>VZTD01000438.1:135997-273380 GCA_013397725.1 Rhagologus leucostigma | reverse complement strand
GCTGGCCCCGCTCCAGGAGCTCCCTGGCCCTGCTGGGCTGAGGATCCAGAGCTGGGCACGGCACCCCAGAGGTGCCCCCAGGGCTGGGCAGAGGGGCAGGATCCCTCCAGAGGTGCCTCCCAGTGCTGAGTGGCAGGAACATCGAGTGGAGGGAGGGTCTACTCTCTGGGACACATCTTCTCAAAAAAGAAATAGTCATCCTCTCCCATGGGAGCAGAGCTTAGGACTCCCAGCAAGATAGTTCCTATGCCCATCCCAACATCCATGAAGCTCCATAAGGACACTCCATATTCTCAAAATCCCGAAACGTTTGGGACACAGAGCAGCACCACAAGTCACTCAGGAATGACCAGTCTCTGCTGCCAAAGTCGTAGCCACTGCTCTTCCCTTTCCACACTGGGGGACAAGCAGTGCCTGATCCCACGATGTCCCATCTGATGTCTTGGGGACGGGTTCCCAGCAGGGCATTTCTCTTTCTGGAGCAAAGGCAGTGCTCACAGTGCAGTGGGCAGCAGTGAGGGGTGTGGGCCACCACACGCCCATGGCACAGGAGGCAGGTGAAGCACTGCTTGTGCAAACAGAGCCCCTGGTTTCCATGAATCCCGTGCCCAGGGTGGTTCCTGGGGACCCCAGAGCCCCATGTGTGTCCACAGGACGTGGTGGCAACACAGCTTCCAGCACTGTAGTGGGGAGGCACATCCAGTCAAGGCCAAAAGCGTCCGGGGCTACGGGGAAGTTGTGTGGAATTAATTTTTCCTTTCACGAAAACATAGTGTTTTCATCTTTATAATAAAGTGTTCCTGCTTGCATGGGAATGCAGTAAGGGCTGTTTATTTATTTGCTTTTAATAACTGAGAACTGTTTACTTCTAAAGTGTTCTCCTGGTTTTCTTCCACGAAAATCCTCCCAAGAGGTCAAGGGAAGAAAGATGAGGTGTTTGTTTTTTCATTAAAATTTCTACTTTGGCAAAAACACCCCCCTCCAGTAAGGAACAAAATAAGTGCTCAGAGCTGGGGATCAATGCTGTGTGACAGATCTCTCCAGTGCCCAGAGGAGCTGCAGGCACTGGCAAATGAGCAACGATTCCCAGGTTGGGGACTTGTTCAGGGCACTGGGACCAGCATGTGGAGGTTGTTCGTGTTCTGAGCCACTCCAGGAAACCTCCCTCGGATTCTTGGCACGGGCCTGGGCTCTGTGATCTGGCATTGACCCCCCGAAAGGCACATGGAGGCTCATTATCATTTGCTGACCCAACTCCTGTTTTCATTCCTCATGACAGAAATCTGCACAGTGTTTAATGCAAACAGAGGAAACACATTTATTGCCCTTTCTAAAAAATTCTGATGTTTCAAAGCCATGGTCAGAAAGCTGGAGTGACTAAATTCTTCTGTCTCTGCACACCCAGCTCTGAATACTTTGTGCTCTCTGCTTAGGAAAACATCTTACAAAATTCTGCCTAGGAGATATTTCTCTTACATGTCCTGGACCTTCACTGAGGGGCTGCAGGGCTCAGTTTAAGGTCAGTTGTGCTGTCTGCTTACAGGAACAGCCAGTTCTGTGCAGGAAACTCTGTTTCTGCTGTAATTCTCCCCTACAGAAACCAGATTTGACAGTATCTTGATCTTCTCATGGGCAGAGCCAGATGTGTGGGTCTCAGCTAACCTGCACGGTCACGGGGCCGTCCTCAGCCACCCCACCAGAGAATATGTGCTTTGCCATATTTGAAAAGAGTAAATAATCATTGCAGCACAACGGAGGAGAATTTAGTAGCGTACCAAACCTGGCCCCAGGTAGACCTTAAAGCCCCTTCCAGAGCCTAAAGGGGCTCCAGGAGAGCTGGAGAGAGACTTGGGACAAGGGCCTGGAATGACAGGACACAGGGAATGGCTTCCCACTGCCAGAGGGCAGGGAGAGATGGGATATTGGGAAGGAATTCCTGGCTGTGAGGGTGGGGAGGCCCTGGCACAGGGTGCCCAGAGCAGCTGTGGCTGCCCCTGGATCCCTGGCAGTGCCCAAGGCCAGGCTGGACGGGGCTGGGAGCAGCCTGGGGTAGTGGAAGGTGTCCCTGCCCATGGCAGGGGTGAAACGAGATGAGCTTTAAGATCCCTTAAGGGGGGGGGCGTGCTGTTCCAGAGTGCAAAAATTTCCAAAATAAGACTTCTCTTGTTTTCAAACACCAGCAAAGTGGGTTCATTTGTAATCTTACACCAATTTTACTCTGATTTAATGCCACTCACTGATGTGGAGTTCGACTTCATAGGCTCAGGTGAGATCAGGATGCGATCCAGCCGACACGGACTGTGGGACATCCTCTGCCCTGGCAGGAGTTCAGCCAAAGGGGACCCTGGCCACGGTGTCGTTTACCCTGCCACGTGCTGGCACAGAGCTTGGGACCTGCCCCACTGATTTGCAATCTGAGCAGATGTGAAAGGAAAAGACCATTATTTTAATCAAATTAGAGCCCTGTGCATTGCTGCTTAGAGCAGCCTGAAGGATAACACATTGTTCTGAGGGAGCTTCACTGCCATGAGTGCTGTGACCTGGTAAATCACGTCAGGAAACCCATTTTGAGCAGCTTCAAACACATCTGTCATCTTCAGGGGTTTGTAATTTCCAGCTGATCACAGCAGAGTGCTTTACACTTGCATCCTTCCAGAAACTGAGAAACTGAAAGGGTGTTTACAAGAGCACTGTGGAGTGGCAGGACAAACTGACAGAAAGGAGGTGTAAATTAGATATTGGGAAGGAATCCTTCCCTGTGAGGGTGGGGAGGCCCTGGCACAGGGTGCCCAGAGAAGCTGTGGCTGCCCCTGGATCCCTGGCAGTGTCCAAGGCCACGCTGGACAGGACTTTTGGAGCAGCCTGGGACAGTGGAAGGAGTCCCTGTCCTTGGCAGGGGGTGGAACATGATGATCTTTAAGGTCCTTGCCAACCCAACCCCTTCCATGGTTCTGTGATTCTATAAAATACTGTTCCAATATCCAGCGTGCCAGTACACCTCACGTTTGCTGGAGCTGCCAGGGACACTCGGCCACTTCCTTGAATGCTGCAAAATTGGGAACTTTGGCAGTGAGTTGGTGATCCCTGATAAATCCAGGCTGACACAGCTCTGCTTTTTGCTGTGCAAATGAAACTCTAGTCTGGAAGAAAACAAGTCAGCTGTAGTTCCAAGATGTTCGCAGGACAGGGTGGAAGCAAAAAATTGCCTGTGGATACAGGTGTGTGTTGCATAGGAACGTGGGCTGCTCAGGGCTCTGCCTTTTCACTGGACCACCCCAATGCTCCTGTGCCTGCAGGATCCCTGGACGTTTGCAGGAGCCTGGTAAAGACCCCTGTCTCACCAGCTCAGGGCTATTTGCTCTCTCCAGCTGACTCTCCAAGGGGCAGTGCTGGGCAGCACATCCAGGCTGTGTTCCTTACGGAGCACACAGCTCAAAATCCCTGCTCTTCAGTTAAGTGAATTGTGTATCTTACCGGGACTGAAGATGAAATAAAGTGCTGTCATGCTGAGAATGGCTTCACAGCCTTACCCTGTCCTCAACATAAAGATTAAGGGAAGAAGTTCTGGTTCAAGTGTTTGAGTGCCTGTATAATTGAATTTCATGCTCGTTCATTCCCTCTGAAGTGGTGTACACAGGCAGTCACTTGAAAGGGGGAAGATCTTGGTCAAACCCTCTGTGAACTTTCCTACACTCAGTGAGATTTTTAGTAGTGGGTAAATCCTGCTCAGACCCCTTTGACCATGGGATGTTGATGAGAAAAAGCTTCTTTTCATAAATGTTTCTGGGGACAATCCTTACATCCAAATGACCTGAGATGTTTTCACAGAACCAATATCGTGAGTTGGAAGGAGGTGTGCAAGGAGAGATCACCAGCCTGTCTTGGCTGCATACAATCACAGAATGTCCTGAGCTGGAAGGAACCCACAGGGGTCATCAGTCCACTCCTGTCCCTGCACAGACAGCCCAACAACCCCACCCTGGGCATCCCTGGCAGCGCTGTCCAAACGCTCCTGGAGCTCTGGCAGCCTCGGGGCCGTGCCCGTTCCCTGGGGAGCCTGGGCAGTGCCCAGCACCCTCTGGGGGAAGAACCTTTCCCTGATCTCCAGCCTGACCCTCTCTGGCACAGCTACGTGCACGTATCAAAAATGATGAAGGCATCTAAATGAATTGCAGTTGTTTCCTGTAGCTGAGTAAGTAACAGAATCAGACCCATGCACAGGCGTCCTGTGCCTGCCTGGCCCTTGGGAGAAGCTTTGATGTGCTCAGACCAAAGCTCCTGAGCAAGCATCGATATTCCTGTTGTTTTGCAATCGTTGTGTACCAAAGCCTCCGTAACCTGCACCTGGATCCCTGTTGAGGTGGTACCTGCGATGGCACCCGTGGGCCACGTGTGGGCTTTGTGACATGATGCTGCTCTGAGGACACCAGGAGCTCCACGTGTGAGGTGTCCCACTGCTGCAGCCCAGTGTCTGCTCCACATCAGGCACGAGCAAGCTGCAGGGGCAGGTTTTCGCACATCAGGAGCTCCAGTGCACGGAACCAGCAGATCACTGGTGGCTGGGGAGATGCTCATACACTAATTAATCACCTTCCTTGTCAGTTGTCAGGACCATTGATACTCTTGGCCGTGGTGGCCAGTGGGATGAGGTTCATCCCCTGTTCTCTGAGTGTCTGCAGCCTCAGAGCAGCTGACCTGAGCCCCACTGGTTGCACCTGCAGTGGGTTTGAAAGCTTGTTTTTGTCCCCAGTCTGTCCCCACCGCCATGGAAATAGGACGCTCCCTCAGGAGGTGGAGCCGGTAAAACCAGAGTGCGGGGCCACAGGGCACCCTTCTCCCTTGTCCCTGTCACCAACAAGATGAGCTGCATTTGTAGCCCCAGGGCATCTCCCTGAGCCAAACTCCGGCTCCACAGTGCGCAGATGAGGTGAGCCCGTCCCTCCTCACTCGAGGATATCTCAGCACCCAGCAGTGCCAGCAGCAGAGCCTGGCGGGGTCAACAAGGGCCCAGCTGGAATCCATCCCTGCATCTCCCTGCACCCATGCCCACCCTAACAGCCCCTTCCTGCCCCACCACCTGCACGGAGGGCAGGCCCTGGGCACCACTCCAGGGGTGGAGCTGGTGTTCCCTGGAGAAAGGCAGAGCTTCTCTGCTCGAAGCGGGGCGGCACCGAAGCGAGATTTAGAGCTGCACTGTTGCCAGTAGACATTTGAGCAGCGCCCCTGCACATGACATTTGTTTGTTCAAATGTAACGCAGTTCATGGGCTCTTTAGGAGCGTGCTGATGCTGTGACATTAAGCAGCCGATCACTCCTGTGCTTGGCAGGCGCTCAGTCCCGCCGAGATATGGCTCGTGCCCAGCACCTTCCCCAGCAAACTGTGTTGGCATAAATATGTGAGTAATGCAGGTGACAGGCTCCGTGGCTCTGGCTGATTATCCCTTGCTTTTATGTAATTTATGCTCCGAAAGTAACTGTGCTCAATCTTGTCCGTGAATTTGATTCCTTTCATGTGGTTTTCTGTGCTAACGAGATTAAATCAGTTTCAATAGGCACCGTTTTAATGGAGATGATAAACTTTTATTGAACTCAAGCACATTAAAATGAAATGTAAGCAATAGGTGACTTTAGCATTAGTCTAGAGTCTCTTCCAATCTGGATCAAGCCAGCATACCTTCCCTGTTAAGCAACAGCCAGCACCCCAGCACGTTTTATGAGCTTCTAAAAGAGCCGAAAAATCCTTCCCCCACGGCGCTTCCCTGTTTCAGTGCTGCCGGAGGCTGAGGTGGAGCATTAATTGGAGCAGCTCCATGACCCGGTGGTGCAGCCACAGAATGAGGCATAAACACAACTAAGTACAGGACTTCACATCTCCTGAAAACAGGAAAGCAGGGGATGGGTAATTTGGTGTTTTACAGCAGCTTTGTCTGCTAATCTGTGATCTGTTTGGTCTGCCAGTAGGATTATTATGGTGGGTTTACTGAAGAAGTGCCAAAAATGATGTTAAATAAACTGTTTACACAATGTAACTAGAGGCTGAAAAGCTAAACAGAGAGTCCCAAACTCGGCCCCATCGCAGGTTTGAAGAAAAATAAACTCCTCAACACTTTCAACTGGACGCTGCCGCTCTGCAGAGGCTGCTCTGTTTGTTGAATATTAAAACATAAAATTAATGCGTTTCCCCCTCTTTCTGGGGCTCTTTCCAAAGGTCTCATGGTTGGAAACATGATCGGATCATTTTGAGCTCCTTGGCCGTCCTCGGAATTTGCTGTGATCATTTTAGTCGTTATAAAATATTCAAGTTTCAGAATGACTGCAAGAAAGCCCATCATTCTTTAGAAGTGGGTTGTGTAATATTATTCCTGAGAGGACAGGAAGAGCCAGTGCTGGCTCTGTGCTCTCCAAGGAATTATAAGGGACACCTGGGGGGCAGAAGCCCACGATGGTCTGCAGTGTAGCACATGTGGAGGGGGGTCATACGAAATCTCATCTGCACCGGTGGGTGGGTGATGTGGGAGAGCTCCCCACCAACTGAAAGGACAATTTGGAGGCACACAAGAACTTTCTTCCCTTTCCTCCACTTTCGCCTGTCTTCTTCAAGCGTGTTTTGTTGCTGAGGAAGGAACTTGGATGGAATTTGGGGAAAATCAGTGGTGTCAGCTTTTTGGCTAGGGAACTGCATGGAAATCTCTCTTGAATTCTGCGTGTTTCTGTTAGCCATGGCCTCCCCCCAGCAATCCAGGCAGTTTCTGCAGCACGTGGGATAAGCACGCAGTTCGTGCGGGGCCCGTCAGTTACAGCCAGTGTTTCAGTCCTTGTTTTAGTGCCCGAGTACGTGGATTTGGTTTTTTTTAACTATGGTGAGATGAACAGGGCGTAACTGGCATTGGCAACAACTTCAGGGCCCCATCCAGGATGGGCCTTTGGTGCTTGTGTGGGGTTTGTGAGTAACAAATTCCGTGGAGATCAAGGAACCTCACGTGTGGTGGCCATCGAGGACGGAGGGGTAGGACAGCGTGTGCCTGGCACCTCTTGCACAGAGGTTGTGCTGACATTCTCTGAGCATTTCGAAACAGTGGGCAAAGAGGGATCACTGACAGAGCTTGCATGGGCATTCAAAAGTCCCTTGTCAGAGGTGGCTGGAGTAGCTGGATCACCCATGGCACAGCCAGGGTTCAAAACTTGGAGGCAGGATGGAAAATCAGACCTCTTTGTCCTGGTGCAGACCTACAGCAGGGCTGCCAGGTTTCCTGCTGGGTTCTGTGCTGTCAGCTCTCGTCACGGATTTTGTACAAAAACGAGGGAGGTGCTATGAAGGTGCAGTGTGAAAATGCCATTTGGACATGCCTGTGTGGTTTTGCTTAGTCTGACATGTGTATGCTCCGTGAGAGAGCTTTGGGCATACGAAGACACAATTTATTTAGTTTTTCTATAGGAACCAGCTTTACTAATTGCACAATCTTACTTTGTTCGCTGAGATCCTGTGGTTAGATAAGGCCAAGCCGTGGTGACATTGCACACACAATCACGTAGACACTGCAACACACGTTCAAGATGTTTAAAAGTGAGGGGAAAGAAATTCAGTAATTAAATGCAATTTTTTTTTCAAAAACGGCTGTAAAACCAGCAGATCTGTCCTTAGAGTGGTGCACAAACGGTCACTGCAGAGTCAGTGTCCCAAATACGGTGTGGGCAAGGGCACCTCCTGCTGTCGCCTCGGCCTCTTGCTGGCAGCAGAGGAATGTGGAGACCTGCGAGCCAGGCACTGCAGTGTCCCAGCACCAACAGCCAGGAGGGACAGTGTCCCCGCCATCCACCCCAGAGACAAAGTGACAACCTGGCACAGCTGCTCAGGGGTCAGGGGCAAGGTGACATCAGGGCCACGGGGGAGTGCCAGGGGCTGCGGCTGCAGGGTGGCCCCGCTGGTGTTGGTCTGGCTGCAGTCAGAGCAGTCACAGGGGACAGCCCTGGCACAGCTCTGCATCAGGGGGCTCGAGGAAAGCCTGCTTTTCACACCCTTCTGTAACTGGGTGGATTTGTCACGGGACACGCAAGAGCAGAGACACAGACCTGAGACCAAAGACCCCTCCCCAAGCTGTCCTGCAAAGCTCTGAAGGAGAGGCTTCCCAGTGAAGCCTCGATTAGAAATCAAGTGTTTCCCCCTAGTTTTTCTTTTCCAAAGGGCTGGACTTGCTGAAGCTGTCCCAAGTTATTCAGCTCAAAGGGTTAAAGTTTGGCAGTGTTGCAAGCAACCGAACAATGGGTCATATCATGGAAACTGTCAGGCAACCTTAAATATAGCTGTTATGATCTGCATAGTCTGCAATGCTCTGGAAACCAGGATGAGCAGCAAGGGGAAAAAATTCATAAAGCCCATGGAGTTGTTTAGGTTAGTCAGGAACAGAGAGCACTGCAGGGAGTGCAGAAAGCCAAAGGGCGCCCAGGGAAAGGGGCGGGCAGTGGGAGGGCAGGAGCGGGGAAAGGAGCCCACCAGGAGGAAGACTCGGATGAGCCAGACTGGAATGATGTTGGGGAGGGGTGATGCTTGGTGTCTGGCTGGTTTTGGGAGTGTAACGGGCTTATCTGGCAGCAGCTGGTGACCCACTTTCCCCCAGACCTTCTCCTCTGGCCACTCCAACATGCCCAGACTCTGGAGAACTGGTTTGGTGTTTGCACAAACCAATCTGACAATGAGCCAGGAGTCAGGGCCAGGCTCAGCATTGATGTGGGGGTCCCACATCCTCACAGGGACCCTTACCCCTCACCAGGAGGGGCTGCAGCATGCGGATGTCAGCATCCCGAGTATCCCTTCTGAGATAGCCAGCAAACACGGCCTGAAGTTGGAGCCTAAGAGCTTCAAAGTGAGTCGGAAACTATTTTATCACAGCAAGATCAGCGCAGGCTGCGGTGCTGGAAGCCAGTGGGGCTGGGGAGCTCTCTTACGGGAAGCGACTCTTGCTGTGCTGTCTGGGCGCGAGCCTGGCACGAGGAGGGAGCCTGAGGAGAGCTGAGCTATGCAGGAGGTCACACCCGACATCCCTCCGGCCTCCAGCTCTCCAGGCAGATGCTCAGCTGGAATGGTGTTACAGCCAGGGAGCCTGAGTGATTTACACCGCCAGAAGAGTTTTTTGTTTGCCTTCTTCCTCCCCAGCGCCCTGGTGTCCCTCCTTATCCAACAGCACCGACAGGCAGCTGAAGGGCTACGGGAGCATCCGAGTGCCCCAGCCACAGCGATGGCCCAGCTCAGACGTGTCACAGGGAATGGCACCTCGTGGCACACCGCGGCCCTGCTGCCCCCTTGCAAGCACCAACACAGCAGTTTCTCTGCTGGCTCACGGCCTGCCATTTGCTGGCCATGTCTTCAGAGCCTCTTGGGGACCAAACGCAGCTCTGGCTGGGTATAGAGTGACCTTGGGAGGGAGTTTTGGCTCCTGTCAGTGCCCTTCCTGTCCATTCCTCACAGAATCCCCACACGTCTCCCCATGAGCTGTGCTCGTTGCCCCACGGGCTCCTGTGACAGCCCTGATGCCCCATGGCCCACACAGCCTCCCTTGTACCCATCTGCTCCCCTCATCTCTAGCTGCCATCGTGGCTGAGATCAGCGTCCTGAATGCCAAGCAGGGACAGGAGCTGCTCTTGGACAGACCCTCACTCTTGAAATCATTGGAAAATTTGCAAGGACTGTTTGTGGCAGGTCTGTGCCAGGGGAGGGCTCCAAGGCACAGAGGGACACCCCGTGTACTACATGGCACAGCGCTGACCCGAGTATTTCCACTGGCCTTTTCTTGACCATTTTTGGTCCCTTTCATTTGTTTTTGAATCTGTTCCTCCTCTTTGCCCAAGTTCTTTTGCGCTAATTGGGAACTGGCTCCTCTCGGGGTGGGAGGTCTGTCAGGACCGCCTTATGACAGATTTACTTTGTCTCTCTGTCTCCGCATTTTGGCAGTTTGGTTCTTCTGCAATGTTCTGGATTTGGATTTTGCTTCTCAGCACTGATATCCTCACAATAGGCAGCCTATGGATTGAATAAATTAAAACATAACGAGCTGGAATGCAACTGGCAGCTCTGCAAGATCCCCATCAGCACAGCGGGGCTTGTTAACGCACAGCTGAGCTGTGTCTCCAGGCAGGCACGAGCCCATGGCCGCAGCCTGGCTGGATGGGTGAGCCCAGGTGGGACGTAGGTGTGCTGGACAGTGTGCTGGACAATGTCCTGAACCACAGCGAGGAGCTGACGGGTGGGAAGTGTTGGCCAATATCAGGTTCAGAAGGAGGACAAGTCTAGAAGGTAGATCCTCCTGTTGATCCTTGCACCCTACAAGCTCTGGCTTCATCAATCCTCTTCGCTCCACGACCGGGGCCTCTCCTCCACCCCACTGCCGTGTTAATGAGTGCCACCAAAACCTTCTGCACCGGGTCCCTCCTGCAGCACAGTGGCTCTGTGTTCATGCCAGCCTTGCCCCCTGGAGAGGGGTGTCTGTATCATTTTCCCTGCTCACTTCAGCCGCAGAGGATCCATCCAGGGGGAGTATCTCTCTTTCTTGCTTCTGCTTTCCCTGCAAAATTTCTCCTTTTGTGAGCCCGAGCTCACCCAGGAGCATTTTCAAGCCAAAGAGGCTTTTGCTAACCCATTGCTAACTTGGCTCAGCGGTGTCAGCAAATGCGGTGGCCTCGGAGAGCCCCATTCCCTGTCCTGTGGTGGAGGTGACACACAGAACACGCGGTTGTGACAAGCAGCCAACAAACGGAAGAAAAGGAAACCGCGGGCGGCACTGAGGGTGGGAGTCCATGGCCAGCGTGGGATAGCAGGAATGTTCATCCCAGCTTGCAAGGCGTCAGGAGGAGATCCAAACCCAGGGAAGGCCCTTGAGAAATGGATACCACGCGGACTGGGGCCAGAGCTGTGATGGGAACTCAGGCAGGGAGCAAATGGGAAATAGGGAAGCAGGGTGGGAAAGCGGTTTGCTCTCCCTCCTGAGGATGCTGCCGCTCACTGCAAGCCAAGACCCATGCGCTGTGGGCAGCTCTGGCACCTCCCCTGCTGCCCTGGCCAGCCCCTGGCAGCTGCCAGTGGGAAGTGCTGTGGAGTGTGTGGCACAGGTACTGTTTGCTTTGGGTCACACGCGCCCGTCAGCCGCACGACAGGAAAGCGAATGTGACACACACACGAGTCAGAGCTCGCTCACGTTTCCTGGCACAGCCCTGCTGGCCAGGACCTGCTTTTCATTAGGCCACACGCTCTCCCCAGTGCCTGTCTGCAGTCGGCCACAGGAGCAGGAGAAACACCAGCACATCAGAAAAATCTGGGGTGAACGGAGGAAGGGTTTGGGCACGGTCTGCCCAGGAAGAGAGGAGGCGATAAGCGCTTTCTCCTGGAAGGAGAACAAGCAGGCTGAAGATAAGGGGCATCTTGCATGGACAAGCCTTGGCAGGGTGAAGGGCAGGAGGGATTCAGAGGAGTGAGGTGAAGAAACCACAGCAGAACAATTTCTCTGGGTGCCCTGAGGTGTACCAGAGCATTTTCCTTCTTGTTTCTCCTGAGTGTCTCACAATTTGTGAGATTCTGTTGTTCTTTGAGATCTGGGCAAAAGCTGTGTCCTCTCTCCCTGAGGTCTGGGTACTCACTTTGCTCATGGGAAGAGAATTTCTGCACAGAACCCAGTTCACCTCCAAAACCAACCACGCTCTTCTCCCCAAGGTTGGACAACGGTAGGACCGCAGCCAAAGTTTCCAAGACCGGTTTCTCATTTCTTACTGTGGGATATATCTAAATCCTAACAGCGAGGCAGGGAACCATCAAACCTCCCCAGTGCCCATATAATGCAAATTAATAACTGAAATAGGTGATTAAGTAAAGCCAGGGGGATGGCTGGGGAGGGGGCTCAGAGGTTCACTGCTGGTTAGCCCAAGAAGGGATGTCATCTGGCTTGTCTTCCTGCACAGAGCAGGCCAGAGTCTTTCCCCCAGTGAGTACTTGCAGAGCACGTATTTTGGTGGTTGTTTTGTATCGATTTTTGGGTTGGCAATAGGAGGAACTCCTCCCACAGCCCTGGTTGAGTTGTTCCAGTGCATTTCATTCTACATCAGATCTTCCAATTAACCTAACGATCAGCTTGATTAAATTAGGATAAATCAAGTAACATACCCATGTCATCTTTCTGGAAAGACATCAGTCTTGTTCAGCTCTGAACCTCCCAAATCAGCTCTCATTTGACTAGCTCTGTCTCTTCCAATCCAGTGGGGATTTGGGACTAGACACCAAGCTGAAGTCCCTCCAACCAACATTTCTTTTCTTCTATTAATAGCTTGTCCTAGGAGAGCCAACGCTTTGCGTGGGCTTCAGCTTTTCTGGGGACCCCTCTGCTCAGCTCTGCTGCCAGAGCAGCACCCAGGATGGAACAGTCCAGCTCCTCCCTTAAACCCAGCATCGTGCACACCAACCCCACGCAACCCCAGAGAGCAGAGGATGTCACACTTCAGAGTCCAACGACAGACCTGCGTGAATAATCGGTTTCTTATATGCATTAAACATATAATTTGTTAGCTACTAGCTGTCTGTGTGAGGGGGACAGAAGAGCAGAGAGGGAGGATTTGTTTCAGAGGGCAAAGCTCCCATGTTCCAGCTTAGTCCCAGCTGGACAGGCTGCTGGAGAGATCAGGATCCAGGGCTAAGGTTGAGGCAATGCTGTGGGATCACAGGGAGTAGGAAAAGAAGTATGATCCTGAAGGTTGAATTCTGATTCTGGTCCTTGGATCCAAAAATGTTAATAGAATATTCTAGAATCAGAGAATTCATAGAATCACACAATGACAGAATGGTTTGAGTTGGAAGGGACCCTCAAGTCCAGCTTGTTCCAACCTCCTGCCATGGACGGGGACAATTTCCACTGTCCCAGGGTGCTCCAAGCTCCATCCAACCTGGCCTTGGACACTCCCAGAGATCCAGGGGCAGCCACAGCTTCTCCGGGCACCCCGTGCCAGGGCCTCCCCACCCTCACAGGGAACAATTCCTTCCCACAGTTGAGACCTTTCAGGAAATGGGGCTCTGAGCCACCTCTACGAGCCGCTTTCAAAAAATTATTAAGACATCCAAATTTTGTATCATTTTCTGATTTCATCTCAACTTTTCATAGCCTGGGAAACCTTTTCAAAGCAACACACTTCCTGTATCCCATGTCCTGAGAGTTCCCTATTTGTTCTGTGCTTTGGCAGCTCAGCACAGGCACAAGCAGCGTGTGAACCCACAGGCAGCATCCACTGAATCCTGATGGCTTGGATCTCCAGCTCCAACAGCTCTCGCGGCAGCCTGTTCAGCTGGAGTAGCTGCCCCTGCTGCAAGTTTGAGAGGTTTTTCTGCCTCTCAGTAGACACATCTTCCCCAAGCACCCTCACCTTCCCCTGGTGGAGTGGCTGCCTGAGCAGCCAGGGGCTGTGCTGGCTCCTCATCCCTGAGCCAGGGGTCCATCGAGACTTTAGCCAGAGGAGGACTGGAAACCCTGCTGCTCTGCAGGGTGTGCTCTGGCTGGGTGGACAGAAAAGAGAAGGGGCACCCCACATCTCATCGATGTGGAAAATCTCCAGGGTTTGGAGAGAAAGAAGTCACTGGAAGAGCCTTGGCTTCACGTGGCAATGTTTGCCTGACACCTCCTGCCCCAGCCCACCCCCGGCAGGCAGCAGGGCCAGGGGGCTGCTCTGGAAGACAGTCCAGCTTTCAGGAGTTACTCACACGAGCCTGATGAGCCCGCGGGGAACGGCGGCGTCCGGAGGGACAGAGGTGGGGCCGTGACCCGGTGCTTATGGAGAAAAGCAGCAGGAATTAGATCTTTTCCATAAAATAAACAGTGCGAGTCTCTAATTTCCAAACAAGCCCCAATGGCCCCTTTCCCTGAGCTGTTCTGCTGTGACTAATCATGCTGGTAGGTGTTGGGTCAAAATCAACAATGGTTCTCCGCTAAGGTCACTCACTTTCTCTGTTTACACTGCTAATTTTATCACTGCTCAGAGTGGCTAATGGTATTATTTATATGTTAGCAGTGATAAATGCTGGTGCTAAATAAAGGCTCCCTGGCACAGGCAGGTTAAGGGTTGATATGGCACATCCAGGACTTTATCATCAAAGGAATTAGCACTGTGGGTAGGAGCTTTCCTGGTTTTCTGCAAAGCTGAACATTTATGAATGGGGAACGGTGACAGCAATTAGCAATGGTGGCAGTAATAGCAATTATTAGCAACGGTGACCTTTAGGAGCCTGGATTTTACACATCTCCCCAGCAGGGCAAAGAGAAATCCCCCAGCCTGCTTTGCATGGTGAAAAGCTGCTCGTAGCTGCAGGTGCGTAAAACAGGGGCTGTGGGAGAGCAGAGACAGAGCCGCACCCCAGCGAACAGCCAGCCCTCCGTCGGGAAGCTGCTGGGAGCAGGGATGCACAGCCCGGGGTACCCGAGGTCACCCTCAGGGATGGCAGCCCGAGGAGCAGCACTGGGGTTATTGCAGTGCTCGGAGAAGGCTTCTCATTCCTCCGGAAAAATGTTTACTCTCTAGTGAAAACCCGCAGCCCACGTTATTCCAGGGGAAGCTGGCTCAAATCCAGGCAGTTCGACCCAGGGATGCCACTGAGGTGACTCACTGAACTTGCAGTTTTGGAAACCCCTGTCACTCACCCTGTCTGGATGACAGCCTTCCGTGCTTGGACTACATCACCCAGGATGCTCCATCAAGGTCTTCCCTAGGAGCTGGGCTGATGCATGGTGAAAGCCCTTGGCTGCAGCCCAGCCTGCCTCGAACAGCCATGAGGCCCTGATGTGTCTCTTCGAATTAGAAAACTCACCCTTTTCCAGTGAGAGATGGTATTTTAAGAAACTTTTTTGTGATATTTGATTCCATCTTGAGAGAAAACTCTTGGCCTTTTTTCATCTTGGAAAAGGGACATGGGAGCACGAAAGGGGTCTCAGGGCCAGGGAATTGGGGAGATCTGTTCTGGAGACATCATGGCCATGGCAGCAGAGGAGGGACAGCAGTTAATGTGGATTTTGGAGAGGGAAACCAAACTGCTCCCCCAGAATTGTTGCGTGGCAGGAAAACAAGCAGAGAAAGGGAAAATGCAGGGAAAATGGGCAGGACTTGAACTTCATATCAAGACAGAGTCCATAGCTACGGTGGGAGGCTGGTGGGTGTGCTCTCAGATCCTCATTCCTTGTACTGCCCATAACTAATGTGCTGTGATGCCCACAGCATCCCAAATCCAAAACTTAAGCACTCTAAGAATTCCTGGATCCTGATCCTCATTCAAACTAAAGCCACCTTATACAAGCACTGCTCTCCCAGGTTAAATCAGTGTGAGCACAAGCCAATTTCAGGCCCTGCCTGGAGCCCCTGTGCCCTCTGCATGCCTGCTTTCATTCCTGCCCTGCACGTCCCACTCCCAGTGTCCCCTCTCTGGTAGGATGGTGACAGAGATTCTGCAGGGCCATGGGCTGGGAAGGAGACGGGGAGCAGAGCCTCCATTTATTGAGGCGTATTTTTTAGGAACATCTGCTGGGATTAGGGTGCGGTTCTGGGTGTGTTGAAGGCTCAGGACTGGGGTGGTTGCACAGGCTGGGGGTGCCTGGTGGTGGATCTTGCCTCAGGGGAAGCTGGACCATGTGCAGTAAGCACTGTGGGTGCAATAGGTACAGCTCACAGCTGCTTCCAAATTCACACAGGGGAGCTGACGTGGTGCCGAGGTGACGTGTGGCCCTCCTCTGGGCATGAACTCACCAAACCCCAGCCCAGGGCACCACTGGGTCCGTGATTCTGCTGCTGTAGCAGCAGTGTGGCCCCCCCGTGGATCGGTCTGGATGCGTCCTCACCCCCACAGATTTGCTCATGCCTTATACCAGTCTCACCGAGATCAGGATTAAACTGACAAAGGTCTGGATTTAGTTCTGGGGGTCCCCTGGGCTTGGATTTCCTCTACACAGGTTGCCTGCTGCTCCCAGCAGGGTCTAGGGCCAGAACCACACAGTTGCCACAGCCTGGGTATGTGGAGAAATTTATCATCTGTGTCCACTGAGGCCTCCTGTGGCAGTGCTCCTGCCTGGCACGACGCATTCTGGATTAACTGAGAACCAGCCAATAGTTTTGGCACTGGACAGCTGAGCACACCCACCTCCCATCAGCCTTTGGGAAGACAGGACTTTGACATTCTCTGGAAGTTTCTCTCTCACAGCACTCCACAGCTCTCACAGATGTTTCCATGCATTGCCGTGCTGGTGTGAAGAGCCAGGAACAGGATCCCCCACTATTTGCCATGCCATGCCACATGTGCTTAGTGGCCACTCTCAGATTTGTATAATGCTGCAATTTCAGAATAATTGATTTCCAGTGGTGACAGGGGCACCAGGGTTGCATTTGTGGGTTTTGAACAGGCAGCTGACATCACTTTCTGAAGCAACTTTTCCTCTCTTATCGCAATGAAGGCACTCGAATCCTGCAGAGGATCACTATTTGTTTTCAAAACAGTGGGTGCTTTGTGCCATTGAGCCTAGATAAGAGCTTTTGGAGGGAACAGGGGTTCTCATGAGCAGGGAATTACGGCTGTAAACCCAGGTGCAGAGACACCTGGTTTGGGTGGTGATGCCTGGTGCTCCTTCCCCGGTGTGACGAGCAGGGTGGTGCTGGGCCGGGCAGCCTTGGTGTCCTCTGCCGTGGGCTGCAGTTGGTGCCACGGGACACAGAGGGCTGTTAGGTTTGGCTGGGAGGTATTTTCTTCCTTTCACAGGCTGTAATAGCTGGTACCTGCTTGGGGTCACAGTTTCACTGTGGTGATAACAGAGCCTTCGGAGAGGATTGCTCGATGCTGTACTCGGACCCCCTTCCCCTCAGGAAGGGTGACCACATCCTTGCCCTCCAGGCAGTGGTGAGGTGCAGGGCAGTCTGGCACGGAGCTGGCTCAGCCCTTGTCCTGGGGCTTCATCCCAGTTAGGAGGTGGAGGTGAAGAGCTGGAGGAAGGTCAGTGCCATGGAGCAGGGGGTCCTGCTCTGCCCAGCCCCCCTCAAACAGGAGCCAGCGTGGGCACATCCTCTGTCACCAAACACCTGAGAAGGTGCTCTGCCAGGTGGAGCTGCAGCCGCGGGGCAGCCCGAGCACCCCTTTTTTGCTGAACTCTTCCCCGGGGTAAACACGGCCCGGCTGTGCTCGGGTCCTGTCCTCAGGGCTGGAGTCGAGAGCTATACATTGTGTTATGTGAGCCAGCACATGAATGTAAACAGCAGGCTCCAAAACAGTGGCAGGAGAATTAACTGATGCTATATGCTGCTGCTTCATGTTTTCTTTGGAGTTGAGGAATAGGTTTTGGAGAGATTTTCCTCCCCATTTTCTACTCGTGCCCTTGGACACAGCTCTGTTATCCCCAGCTGACTTGCCTAAGCCTATAATCCCTGGTGCTCAAGAGAGTGAGAAGAAAATAGGATTCAGAGCCCAAATGCCTCATGTGTCGGCCTCTAGAAGATTCCTACCATCTGCTCTGGCCACCAAGCAAAGGGACTGAGCTCATTTTGTATCCTGTCATGTAGTGCTGTTGTGCATAAGAAGCTGGAAGGGCCATGGAGGGATCTGTCTGCCACAAGTTTGGCCTGAGGACCTGGGAGTGCTGCACACCCCCAGGGAGAGCTGCCCCCCAGCACTGCAGTGTCTGAAAAGCACCTGTGCCTCACCCCGTGAAAACCTGACAGGCGGATCCCGCGATCCCACCTCAAGGAGAGACCTTGCAGTTTGGAAGCGTTTACCCTGCATGCTTGGAGCTGAAAACGTGCCAGCAATCATTCTGCTGTTTGAGGTCAAGATAACAAATCACCCGGCACATTTACTCAGAGCAGCCACTGACGTGCAAAGAAAGGGCCTCCAAGATCATACCCAGCTCTCTGCTTCTGGCCAGCCAGAGCTCAGAAGCATCCTGGTCTGCCAGGGGCACCGTGTTTGCTCTTCTGCGTGATGCCAGTGGCTGTCGTTCTCTAGGAATGCCCAGTCAGGAAAATCCAGCTGATTTCCTACCCTGTGTGTTTCCACATCGCTCAAAAGCTGTCAAGCTGCAGCAGGAAGGGTGGGTCCCTATTATTTTTGACAATCTGTGCTGGTTTCCATGCTTGGGTACAACCTGTAAGCAGCTGTTGGCACGGAAGAAACGCTTATTTATTGTTAGCTGAGATGAAATCCTCTTGCCAGCGGAGTCGGTTGCTGCCTTATATTGCAGCAGAAGATGAATTCACAGTCCTAATTTAAGACGCTGTCACATACCTGGGCTCGGAGCAGCCAGTTCTTCCCACAGCCTGCAAACCCAGGCATCACTGCTGGGGGCAATTCATCAGGGTTATGACTCCTCCGGATGCTTTCCAGCGTCACAGCACAACAAGGCCGGGTTCACCGATCCCTGGCTGCGAGTCAGGGGCAGCCAGGGACAGCCAGGGGCAGGGATCGTGCCCAGGGATGTCCCTGTGCGGCTCTCCAGCACTGGTTTGGTGGAAAATGGGGTCCAGCCACGTTCCTTAGAGAAAAGGAGCAGCCACCTCATACCTGAGCTGAGGTGCTGGGTTTGTGAGCTGCACACCTCTGCTACGGCTGGCATCGTCTCACTTCCACCAGCAGCCATAAGCCCTGTTCCTTATTTTTCCACTAAATCAAAGATTCTTCTTGTAGAAATGTGGCCTTATAAACACTGTTCAGTCACTTCATCATATTTTCTTGGATAAGTTAAATTAATTGACCTACTTTAATCTCTCACTAAAACATGCCCTTTAGACATGCTGTTTTTCTGTAGCTCGTTTCAGAACCCTTTCATTTTTTCATTTTTCAGTATCTTAAAAGAAACTCATAAGGCTAAAAATGGGAAGACTCTTCCAGTGCGGTCTTATCAATGTCATAAACAGATAACTTTGACACCATTCTCAGTGTTACTCAGTCTCTGCAGGCCAGATTGCATTCCCACGTGGAGCCGGAGCATCACTCGGGCAATATTTACTGATGTTGTCAGCAGAGACCCCAAAGTCACTTTTAAGGTCATGGCTTTCCAGGGTACAATGCATTGTTCTGCCCATGACATCTTCATCTTCCTTCTTGAAAGTATAAAATTTATTTGGCTTCAGTCCAGGGAAGGGAATGGAGCTGGGGAAAGGGCTGGAGAGTCAGTCATAGGAGGAGCTGAGGGAGTTGGGAAAGGGGCTCAGCCTGGAGAAAAGGAGGCTCAGGGGGGACCTTGTGGCTCTGCACAACTCCCTGACAGGAGGGGGCAGCCGGGGGGGTCGGGCTCTGCTCGCAGGGAACAGGGACAGGAGGAGAGGGAACGGCCTCAGGCTGGGCCAAGGGAGGCTCAGGTTGGACACCAGCAGGAATTTCTTCACTGAAGAAGTAGTTAAACATTCGCAGAGGCTGCCCAGGGAGGTTTGGAGTGCCCATCCCTGGAGGTGTCCCAGGAAGGCCTGGAGGTGGCACTCAGTGCTCTGGGCTGGGTGACAAGGTGAGGATCAGGCACAGGTTGGAATCCATGGCCTTGGAGGTCTTTTCCAACCTCAGTGATTCTGTGATTCTATATCAAAATGCACGCTCTGTAATGCCCAGCTAACCAAACCCTCAGTTACATCCACCTTGCAAATGCTGCGAGCACTGAACACTGACGTTCTTCTACTACGACGCATTTCTTCAGCTTCGAAATCCACAGCAGCAAATATTTTTCCTCACCAAGAATCATTTTCCTTGGATCACCATTAAAGAGCTCGTGTTGTGTGGGGTTTAGAGCAGGACAGCAATGTACGTCTCCCCAGAAACTCCTGCAGCACCATCAGAGGATGACCATTAGCAGACACATTTCAGGGTCTGACTGTTGGGCAGACTTAGATCCACTTTGCAGTGCAAATGTCATTTTTGGTCAGTGAGAATTTCAAGAACAAAATATCACCAAGTTTCAGCCTTTAGGGAAGGCCAGGGTGTTTACAGACCAAACTCCATAAAATTATCTATTGAATTCATGCTTTAAGAGCAGAAACAGCTTTTGATTGTCTCTGAGTAGTCTTGTATCGGCTTGCCACAATTTCAGCTGGGACTGATGTCAAGTTAAGAGGCTGACAGTTTATTCTATGCTCTGTAAATATTTGTACACTGCTGGCCTTTTCCAGTCCTTTGGAACAATATTCCAACTTTTGTTAAAAATAAACATGAATGGGGCGGAGCTGGAAGACCAATTCTTTATAAACTCTCGTGTGCTGATTTGCAGGTCCCAGCCATTTGTAAGGCAGACTCTGCTTTCCACAGCTCAGCTTCCCAACCTGTGACACTGGACAGTAGTTGCACAAGTGGCTGCTGTTTCCAGCATGGAGATGCCACCTTGGGGTGCGGGCAGTAGTAAGGATCCAGCACATGAACCCCTGCTGCAGCTGAGAATCCTGACCCAAGACACCTCTTCACACTCTCGGGTTACTTTTCAAGTCTCAGCTTCCACAAAGAGGCTGCCAAGAGCTGAGAGCTGCAGCCTGGGTCAGCATCAGACAAGGGAGAGGATGGGTGGGAACCCCTAGAAGGTTGGGCAGAACGTAGACAGGGTAGAAGGAACATCGTCAGCGATGGGGTCAAGGATGTGAGAGCTCTGGGGTGTCAAATATGCAGGCAGGAGGAAAGCTTGGCCTCCAAAGCCACCAGAATTCAGGGCTTAGCTTTTCCCAGCTTTGTCATCACTGGTCAGGATTTCATGCCAAAATTCAGAACTTCAGTTCTGCACAAAGACTGAGCGAGCCTGAGAAGCTAAGGAGGCATTCCCTCCGTCTGGCATCCGGTGTCTTCCTCGAGTGCTGAGTTTGCCAGACCAGCCAGAAGAACGTGGGAATTCACATCCCTTCCTTCCCCACTGCTTGTTTACGGGCACTGTAATCTCCCCAGGCAGTCAAGCTTGCTCCAAATCTATTGGAACAACCCAAAGGTGCAAAAGGGAAAGTGGAATGCTCTGTTCGGTAAGAGGAGTCCTCCTCTCCCACGGACACCAGGACAGCAACCTCAGCTGAGGAGGGTGAGAGCTGCTCCAGGAGGTCGGTGCCTCCCTGCAGAGGGCCTGCTGCAGCTGTTGGCTTTTGGGGTAAAGGTGCTCACTGGCCACCCCTTGTAAGGCACAAACTCTGGCCACAGGAGAACAGGGAACCTGGGGGAGCATGGACACCTTGTAGAGACCCACCAGTCGGGGACTGGCTTGGATATGGGAGATTCCTCTTAGTTTTTTCTTGGCTTTCACTGCAGAGCAAACCTGAGAGAGTCACCACTGTGTCTTCCAGCCTCATCCCTGTGTTTGTCACCTCTGACCCTGGCAGGGCCACGCAGGGTGAATGTGAGCACTGTGCTGCAGCTGGGGATGTCCTTCCTCCCCAGGCACAGAGCTGCCGACAGCATTCCCAGCACAGGCACAGAGCACAGGCTCTGCCTGGCTGGAAAAGACTGACAGGGAATGAGGGTAGGAAGGGAGGCGTGCGTCAAACCCCAGGGAAACGCTGAGCGAATAGCTGAGGAGCCTGGTACTGTTATTCATTTTGTTTCTGGTATTGCAGAGTGGCATGAGGTTAAAATAACACACTCAAGTAAAGAAAAAAATGACCTACGAGATACCAAAGCAAAACGCAGATAGAGAACAAGCGTCTTTGGCTCTAAATCGTCCAAAGGAGGCTTGATGGGGGAACCCTCCTCAGCTGCACCTCCCCAGGGGTTTCGTGCAGTCCTGCTCTGGCTTTAACTCGTGCAAAGCCAGATGCAGGTGTAAAACCACGCAAGTTTTCCAGGTGTGGGCAGGGAGGCAGGCAGGCAGCTGGGCTTGGAGGAGAGGAGGGGACCAAGGGCAGAGCCAGACATTGAGGAAAGAGACATTTCAAGGAGAGCTGATTTTTGGTGCCCTGCGCAGTCAGTCATCGCACTCGCTGGGTCTTGTCAGGGCTCTGAGACGTCCCAGGACAAGGCTCCCTACACAGGCTGCTCTCTGCTCTGAGAGTGCTCAGCTGCTGCGAGCCAGAGACCCGCTGCCGTGGGGGCAGTGCTGCTGGGAGAGCCAGCTCCTTCCGCGGAGGATTTATGAGATGTCTGAGGCGTCAGCAGCCCCCCACCCTTGGCACCGCAAGGCATGGGCCACGCAGCTTGTGCCGTAAATCTGGGCTGTGTCCCAGCCCGGTACAGCTGGATCCAGTCCTGGGTGCGTGTGATCCACATCCAAAGCCAGCACGTTTGCAGCGAGAGGCAGATGGGAGAGCAGGGGAACAAACGCTGGGCATGACCGCGATCGTTGTGGACGGCCCGCGTGGGGACTGCGGTCACGCTCCGTCAGGGACAGGCCGCGCGGGCAGGTTCATCCCTCAGCAGGGATGGCCGTGCTGCTCTCTGTGCTGGGCAGTGCCAGGGAGGCTTTCCCAGGGACACATTCCAGTCTCCTGGGTCACGGCAGCTCGCTTGGTTGTTGTTTTGAAGAAGCTCCCAAGCAGATCTATGACAAAGTGCAGCCTGAAAAAGAGCGAGTGAAACCCTCGCTGCCTTGGAGCCAATGGGATTTCTGCCTCCCGGTGTCATGGGGTGAGGATTTCTCCCAGCCTCTCCCACTCCCCCCTTAGCTGTGGTGTCAGTGGGCAACAGAAAGGTGCCAACCCTTCAGGTACACAGTAATTTGGGGTGCATGAAGGCCCCACAGAGACGAGACTGGATGGAAAAACTGCAAGCAGCCATTCTCTGAGTGCTCCCTTCTGGAACCAAGAGGGTTGTGACGGCACAGGCTGCAGAGCTGGGAAATGCCAGGGTGCATCTTCCAGTGCAGAAAGGCACCAGTGGTGGGGAAGTTCCCATGGCCACTGGAGAAGCCAGCCCAGAAGGACTGAGGGGGCAGGATGGGAAATCATTGCCTGTGAGGTTGGACAGTGGCTTCAACTCCCTGTGGTGCTTATTCCTCCAGACACGTCCACCTGCTCCGGGTGCTGGGGACGGCGTGGCCATAGCAGGGCTGGGTGGCTGTGCTGGGCCCGTGCTGGCCCCTCCACGGCTCCCTGCAGAGCTGACCCCAGCACAGCCCTGTCCCACCGCGGAGCACAGCTCAGCTCTCAGAAGGGGGTGGGCAGCGGTGTCCCCTCACTGACCTCAGCTCACTCCAGAGAAAAATAACTCTGCCACAGGACCCGAGCACTCCCTGCCAGCTCTGTCACGGGGCTGCTCCCCGTGTCACAGCTCTCCGTGTAGCATGCGTTACAGTGCTGAAATGCTCCCCTGTCCTCTTTATCCTTTTCCCCAAGGTAGACAATGATTTTTATGCCTCATTCCTGGATGGATAGTCTTCTCCTGATGTATAAGATGAGGTGTAACTTCCACAACCGTCCTTTCTTTCGCAGGAAATATCTCCCTGTCTCAAAATCTCCTTAGCTGGATGATCATTTATCTTTGGGTTTCCACTGGGTTCATGTTTCCTGTTTTCTTCTTCCAGATTGTGATCCCTAACTGGAGATATTTTACAGCTCTGCTTTGCTTTCCACATATCACTGCAGAGATAATCTCTGAGCAGACAGTTTCTTTTTCCTTGGAAGTTACTGGGAAAAAAAAGTAACTGAGCTATCAAAACATGAGCGTGTCTTTAAAACCAAAACCGCTCCTCTCTGACCGTGCATCCTCCTGGCCCCAGCACATCACCCAGTAATTGAGATTTCTGCCTTTCCAAGTATTTGCTCTCTGTCTGCTTCTCCTTTAAACTCCCAGGAGCCTGCTGGCAGCGCAGGCAGTGCTGATCCCATTTTACCAGCAGAGAATGCCTTACACTTGGTTTTGTTGATTCCTTTAATCTAAACTAAGTCATTCACCCAGAAAGTTCAAGGCTCTGGAAAGGTGACGCTTTGGGCCCCGTCCCAGGTGAATGTTCCCATTCCCTGCCAGCTCCCAGACGGGTAACGACTTCCCAGCTCCTCAGGCCCAGCACCGCTGGAGTCAACTGTTATAAACCTGCCACGAGGGATGAGAGCTCATGAAAGGAAGAGGAGCCTCTTTATTGTCTGTCTGCTTGCCTGCCTTCGGTGCTGCTTCCCGTCAGTGCCGTTAGCCCGGGGCTCCCACACGAGATGTGCGGCAGCAGCACAGAAATGCTCCTACAGCAGCACAAAAAGGCTCCTACAGCAGCACAAAAAGGCTCCCACAGCACACAGAGATGCTCCTACAGCAGCACAGAAATGCTCTTCCAGCACCTGGGCCCAGCCCATGACACTCAGCCCTGTCACTGTCCCATCACAGCCAGCCCCAGGGACCTCTTCCTCCTCTCTTTTGCTTTCTCAGACATCAAGTGGTGACAAATGTCCTGGTGACACCTCTCCAGAAGGCAAGTCATGAGACACAGAAAGTTGTTGCAGTACAGTTGGTGGCATCTTTCTAGAAGCTGAACTCAGCTGCTGTGACACTGAGGTCTTTTCACTGCTTTCCCTTCTACTGCTGCAGAGAACATATCTGAGTGGGAGGTTTCTTCAGATTTCCGTATTTTTCCCCAGAAAGTACCAGGGTGGCTGGCAGGGAAGGTGGGGCATGTGAGGGGGAAAGGGAGTGGGAGAAATCTGGTGTCAGATTATCTTCCCAAAATGAAAACCTTTTCTATAGATAGTTGTGCTCCAACCCCAACTCCTGGTCAGGTTTACAGCAGCATTTGGTGCCTCCAGCTGTACCTCTCCAGGGCAGACACCTGCTCACACAGCAGCATCTTCATCCCTTCTCCATTTCCATCACTGCTCTCCAGACCTTCTCTGACTCAGTTATGTCCTAAGGAGAACATTTCATGGGTTCTGGTCACCTTCTGTGTTGTCTGTGCTGTCAGAGCTGCCCCAGGCTAGAGGTGTGTTTTGGAGCTCCCTGCAAAACTTGGCTACACGTGCAGGACCTGGGCTGGGACGTCTCCCAGCTCTGAACCCTCCCCGTGCCAGCCCCAGTGCCAACACGCTGCCTGTCCCAACGTCCCACCAGGCTGTTCCCAGTCAGTGTGGCCCCAGTGGCTCTTGCAGGCACTGGATGGAACCAGTGTACCCCAGAGACCCCCACCACCTCCTGAACCTGTGCTAGACCCCACAATAATCTGCGTTTCTCCACTGTCCTGCTGCATGGAGGCAGCAGCAGGGGCAGGGGCGCTGGGTGGCTACTCCTCCCCAGTTCCAGCAGCATGGAGAGGTGCAACCCCAGCGGTCAGCCCCGTGTTCCCCTCCAGTTCCATCTGCCCAGTGCCCTGGGCCAGAGCAGGACATGCAATGAGCACGTCGGAGCTCCACAACGGAGCCAGGAGCACCCCTGGCCCGTGGGCACCCTCGGGGTGCACCCCTGAGCTGAGGCCTGCGTGGGGCAGGTCTGGCAGAGGGCACAGCACAGCGCCGTGGAGCAGAGCCCCAAATTCTTGGCGGGGCTGGCTCACACCTCCTCTGTGATCATAGCCCCGCTGCAGAGCTGGAGCTGAAATTTCCACACATGGTACTTGTCGGCCTTGGGGAGTGTCTCTGCCGCCCGTCACGTAACTGCTCGCCTGCAGGAATGTGCTGGTGTTTCTTTCGGGGGATTACTGGGTCTTTCCTGTCCTGTTTTTCCCTTGGAAAAGCCCTTTCTGTCTGCAGGGCCCAGGCAGGACCTCTGGGCTGTGTAAAGCTCTGCACCGCACGGCACAGGGCAGGGCCCTTTCCTGCTGCCAGGATGTCTGTGGTGGCTGAGGGGACGAGCACCTTGGCTCTGCACAGGAGCTCCAGCGGCTGCTGCTGCTGGCAAAGCCTCCTGCTCGTGGTGTGTGACCTGTCCAGGAGGGCAGCTCGCCCTGACTGGCCACAGAGCAGCACCTGGGATGCGGGTGTGGGACAGGGAAGCACAGAGAGGCTGTCACCCACCCCCTGAGCTCCTCTTTGGGCCTGAGAGGTGGCCCTTGGCTCCCTGTGTGCCCTCCACAGCTCCCCTCCTCCAGGACCCCAGCGCTTAGAGCTGCTTGGCTTGGTGGTTGAGCTGGACACTGCTCATCACGGGATGTCCCCACACTTCGTGTACATTGAAATATAGCTGGGGATGTACTCCTGGCACGCTGCAGAGGGATAGCCTGGAAATTCAGAGTTTGGCGTCATACGGTGGCTTTAGGCTTCATGTTTAAGCTCATCTTCTAGAGAATTTCTTTTCTAATGCAAATAGCAGGAAGCACATGACCCGCCTGCTTATCTGGAAGTAAGAGATGTTTCCGTGGTCCGCCTGATCTGACTGCGTGTCTGGAGCTCCACTGGCTCGGCTGTGTGGCATCGCTGTGTCCACTGGGCTCAGCATCCGTGGGGAGGAGCGGTCGGGGTCAGCAATTCAAAGTTTTGGAGCAAAGCAGAGCGTGGACAGGGAGCAGGGCCTGCCTGGGACGCTGTGGGTGCTGCTGCAGACCAGAAGGTCTGAGAGACACAAACATTTTCTGAAACAGCATTTCCTCTTACTGATTTCCTCCAGTCACCAGGGATGACTCTTCCCAGAAGCTAATCCTTCATCTAAGCTATCGCTGCATAAAATCCCCTGCAGGGTCAGCTGCTATCGCTGCATTTATCCAGGCTGCTCCCCACCAGCACACTTGTGAGTGGATCTGCTTTCTGAGACCAGCACAGAGCTCCTGCCCCTGAAAATCCCCCGCACGCGGCTGTGGTCAGACAGACTGCAGGACAGCACGGCCCTGGCAGCAGTGAAGAGTCTCACTGAAGAGGTTAAAGAGTTACCTTGAGCTGGGATCTGTATTTTGTTAAATTATTTGAAAGAACAGCATCTCTGCTGTTTCCTTCTCCAGCATGCAGAAGAAAAATGACTGTATTATGGTTGTGTCTAGCGTAGTGCTTGGCACCAGGCCAGCAGGATTTACAATGGCTGGGTGAAAAGTCTGGAGGGAACGCAGTTCGTTTTGCTGTGGACAGTCCTTAGAGGGTCTGCAAGGACCAATCTTACAGCGCAGCAGGGGCCCATCGAAGCGCCAAGAGGAGCCCTGCCAGCAGAGAGCTGCTGGAGAAGCCATTTGTTCTGTCCATGAAACATGAGGTCAGCAGGACCCACCGCCTCCTGCCAGGGGTGATAAGAGGAGGAAGGCAACCAAGTAAGACAGGCTTTGTCTGTTCTGGATAAAAGATCGATTTTATTGCGGCTCTTTAGGATAAGATTTTTCATGCTGGAATTTTCTGGCTGGAAAAACCACGTCTCTGATTCAGAACCATTTTCAGGAAGAAACACCTGGCCTCACTCCCTGGAGGGGAGGAAGCAGCTGAATATTGATTTCTAATACTCTGTATTAAACTCACGTGCATTCCTGAATGAGATTTTACTCTAGAGGCGAGTACAGCTGCCAGGACGGGCAGGTCTCTATCCTGCCCGGGTTCCCATCACAGCAGGTACTGAGTAGGTTCCTGATCTGCTGGAATGCTGTGTCCTGCCTCGTTTGCTCACCAGAGAGAGATGCTCAGGCAATGAAAGGTCTCAGTCTGGAGGGCACTGAAGCCCTCACCATAGCAGTTCCTTTGGCGATTGCCGCAGCTCTGGGCGGGACAGGAGTCACAGAGAGTTTGCAGAGAAAACAAGGCACAGTCTAGAGGTGGAAGAGATGATTGATCTGGTTTATTGGTTTGCTCTGATCGGGTTGGACAGTGGCTGGGGCTGGAGGAGAGCTGCGTGCCCAGGTGGATTTCAGACTGTAAGGGACAGGTGAATCGCTTCTCTGAGGAAGGCCCTGGCTTTTGGGTCAGACTGGCTCTGAGTGATCACAGCCTTAGCTGGCAACTGCAGGCAGAGACCTCAGGCATGGATATCGTGGACATTCCCAAACATTCACAGATATCATTGTCCTTACAGCAATTATCAGGCCTCACAGGCGCCACTCAATGCACCGAGGTGCTCTGTACCCTGAGCAGCAGCACTGGGCCTCTGCACGAGGGCAGGGTCCCACCTCCAGCTGAGCACATCATCCCTTTGACCAGGGTGAGATCTGGCTGCCTACACCTCCAGCTGAACTGGCCAAACCGTCACTGAGGTCCGTTAAACTTCTGGCCAAAGTCTTCCCCTCCAGGGAGGTAAGGCCTTCAGCTGGACACCCGGGCGATTGGGACACACTTGCCCCACGTCCTGGCCAGCAGGTTTCACCTCCTGGAGGATCGTTAGAGCTGAGTGGTGTCCCTTCAGGAGGCACTGTGGGCTTGCTTTCCCAGGACGGGCTGTAGCAGATCCGTACCTGACAGTGGCAGCAGATCCACAGGTTTGCTGTGACGAGAGGCTGAGCAGGCTGTGATGACTGACCAGGGACAAGCACTGATTTACACGGCCACATCCTCAGAAAGGTTTTTAGCAGTAGCCAGGTGTCTTATAAACTGCTTTTCTGGTTAGCAAGGAGATATATTTTAAAAACGGAAAGAGAGAATTATCCTGGGAAACCGCTCTGGAAAATGTGTGGTAAAGATGAGTCCCTATGGAGTGAGTTACACTGGGGATACAATGCTGCTACTCCCACTTGTAGGCCGATGTCAGAGGAACTGTCCTAAACCCACAAGCCAGGCCCTCGCAGCCAGGCCATTTGTCTGATGCAACAGGAACAACTCAGACTTTGTGTCAAGCCTTGGGAAATGAGCTAAAGTTGTCTCTTTTTTGTTGCATCATCTTGGATTCTGGTGAGATCGTGACTGGTGTGTGTGAACCCCACACCTGTGGCACCAGCTGGCAGGACAACCTGCCACTGAGCTTGCTACTGGCAACCTGAAAGCCAAGTGAGCCTCCCCGTGCCCCAGCCAGCTGCAGAGGACAGCTGTGTCCCCAGCAGCACATCCCCATGGGCTTTTGGGCCGGGCTGGTGGACTCTGCTGGTCCAGGGAGTCAGGGACACAGGTTCTGGCTCTGCAAATGGAGGCAGTTGTCCCCTGGCTGGCAGAACCAGGCCATTCTGTATGTGAACTGCTGTCCTCCCTGTCGTGGCCAGGGACAGGACCCGGGGAAAGGCTGGAGTTGTGCCAGGGAGGGTCAGGCTGGAGATCAGGGAAAGGTTCTTCCCCCAGAGGGTGCTGGGCACTGCCCAGGCTCCCCAGGGAATGGGCACGGCCCCGAGGCTGCCAGAGCTCCAGGAGGGCTTGGACAGCGCTGCCAGGGATGCCCAGGGTGGGGTTGTTGGGGTGTCTCTGCAGGGCCAGGGGTTGGACTGGATGATCCTGGGGGTCCCTTGCAGCTCAGGACATTCTGTGATTGCGTGCAGGCAAGATGGGCTGGTGATCTCTCCTTGCACACGGAGTCTTACCTTCGTTGGTGCTCCCCATCCCCAGGTGCGGGAAGAGGGAATGGTCAAAGCCAGCTCTGCTGGGGCTTAGCAGAAGAAGGGAGCAGGCGTCGGAGCTCAGCTGCGTTGGTGAGTGTCTGCCTGAGCACGCAGCTGCCTAAATCCCAGAGATTACTCACAGCAACCTCAGCACAAGAGTTACTGCTGAAGGAAAAACTTCAATGTCAAGAGCATGAGTAATAACCAAGCTGGCACTTAACGGTTCAAACAGAAGATAAGAGCTAAGGCTGGATTCTCAGAGGGCCCGTTTTATCTCTTTTATATATGTCACAACTGAAGAAATGAAGAATATAAAAGTTATTTATTAGCGTTTCGTTCCTGCAGTACTTTTATCATGTTGAGTGTGCATTGACCCCACGGTACCACAGAACTGGAGAAGGGATTAACAGATTAAGGGAATCCTCTATCTCAGTAGGACCAGATTTGGGGGTGATCTTCACCCTCTGACCCCTTCACAGCTCTTCCGTGTTCGCTGGGGAAGCTGCGGTGCTACTCCTGCCCAGCTCCGAGCCTTCCCCTCAGGGTGAAGAACACATTTTGACCCTCCAAGGAGGGAGCTGGAGGTGATCTGGTGCAGGCACTTGCACCAGCCCAGGGGCCAGCTCTGCTTGTTGGGGGAGACCATCACCAGGCTGCTCTTTCCCCACTCCTGCAACGCCAACTGGAGTGCTCGGAGGTCCTGCCGAGTGGACATGGTGCAAGGAGCAGCTGGAGCAGCCTGGTACTGACAGCAGAGGCACGGGAAGGTGAGACAACTGGAAGGGCTGGAGAAATGAAATTTAGACAGGAAAATGTAAGTTCTCTGTGAAAATACCTAAGGTAGGAAAGAAAACAGGAGAAAGGAGGAGGGAAGCAACAAACTTCAGTAAGTACAAGTATATCTTAAGTTTCCTCGATTGTGTGATACGGATCTTGGCAATGCTGTGTGTGCTGTCCTTGGCTGAAAAATTATCTTCCCGTCCTAGCTGTGAATGAGGTGGCTCCAAAGTGGCAATCCCCGCTGCTGGGAATTACTGAGCTGAACAACAGAGGGGCCGGGGAGAGCAGACTCTGGGGCAGGGCTCAGCAGCGCCTGGGACAGCGGGGCAGAGAGCGCCGGGGCTCCCTGAGTGTGGCAGGAAAAGCTGAGCTGTGCTCAAACAGGTTTAGATGGGTGCAGAAAGGCAAAGCCTGGAGCGTTTTGAAACATGGCATGTCGGGCTGAGCTAAACAGCAATGAAAGGTGCAGCACTCCCAGTCTACACAGACCATCAGGGTGTTTACGTGGCGCAGGCAGAGGGATTGCTCCGGGGCTGCAGGCGCAGGAAAGGTCAATAATTAATTATTGAACAGATGGGACAGTTTTGCCTGCATCTTCCTACAATTTGACTGTGGCCAGGTGGTGACTGTCTTGAGTCTGTCTGTGATCTGCAGTTAGTGTCTCTCACTGAATAATTCTTGCCCCTTGAAACGTTTGCATGCTGTAAATGTGTGAGGAATCCAAGCCTGTGCCCTTTGACAGCGCTCCAGGTAGGTCCGTGTGCTCTGTCTGGTCTCATGGGCTGGGAGGGAAGCGGAGGATTTCAGGTCTCAGACAGGATATGTGTGATATACCCTCGCGGAGTGAATTTTAAATATTATAGTTCAGTCCACCAGCTGCAGTGTGGATGTTTAAGCTCAGAGATCAGCTTTCTTAATTATTCCTGTTAGTGGTGTCCCCGTTCTGGCTCGTTTAAGGAAACCAAGTGAGAAATGGGTAGGAGTAGGGTACTGGGGTAGGTGTGGGTCTGCTTGAACATCTCAGTGGGCATCAGGGACTGCTTAGGAGAACCTTCACGTGCCAAGAACAATCCAAGTGCTGTGATGTTCCTGGTCAAAATCACATGTGTTTGTTATTCAGACTATCAGGACAAACTCCAGCTGGAAGATGGAAGAGCCTTCCAGGAAAGAAGGATCAGCACAGGATGGGCAAAGGGCTGGCAAACGCAGTTCTGGGTGCAGGCCTCTCTGGGCTGATCTGGGCAGACCAAGTGTGCTCTCAATGGCACTTTAGAGAACTGTGTTTTGACAGCTTTAATTCCTCTGATCTCATCTTACACAAAATGTCCTGGATTTTGGCATCAGAATCACCCTTTTCAAAATGCCTGGTACCTCTGAAGTAAACCAAATGTGACTTCGGGGCAATTACAGCTTAAATTTAACATTCAAGATTGAAGTGTGGCTTGTTGTTAATGACAAGCAAGTGAGCAATAATCTTTGTGGTCCAGGGCACTCAACACTTCTCATCTCAAGGGCCTCTTTTCATTTGTCAATAACTTTGATGAATGCCCAGGACCAGGACTCCTCATGCCATGTATCTGTCTTGTCCTGGACTTGTTTATAACATTACGCTAAAATCAGTGAAGTTGCATCGGAGAAGGAGATCAGAGAAAACCAGTTGATTTTTCCCATTTTTTTTCCAAAATTCTTACGACTTTCATTTTGAGAAGCTCCAGCACATGCAGGCTGTGGAGCAGCACATGACATTTGGCAGAGGTGGCGGTGTGTATGTCAAGATGTGCCTCTTGCTATCCTAGAGAAAAGATGCCCAAATTTGGGAACATTAAAAGTGTTTGAAAAGCCCCGGTTCACACAGACTCAATGGGAACTCGCTGGAGTTTAGCACCTAAAATCCTGCAAGTGTTTGTGTGCACAGGTCATGCTGCAGCTCTGCTCCGTGGGTTGCTCTCCGTGAGCCCTGCTGAGGACACGCTTGGGGGAGGACCCAGCTCTGGATGTGGCAGTGCTGGAAAACAGCACAGATTCTGGAGGGCAGAGGAAGAACACACGAGAAGGATCCTGGGGTAGAAATGGACTCAGGAGCCCGGGTGCGGACGACAGTAAAATATGGGGATCCAGGTGGGAGAACAGGTAGGATTGGTCTGAGAACAAGCGATGCTGGTGGAGAGGTAGAAAGGGAAACAAGGTGACATGAGGCCACTTGGGACCTCAGAGCTGGAGGACCTGGAGGATGAGTGAAAAGTGCCCAGATAAAGGGCAATGGGTCAATAACCAACATAATGTTGAGGTCACTGTGGATGGGCAGTCCAGGGGATGATGTCCAGTGTCTCAGGTCATGCCTGATGCTCTGGCTCTGTGCTGAAGGCGCACAAGGCACCACTGCTTAGTTCTTTGTCATGGAACAAGTCTCCTGCTGGGTCCCTTGGATGTAGCCAGTGCTTTGGCTACTGCTTGGCTAACTGCAGAGTTGTTCCCAAAACTACGGGAGGAGAATTAGCAGGCTTAAGAGCAGCTGTCTCTCTCTATTCACTGACATAATCTTCTCCGTACCCCATGAGGTGTAAGCGGCTCCAAAAGCTGAAAATTCACAGCAAAACTGACAGCTTCACAGCAGTGACAGGGACCCTGGGATCTTGTGTTTCACCGGCAGTGCAGAATATCAGAGGAAGAAAAAAGCCGGAAGGCCACAGATAAGAACTGGAGCTCGCTTTTTGTGAGCCATCACCCACGATGTCCCTCACACCTCTGTGTCCCAGCGCACACAGAAGGAGGTTGCACTTGAAATCTGGAGCCTCCCTCCCTCCCTGTCCACTGAGCATCTCCCAGAACAGCCTGGGCAGCACCCAAGCTGGGGCTTTACCCCCCCTGCCATGGCAGATTCACTGTGTCAAGCCCGAGAGGACAGTTTTGTGTCCTGGAGTGCTGTGAAGGAGGGGCTGCCCTCCATGGCAGCACGGTCAGGGGGAAGCACTCCTGTCTGTGCAGGTTTCCAACAGGGAGGCTGCACCTCCCCGGTTTTTTCTGTCTTTGAGGAACAAAACCCCCTCCACTTCTCCGTATTCTCAGTCCTCAAAAGCCACCAGTCCTTTAGCAGCTGCGTAACCAGTCTCACTGCCACCACGGGAATCAGGAGGAAGGCTCTGTGCAGCGGCTTTATGAAGTCACAGGGCTGCTGCTTCCGAGCCGCCGCCTCCCCTGCGAACGAGCCAGGAACCCTGCCAGGACGATGCTCTTCAGAAACAAGCAGGCAGCGACTGCTCCGTGCTTGCAGTTCTGGAACACCTCTCTGCGGGCACAGAGGGAGTGAAAAAACCCAGCAGCCTCCTGACTGCTGCGTGGCCTTAGCATTTCTAGGAAAGCCAGCACCAGGCCCGCGCTGAGCAGCAGACCGCGCTGGGAACGTACCTGGCCGTGCTGCGCTGCAGTCCCGCACGCCCTGCGGGCTCTGCCAGAGCTCAGCCCGGGGACAGCTCCTGGCACAGCTGCCGGGACTCAGAAGAAACTCTGTGTGATGCACAGGGACTTGCTGCAGGCACGGGGGCCCCTGCCACGGCAGGAGGGCTCGGGCAGGGGTGTGTGACACTCACCACGCTCGGGACAGAGCAGAGGAAGAAGGGAAGCATCAGGTCTGGAAAGCAGGAACACGCTGAGGGCACCGGAGGCTGGAAGAGTCTGTTCCAGCTGGTCTCACCCGCACCCTGAGCACAGAGTGGAGCTCGGTTACAGCGTTGTGTGAATAGGTGGGATAAGGGACGGGAGAGGGGAGCGTGTCCCTTCCCTTCCGTGGGGATGAGCTGTCTGCAGACAGAACGGCTGAGACAGCTGGGGTTGTTTAGCCTGGAGAAAAGGAGACTCAGAGGTGACCTTATCACTCTCTATAACTCCCTGAAAGGTGGTTGTAGTGAGGTGGGGGTCGGTCTCTTTTTCCGGGCAGCAACTGACAGAACAAGAGGACACAGTCTTAAGTTGTGCCAAGGGAAATATAGGTTAGATATTAGGAGAAACTTTTTTACAGAAAGAATGATAAAATACTGGGATATTATACCTGGGGAGGTGGTGGAATCACCATCCCTGGACGTGTTTAAAAAGAGATTGGATGTGGCACTCAGTGCCATGGTTTAGTTTAGTTGAGGTGTTAGGACAGAGGTTGGACTCGATGATCTTGAAGGTCTCTTCCAACCTGGTAATTCTGTGATTCTGTGATTCTGTGATCTGTCGTCACAAGCTGGCAGCCTCTCTGCCCACACAGCAGGAAAAGGGCTGAGATGTCAGCCAGCACACGGCTATGCGATCTCTAGGGCCTTCCCTAGATCTGTCAGGGCTCTGCCTCTACACACCACTGACAGGAGAGGTGGGGCAGGCAGGAGGCCTCCTGAACAGCAGTCAGGTCAAACAGACAGAGCACAGAGACGTGAAGGGCTGGGGTGTGGCTGCATGAAGGCGGCTGTCCCCTCAGGTGAGGATGAGAAGAATAAGGGATCTTGCAGGGAGGAGAAGATGCTGCCCCTCGGCACCTCTAGAGCTCCCTGGCACAGACAGGGCTCTCTTGTGCCATCAGCTGTCCCCAAGGTAAGCTCTGATGGCACGTGGCACTGGCAGAGGGGAGAGGGACCTGCTCTGTCCCCACAGCGTGAGTCTGGAGCAGTCTCAGCGGTGCTGACAGGAAAGGGCAGCACAGGTTGCACTTTGCTCAGACCAGTAAATAGCAGCATATTCCCAGCTCCACCAGAGCAGCTTCAGCACAAAGGTTTGCACATGCCTGGCAGTTTTCAGCTGGCAGCTCACCCAGATGTGGGTGGCATTTAGGTGACCTGCAGGAAGCCCTTTGTCCCCCAGGCTCACAGACAAATACCAATTCCTCTCCCAGCTTCTAGAGGTGAACAGGTGACAGGTGTCAGCTGTTCTCTTCTTCTGTTTAGGAGTAGCTGAGCTGATTTTGCTGAGATATTAGCAATTTTAGGAAAACTTAACCCTGACATTAGATTCCTGGCTAAGCTGATAGCTTGCTAAAAAAAAATAATAATACTAATAAAAAAAGTCTTATTTGCTCCTAAACACGAAACTGCACTATTAGCAGATGTTTGTTTTCTGCTCCTGTTTTTTATTTTCATAAAAATATTTGCAGAAAATCTTGTTAGGATATTTTCTTAACATTTCAGCCAGTGCTATCATTGCTCCAGTGCTCCCTTCCCAGGGAGGGCTCTCACGGGAGGCGCAGGGCAGCACTAATGAGGGGCTCGCTGTGCTCCACTGCCCGCAGCAGTCACGCTGAATCTTCCCTTATATGTCAGTCTTCCCAGTGTCTCAACCTTTCCCACCACTTCCATGGTCTTCAGTCTTCGCCTCAAGGCCACCGCACTCGGCTTGGACAGTCCTGCGTGATGCCTGCAGTGATGGAAGTTCAGCACCAAAATATTACACAAGGCCTCTCTTTCCCACCCTCCTGACACTCATCTCATCCGTGTGCTGGGAGTATTCTGTCTCCAGCCTCAGGGCCCATCTTCAGTGGGTGTCTTTAGGTCCAAGCAGGGAGCAGATGCTCTTGATTCCTGTTATCCCCAAGGGATGGGAGAGCCCCCGGCACATCAGGACATCACGGCCTTCCTGGGGTGACAGCCTGGCTGTACCAGCCCACCCAGCCAGAGAGCAGGAGAGGCTGAGAACACCTTACCTTCGTAAAGCCTGCAGGACCCAAGGGCGTTTCACTGTCAGGGAGCCAGCAGGGAACACTCCCACCCCAGTGCTTTGGACAGCAGGTGCTCCCGGGAGCAGGCAGGAGGGTCAGGAGTTGTGAGGAGCCTCCTGAGAAGTAGTTTCACATCTGCCTCAGATGTAGGGAAGCTCCCCCGAAAAGGGGTTGTGAGGATGGGACTGTGATCACAGTGCCCAGGTTTATGTGGTTACAGGCTGGGAGTCAGGGAAAAGGGGCAGTGATGTGGATACAGAAGGGAAAAACAAACCTGGAAGAGCTGCAGGCTCAGATCCTGGGAACCTTTTACAACTTCCAGCCCTCTGCAATCCAGTGAGGGTGAGGAGAGCCACAGGAGCAGCACCCAGACCTTGGAGTAGTGTGGGACCACCATGGGGAGAGGTGGGTGAGGGCGTCCTGCCCTTCACCACGGTCCCTCCCTCACCTCGTGCACCCGCTGCACTCAGCCAGGGCTTTTCCCTGCTTTCTTCAGGTCAGGTGCAAGGTTTCCCAGCTGCAGTTTCTTCCCAGTTAGAAAAGATACTGGGCAGGTCAACAAAAGCAAGTGCTGCTCACTTGGGAAAAGCCGACAACAGAGGGAATGGTGGGGCTGAAGAATTCAATGCTTTCTCTGCTTCAGCTGCTCCTAAAGTGATTAACTTTAATGAAGTGATTAATGCAATTAACTAACTACAAAGGGGGAGAAATGTGGATTGAATAAGAAAAGAATCGGTTTGAGAGTGTTTGCATTAGTGAAATCCACTTATTTTCACCTCAGCTGGGTCTGCTGAAATTCTGCTGGATTTGTCTAGATCATTTGGGGAGCTGGTGCCATCTCACAGCTCCTGGCAGCTCTCCCTGAGAACAAGGGCAGGGACACGACTGTGTCACAGGATATGACGGGAAGGTCAGATTTTCACAGCCTCTCATTCAAGTGAGGTGACTTGGGACAGGCCATTCCTTCCTGCATCTCACAGAATCCCACAGTCAGATAATGTCCTGAGCTGGCAGCGACCCACAGGGATCATCCATTCCGGCTCCTGACCCTGCACAGGACACCCCAACAACCCCACCCTGTCTCTGAGAGCCTCGTCCAAACACCCCTTCAGCTCTGGCAGGTTTTGTGCTGTGATCACTGCCCTGGGGACCCTGCTCAGTGCCCCATGACCCTATGGGGGAAGAACCTTTGTCCTCGAAGCTGAACCCACCTTTTGAAAACGAGTAGGAGAAAGATGCCAAGCTGATTTGTAGGTATTTAATTGTAGGCTGGCTGGGAGAAAAAGATGTGTCTGAGGAACAGATGCAGTTCTTGCCTTTGTCAGGGATGCTCTTATCAGGGAAAGAGAAGAACGCTGGTCCTAAAGAGGCCTTACCTGGAAAGCCAATGTAATTCATGTCATCCACTTCCAAAAAAGCTGAACTCAGAAGGAACTGGATGGAGAAAGAGGCTCACAGGATGAGCAGTTTCAGCTGTGCCTGTGTGGATGTGCAATGTAGTGTGGAAGGAACAGCAACTCCTCCTTGGTGGAGAGCAGAGCCTGCTTGGTTCAGGGCCTCATGTGGGGAGAGAAGCTGGGAGAGACAGGAGCTGGGAGTAGGCACCTCTCCATCCCATCCTGTGAGGGGATTCCCATGCCTCTTTACTGCTTGCCTGCCAGCAAGGACCTGAGAAAACTCCTGGCCGAGTCCCAGGCTCCCCAGTGCCAGCTGAGGAGGTGGCACCGCGCTGTGGACACACGGCTGCTCCACGCGGGTTTTAGGGCACCACACGGTTCCTGCACTGGGGGCACACAGCCAGGGGGACACCACAGGTGGGCAGGAGCTGCTTCACATTTCAGAGCAGCCAGATGGACAGAGAAGGGGCCCTGACCCTTTGTCAGCTCACAAAGTGGCACAGCCCACCTCTGTTTCTGCAGGATTTGGAGGTGTCCGAGCATTTTTGTGCGTGCCTAGACATCCTGATGTCCCCTGTCTGCCATAGGGTGCGAGCGGGGAGGCAGAGCCTTCTGCTGCTGGTCCACAGGATGCTGTAAATCTTGGGGAGCTGCTGCTGTGAAGCCCTTCACAGCACCAAGCCTGCTGTCTATTGAGAAAAGCCAATACCCTTCTGTCTGTCAGATGGCACTTAACCGCCGCTGTTATTCTAGATGAGTGAACACTTGTGTTATATTTTCCAATAGCAAAAACTGGGGTCAGCAGGGTGTCTGCTGTTTTAGCCAAATCCAGATGGGGTTTTCCTATAAACAAGTGCACACAGAATATTTATACAGGCGATGGCACCTGACGCCTTAACACTTAGGCCATCCTATTGAGTAGCCACTCATACTATAAGTCACTTCAGTGCATTAAGTAAATATTTTAATATAGCCATGTCACTGTTTATTATATAATGGCGGGGGCCCAAATCTTGCCTAATGCTTGGTTAAAAAGTCAGTTTACACCATCCTTTACAGTGAATCAAAGAATGCATAAACGGGGCTCTTTTGTTACTCAGAGCTCTGTTTACTTTACTTTTCTGTAAACCTTTTGAAACACTTGCTTATAAGAGCTGATAGAACCCAGATTTTCCCCAGGGGCTGAGGTGTTCATGATGTCGGGAAGGTACTGCGCGGAGTAATCAATGGAGTTTCCACTGAGCAGCCCCAAACCCGTCCCTCATTATCTGTCTCTAGTTCTGGTCGGAAACCAGCTCGAGGTGGCACAAAGGCTGTCAGGGAGAGAAGCTCAGCAGCTCCTGATCCAGCACAGGTAGCTCTGACACACCTGGGGCCAGGTGCAGGTGGCAGCAGCCCAGAGCAGCATCTTTGGAGGCAGAGGTTCAGCCTGCATGCAGGAAAGGGTGTCTGGCTTCTCCTGCAGCTGAGGGACTGTGTGAGGTGGTGACCAGAGGGATGAATTAATCTCTTTTATTGATTGCCTTCTTCCTTCCCTTGCCTTTTCAGTCTCCCGCTGCCTCTCCCGGTGCACACCATTCTCTGCTTCACCCTGCAGCGTGTCGCTGAGTTCCTCGGGGGCAGGAGCCATGTGTGGGTCTTACCTAAGATCAGAGATCACAGGATCACCTTGACGACATGAACTAGAGGCTGGGGACTTCAAAGGTCCCTCACAGGTTCTGGCTCAGAAGGATTTGGGATGTTGCAGAGGACCGTGTGGTCCTCTCAGCCCTGCTCGCCCCTGCGTACCCCACACTTCAGTTCTCTGCGTCCAACCCTAGTTCCGCTTCTGGCAGGGGAGAAACTTGCCCTGAGCAGGACATGCACGATTCTTGGGAGGCACTAAGTAATGCAAGAGGGTCCCCCAGGGCAGTGCCCACCAGTCCCAGCTTGCCCTCGGCTCTTCTTGTACTTCTCCCAAGACCCTGGGCCTCAGAACAGCAGCCAAAGCCTCTGCTGGGGTGAGGTTAGGACATCGGAAAAGCCCATCTGTACCAGCCTGGCTTTGCCCTGCAGTGACATGCAGACTGTCCCAGAGAAAGAAAGGCTGGACAGGAAGACGACAGGGAGATTTGGGAAGGTTGTGCCCCTCTGTCCCTAACTCACCAGCCGTCCACGTGCTTGGAAGAGGCTGTGGGTGCTCTGAGCTAGTGCAGAACTGGCACGGAGGGGTTTGGGGTGGAGGATTTTCCTGTAGGGGTTTTCAGCTGGTTGAGGGGGTTCAGCTGCACAGGGAGTGGGACGAGCCATGTGAACACACCTGGAGCTGTTGGCAGTACGTGGAGCTGCCTTGCGGGGCTTCCCCTTGCAGACAGATAGTGGGGTCTGCAAAATGATGGCGGGACAGCGCTGGGCTCAGCTCACCTGTGAAAGGCCAGGGAGGAGATACGGGCCTGGGGGACAAAATAGGTGGCGAATAACAACCAAGCACACCCTGGTGGCCTCTGCGTCCCCCTCTGAGCTTGTCCCTGGGAGCCCCTGGCTGTGGAGCACCACTGTTCCCCACGAAGCTCCATCTGCACCGAGCCCACCACAGCCAGGGGAGGAAAGGCCTGCAGAGCATCGGTGAGGATACACGATGTGCTGTCACCGGGTCAGCCCGAAGGGACAAAGGGACCCTGAGAGAGGGGACAGGAGAGGGCCAGGCTGCAGGAGGCAGCAGGGCTCATGATGGCCCAGGCTGGCTGGCTCTGAACATGGCAGGGTGCTTTAGGTAGGAAGGAAATCCCTCCCCAGACCAGTTGTTTGTGTGGCTGGACCATGAGCACCCACGGGAAATCCTGATGCTTCTTGCTCCATCCAGCATCTGCTTTTGGTTTCTCTGCCAAAACAACAAGCCTGTGTGTAATTTTAAAGCGTTGGTTCTGGGTCTGATATGAATCAGAAAATCACCCCTCTGTGAGTTTCCTGGTATGAATTAGAAAATCACCCCCCTGTGAGTTTCTGAGGTAACCGATGCCCACATCCTCCCTCATGCCATACTCCCAGTGGTCACAGCACTCAGCACCTCGGCTCCCTGGAAGGTGAGATGGGAGGTTTGGGGATAGCCAGACCGTGGAGCTTGAGGCTGCGGGTAGGTCCTTGAGCCCTTTTGGATGGGCAAAGGGATGGCAGGGAGGGAAAGGGTCTCAGCACTCCAGGAGCAGCACGGGGCAGGCTGAGCCCTGGGGAGGGGAGCAAAGCCCACACTGAGCTGAGAGGGCAGTCTCAGCTCAGTCCCGCGGCAGGGACACAACTTCCTGGGAAACAGCTCAGCTTTGCGCTCCCAGGGGGTGCATGCATGTGCATCCTGGCTGCGGAGAGCACACAAACCCACAGTTCCCTCGCAGACCAGTTCAGATTTCGTAGGTCAGCTAGCCTGGGGCGGTGAAGGACAGAGCTACCATCTTTGAAGACAAAATGCTGCAAGTGATGCCGCGTTAGTGAGGGCCAAAGTACAGGCAGGCACACCTTGCTGAGAGCCACCCAAGGATGCTCAAACAGCACCTGTGCCCCCCTCCTGCTGCGGGTACCCCGCCCCAAACCCAAAGCTGTGCTTTCACCCACTCTGGCTGCTGTGGGTAGCGAGGCGAGCGTGACACCTGGAGCACCTGCCATGGCCCCAGGTAGCTCGCTCAGGTTTGCGTGTGCCAGGACAGAGATCACCCTGCCCCTGCAGCCGTGCTGGAGAGGACAGCCGTGCCAGTCCTGGTACCCTGCAGCCAGCCACTGGCCCTGAGCCCACCCTCAGCTTCCTTGTCAGCAGAAGCTTCAACACCCTCGCTGACCCTCTCGTCCCATCACCAGAAAAGCACTCCCACCAGCAGCACCCGGGGATGGGTGAGGATGGGCCCTCACCCTTCTGCCTCCCTCCCCTGCCATGTGTGGACTGCAGCAGGGGTGGTGGAGTGTGAATTCTGAATCCCCTGGGTCTCTGGCCCCTGTAATATATTGTTCTCCATTTCCCCCAGGGCAGCCTTGTTCCACTGGATAATTGGGAAGTATTTATCTGTGTCATATTAAGACCCATTTGGGATAATTGTGAAATTGGCAGCCCCGGCCCTCCTTTGTGTAGACCAGGGTATAATTTGGTTAATGTTATTGTTTTTTTTAACTTTGCCACAAGAAGGCGGAAATTTAGATTCCATTATTGAGCAAGTAGCTCTGAGGAATGTCCTTTGGCAGCAGGGACCTGCAGTGGGGCCACAGAGCTCCTCACAGCCTTGGAGCGTTCGGTGGGCGCGCTGAGTCTCGGCCAGGTCTCAAGAGCCCTTGCCACAGATCTCCATCCTTTCCTGATCCATCCGTGTTCCTGCTCCCCACACCAGACTGGAGAGGCTGTCGCACTGATTTGTACGGGACAGGGACTATAACAACGGCTTCACTGGGGTCAAAAGACAGCTCAGCCTGGTTGGGCACCTGATCCCAACCACAGGGATGTGGCTGGAGGAGAGCACGGAATGCTCAGGGACCCTTCTCATTGTGAGTCCGCTCCTAACCCTCTGTGCCTCAGAGCATCCTTGAACCAGGCTGAGCATCTCCGTGTTTAGCACCTTGTGATTCTTCCCTGAATGTCTCTGAATGCCTTTGGGACCACCCGACCCCTTGGTACGTGCAGCATCCTGCAGCAGAGAGCTCCACAGTGAAACTTTGAAGGGGGTGAGAAAATCTCTGCTTTCGTCTTTTTTAAATCTCATGCTTAAGCACTTCCTTGGTTCTCCCTGGTTCCTGCAGCGTGCAGTTGTTTCTCATCGATGCTGTTTGGACCACCTCTGACTGGGCAGTCCTTTAGGCTGAGCTTTCCTGCCCCAGTCTTCTCCTTCCGAACTAAGGGTCCCAGCCCATTTCACCTCTCTTTTGGTCATCGTTGCTGGTCTTCTCTATGGACTGTTTTTCCCCACAGACATTACTTTCATTTGCATTTTTATCTCTCTGCCACTCAGTATCAGAATATCCTTCTGTAGCTTTCCATATGAGGCATTTTTTCCATGGGATCATAGAATCACAGAGTGGTTTGGGTTGCAAGGAACCTTAAAGATCATCTCCTTCCACCCCTCCTTCCACTACACCAAGTTGCTCCAAGCCCTGTCCAACCTGGCACTGAGTAATTGGACATCAGTAGGAAAATTTTTCTGTCTCTCTATCTGGATCATCATGTTGACCAGCACAAGCCCTGGCATGTTTTCCTGCCTTTTACCTTCACTGAGGCAAACCTAATTTATGCTCCTTGTTTCTAAATACTCACATTCTATCACAGCCTTTTAGCAGCTGTCGGTGAGGAAAGTTCTTAGAAATGTTCTGACAATCCAAGACCACTCAGGTCACCTTTAACCAGGTGCCTTAAAGTAGTCCTGAGGCATGAGGCACCATGAAAGCCACTTGGACCACGTACCTTCTAACTCTTCATTCCAGTTCTCTCAGCACGTCCAGAGCTCTGAGCCACCCGTTCTGCCATTCCTCTCCCTTGCTGAACCTGGCTGCGCTACTGATGTCCTTGGTGCTGAGATCCCACTTGGCCGTGGTTAGGGAAGGTGAAATACGTTGATGTGAGTTGTGGTGTGGGGATGGGGATCACTGGTATAATGCTGTTGCCTCAGAGAAAGCCACAGCTGGTGAACTTCTGGGGAATTTGAGGAGACCGTGGAGATTTTCTCTCTCACCCCTAAACACTGCACCATTCTTGCCAGGATACAGGTGAAACCAGCAGTGGAGACACTTCACCACATCCTGTCCTGTGTGTCCTCTCCAAGCCAGGCTCAGCTCCTCCAGAAAGGATTTTCCACCAGGAATCTGTATACTGGGTATCTGTCCTTGTACAACTGTGGGATAACAATTATTTTCTCTTTCTGTCATCAGCGTTCCTCAGGAAGAAAGAGATCTGTAACTCCTGTGCAGCTTTACTCTGTCCCCTGATCGTTGCGCACACAGCCAGGGAAATGATTTCTTGGATGTTTCAGGAAGTTGTGGCTCATGGTCAGTGAAGTAAGAGGGATCAGTCACGAGATTTGCAACTGGACCTGGAGTCCCAGTTAATGCCAAGCCTTGCCTCTTGCAATAACCCCACCTGTACTTACCTAAACATGGCCCTTTTTGGGCACAGGCCTGGTGCTTTGAGTCTGGGTGATTTTGCAGATAAATTTAGACTGCAGGATATATTAAAATTTCTAGCCAGTGGGAGAGTGACGTTCTTGAGCAGCCTTCCAAACCGGAAAGTAGGGGCAAGGAGCCTAGGTTGTTTGTAGATGGAACTTGATAAGTTAATGGAACGGATTTCATGACATGACAGAAATGATCCTAGAGTGAAAAATTAAGTCATGGGATAATGGGCCTTGAATGTTTCATTTGTTTGTATCTCTGGAAGCATGCTTTAAAAAAGAGCGGTTCTTCAGTTCTTGATGTTCTTTATTGCACTATGGTTTATCATCCCAAGCTCTGAGCTGCCTAGAGGAACCAGACGTTTTCTTTCCTCCTGGTGCAGCCTTGGCTTTTGGGATGGAGAGGGGAGTTTGCTTTCTTTCGTAGCATTTTGGGCAGAGATGGGATCTGGATCTGCTGCAGTGCTGCTGTCATTTCAGAGCACTCCTGTGTGCCTGTGTGAGGCACCTTCCCACAGTAAGATGTTTCTTGGGCTTGGAGCCTTTTGCTCTTGGCTGGACTGTCAGGACCACCTGCCTTTTTTCCTTCTCTTATGGGAAGAAGTGGGTGTTCACCTGGGTTCACCCAGGAGTGTCGCTTTTAAAAGTCCTGTGGGTGCAGGGAGAACAGGTGGATGTTTAACTCCTTTGGTCTCTGAGAGAAAAGGCTGAGACAATTGGGGTTGTTCAGCCTGGAGAAGAGAAGCTTTGGGGTGACCTAATTGTGGCCTTTCAGTGCCTGAAGGGACCTGCAAGAGAGACGGGGAGAAACTATTTTACAAGGGCCTGCTGCTCTTCCATTCCTGGCCACTTGCTTTGTGGGGTAGCCAAAGGAAGAGAGGCTCTAGCTCACCAGCATGAAATGCAGAGTTGGGCATGACCCCTGTCACCAGATACGTATTTATTCAGGGTTCAGGCCCACAGGCACCAGGCTGGAGAGGTGACGTGGCACCACACACCCAGAGCTTAGCACTGCTCCGTAGTCTGGCTCAGGTTAGTCCCTGCTGCAGCAGGAACGCACCCCGCGGGCACGAGTCCTCTGCCAGCAGTCTGGGATCTTTCCCAAAGCCCTGCTGGGTCAGTCCGTGGCCTTTCCCACCCACTGAACGCTCCCTCTGCCAACTCAAGCTGGCGAGGCCCCTGTGCTGGGCAGCGGGACCGTCCCAGGCTGGAGAGCTGGTCCTGCCTCCAGCTCCTCTCCCGTTTGAGACCCACCCTCATCACTTTATTAATGGTGTTTGTCCCTGTGCCGTTTGTTCCTCCCCCTCCCCTGGCATCTGATGAAGAGGCATGGGTCCAGTTTGTGCTGATTTTCCATTTCAAATCTCTGCCACGTTTTCTCTCTTTCAGGAAGATTTTGCTTATTGCATTTCTAAAATGTAATAAAATAAGGGAGACAAAGATCAGACATAACCACAAATGCTGCAAAATTAGGACACAGTTTAATGCTGCAGCCATAACCAAGGACATCAGCATGGCCTACAAGAGAAGCCAGTGTTTTCCTGCAGAAATGTGGGGAGGCAGATGCTGGTATGGGTGCAAGAGTAACCAGAAGAGCCTTTGGGATGACCAGTAACAGCTCAACCTGTCTGCTGACCACAGAGCCACAGTCCACATGCAGGAACATTAAGTACCAGGGTCACTTCCAGAGACCAGGGATTCCCATTCCACTGGAAAAGTTGAAAACCACAAGTTTTTGGTTGGGGCTGGATTTAAACCAGACTCTGAAAACAATGCATTTCCTTTGAATTAGGGGCATGGTTTGTGCTTTGTAACCAGCCCAGGTGGCACTGCCACCAGCAGAAACGGCTCATTGTTAAGTGTTTATAAATAAAACAGAATTAAATCAAATCATAGTTTAGGAAAAAAGTGAAATTTCTCTCAGAAACTCCATTCTGCCAAGGCTGCTGGAGCAGGGCTGTCCCCAGGTGTGCAGGGCCCTGCACCTGGTGTGATCCAAGCCCCACCAGCCCCAGCACAAAGCACTCATGAGTCAGGCCTGGAAAATTCACCAGATTAGCCTGAAAGCAGTTTTGCAAACAGAACAAGCAGCAAGAACAAATCTGAGGCTGATAACTGCTTTTTGAGCCTTTTCAGCGTACTTAGAACGTTACTGCTTATTTTAAGATTTTTAAGTTTATTTTAAGATTACTTTAAAAACTACAAGTATGGCCCGGATTCATAAGGAGATGTTTTATCTAACTCAGAACTATCTGCATATGTTGTCCAGTTAAGTTCTAGCAATATTTTTAGCAGACTGTTTCACCATGGAAATAACACTGAACACAAGAGCAGGGCTAAGAACTGGTGGCAAATGCCAGGTAGCCCATGAACTGGAATCCTTAAATGATTCTAATCGTAGAATAATATAATCACAGAATGGTTTGCGTTGGAAAGGACCTTAAAGCCCATCCAGTTCCACCCCTGCCACGGGCAGGGACACCTTCCACTGTCCCAGGTTGCTCCAAGCCCCGTCCAACCTGGCCTTGGACACTTCCAGGGATGCGGCAGCCTGGACAACCTGTGCCAGGGCCTCACCACCCCCACAGGGAAGTATTTTTTCCTATTAACTGATCTAACCCTACTCTCTGTCAGTTTGAAGCCCTTCCCCTGTGTCCTGTCACTCCAGGCTCTTGCAAACAGTCTCTCTCCATCTTTCTTGCAGGCTCCCTTAATCTTGAGCCAAATGCAGAAACCACAGCCCCAGCTGACAAAACTTGATGTGCTGGCAGCCCAGGGCTGGCCCATGAGCAGGACAAACCTGTGGGTGACTGTGGAGGTTTGTGCCATGGCTCAGCCCCCAAACCACCTTGTCCATCCACTGTACTGCATTCCTGGGGCTGTAGGGAGTAGGGTCGTAGCTTTGGCCTTCTGGGTGTTCCACCTCTGTCTCAGCGTGGAAAAGGTTGGGAATTGGAGAGCAGGCTGCCCGTAGTGGCAAGGGACTGGCACAGGAGTCAGGGCTAAGCACAGGGCACTGGGGAAAACGCTGGAGTCCTCACAGGGTTGTGTCGTGGGGCTTCAGGCAGCACGAAGCCTGTGGGAAGGCTGCAGGCTCTGCCCTGGCTCTGCCATTCCTGCCTTCGGTGTTGTTGCCATGACCAGCCCTGGGTAAGGGCTGTACAAAAGCAGGAGCTGGGACAGCTGCAGTGCTCAGGCTGCCTCACATCGACACGATGGCTTGTCCTCTGTCTTTGACATTCAGAAGTGAAATCTTACTCCCATGGTTCCTGCAGTCTCTCTGCCCAGTCGGGCTCTGCTCCTTGTCTCAAAGCTTTCATTTTCACCCTCTGTGGATGACTCTGTTTCTCCCCCTTTCCCTCCGGAGCGTTTGCTGTGTGTCTGGAGCACGGTGCAGTGTCCCAGCGTTATCGTGGCCATCCATCCCCTACACCACCGTCCATCACTCACACCGTGCATGGCCCTGCTCCCCCTGCGGGGTGCCAGGAGCTGGGGCTGCCTCCGTGCCAGCACAGAGCCTGTGCACAGGAGCAGTGGTGCCATAAGAGAAGGCACCAACATTTGAGGGCGATGGGTGTAAAAACGGGGTCCCCTCTGCACTCTGTCTCTCCACAGAGCCCACCTCCTCTGCCTGCCAACACAGGGAGTGCTGGCTCGGTGAGACCTCTGAGTATGCTGCTGATCAGTCATTTGCACAGATATTTTCCGAAATTCCCAGCTCTCTTGGGCAACATGATATACAGGAGCTCAGATTTTTACTCCCAGTGACACCGATGCGCCCCTTCTGTCTCAGTGTGTGATGTGGGGAGGGCTTTGCTGGCTGTAAGGTGGTCAGGGCTGTGTTAAATACTCTTTGGAGCAAAGAAATAATCTTTTTCTAAGTTTCTGTGGATGAAGAGGCTTCAAACAAAACTGGGGCTGAGCAGGGTTGAACACCCTAGAATAATCCCTGGAACTGTGTCTCAGCTAATGCTACACTCTCTACTATTTTCCACCACTTAAATCTTCTTTCTATGAAAAAATGAAGGAGAAATCACTCCTCTTCAAAACAGCTCAGTGGGAGGGGGCTGAGGCCAGAGCTGAGCTTCTCCCCTGAGAACAGCCCCCTACCCCTCATCATCCAGCCCAGGCTGGAGGCCAGGAGCTGTCCTGGACGAAGACAGCTGCCACTTCCCATCACTGAGCTCTTTATTGCTGTCTAAGGCCACATAGCCTCTGGGCAGCTTGGAGCAGATATCAGGGCTGAGAATTTGGAGGCTGGGAAGGAGATTCTATCCTAAAACGCCTGGGGGTGGAAACAGCTGGCAAAGCTCGCTGAGCGTGGGGATCACACTGTGACCAAACACGGGGCGGGTTTGCCTCAAGTGAAGATTTTACGGCTCGCACAGCTCTGTTCACTGGGTCTTGGCACTGACCCCACGGAGGGGTTGGACAAGAAGCTGCGCAGGATAACTTGTCGCGGAAGGGGGGATCCAGGCTTGTGGCAGGTTTCCTTGGTTTGTTTCCTGTTCACTGGGAAAGCTCAGTGGATCCAGGCGCTCCCCGCTGCCCCGCAGCTCCTCTCTTGGAGCTGAAGTGGTGAGCAGGTCACTTCTCCAGGGCATGGGAGGAATGTGCAGATCTGTGGGAAAAGGCCTGCGGGCTCCATTGCCCTCGGTGCCGTCACGGGATGGGGCTTTCTGCATCCCTGAGGAGGCAGGAGGGAGTTCAGCGAGGGGAATCGTCCAACAGGGACACGGCCTGCAAGGCCAGCCATGAGATAATAGCAGTGGTGCGTGCCCTGGCAGCCCAGGGAGGTCTCAGAGGAGAAAAGGCCTCTTGTTCTGGGGGGTAGGGGCAAGTGGTCAGAGTTGCCTTCTGCCTTGCCAAACCTGACACGGCTCTAAGGAGGACCAGACGGGATTCCTGCAGAGCTTGTGCACAGCAGGACTTGATCAGCATTTGCAACAAGCCAGTGCAAACGTTCATGGGGTATTTGCCCCCAGGAATCCAGAGCTACTCTTACTGCCTGGGCACCGTAAACACCAGCCAAAACACACCAAGCCCGTGTTTAGTGAGACGGTTTTATCAGCAACATTCCTGCAGGCAGAAGCCCAGGAATACAAACACACCACAACAAACACGTGAAGAATTTGATAAGGCTGAACTGCATCTCTGAACATCTCTCTCCTGGTTTTTCTCTTTGTGTATTTAGAGTTTTATGGTGGGTCACGATTGCTCAAGAGACGCTGCACATGCATTAGAGCTAAATGTATTTACTGCTGCTTCAACCTCCAGTAGAGCAAACAGCAAAATGGGGGCAGATTTCGTGGCTCCAGCACGTGAGGAAGTGTAAGCTCTGCTCGTTCCCACCTCGGTGAAGGCAGCAGTGGCACAGGCGGAAGGTGAGACGGGGGAAGGTGAGGTGAGATGCATGGCCCATGCTGGGCGGGGAAGAACCGTGCAGACCATCAAAGGTGCATGGCGGTAACCCAAGCAGGACCCAGCCTCATGGAAATGTCATCCCTGAAGGCATTTCTAGATGTTAGAGGCCAAGTGCACCTCGAGGTGTTGTGTCCAACCCTACACAGGCTACAGGCAGGAGCCAGGGCTCTCAGTCCTGCAGAGATGCCTCGGGTCCAGCTGCTGTAGGCTCTGCATCTGGACAGGGATATCTCAGGGGGTGCTGGAAGCCTCTGCTCAGCCCCCGGGCTCAACCCTGGAGCTCTGCTTCATGTCACACAGAGATGCTCCATCTTCTATTTTCCTTTCCCTTTCGGGCTGCTGAGGTGCATTTGTGGGGCAGCGGTGGCACCGAGCAGAGGCAGCAGTGTCTGTCCCTGTGTTAGATCCCAGAGGAGGGCATGAGAGATGTTTGTTTAGCTCCAGTGAGTGGCGGATCCCAGCTCTGGTATTTCTGGTACACGCCTTGGCAGGAAGCTCACTCCTGAAAACGTTAAAAAAAAACATGATCCAGGAACTTTCTTGACATGTGGAGACCTGAGGTGTGAGGTGTAAGACCTGGACAATGAATTTTTCAGTTTAGGAGTTTTCTCGCCAAAAAAAATTAGTTTTCTGGAAGATGAGCCACTGAAGCCAAAATTGTTTCTCAGGGAGATAGAGTTTTTCCCCACTTCTAAAAATAATTTTTAATTTCAATGGTTCAGTTCATTTTTTCCCAAGAAAAAGTTAAAAAATGTTAAAAAATGAAAATATTTTAGAATTATCCAATTATCTTCTCTAGCAGGACAGGCTCCAAACAGTCTGTGGTGTCTGTGGGCACTGCACTGGCTGCCTGGGGGACAAAGAAGCAGGGCAAGGGGAGATGAGGGGACATGGTACGGGCTGAGGGGCAGCCTGTCCGGCTGTGCTGCCCCATTACCTCCTCAGGAGGGGGTGGTGGGAGGCAGGCAGCATGCAAGGGTGCCACTCCCTTGTGTCCTGTCCCTGTCACAGGGAGCAGAGATGGGAGCTGCCCCTCGGGAGGAGGAGCTGCAGCCCCCAGGGAGGTCTGCCCTCAGTCTGCTCTGCTCCAGCTGAGTGCCCACTGCCCTCAGGCACTCCTCGTGTGGCCCCTCCAGGCCCTTCCCCATCTTCGTGGGCCTCATTCAGATGTTCTCTTAAAGCTTTAGGTCCTTCTTGGATGGTGGCATCCGAGACTGCCTCAGCACTCGAGGTGAGGCCGCCCCAGCCCAGAGCAGAGTGGGACAATCCCCTCCCTCCCCTGGCCGGCCGTGCTGGGCCTGGTGCCCCCCAGGACAGGGATGTCCCTCCTGGCTGCCAGGGCATGGCTGGCTCAGATCCAACTGGCCACGGACCAGCACCCCCAGGTCCCTTTCTGTGTCCCTTTCTCCAGCCTCTCCTTCCCCAGTCTGTCCATACATCCAGCTCCGCCCCATCCCGGTGCAGCTCGGCGTTTGTCTTTGTTAAACTTCACATGTTTGGTAGCGTCGGCCAAGTCCCACCTGGGCCTTGGTGAGCGAGCACGACCAGGGGGAAGCGAGTCTGAGCCTCATCCGTGCTGCACTGCTTCCCGGGCAGAAAGCAAGGAGGCTGCTCCTTCCAAACCAGGCATCTCCTCCAGAGGATCTCCAGCGTCTTGCGAGGAAGTACCCACGATGTACCATGCTAGTGCGGCTTGATGAATTTGAAACTTGCAGGCAGGGAGAGATGGAACATGACCTGTACCGTGCACAGCCTCGCAATTGATGTTTTGGCAGCAGTGGTTGATGGGAGATGTTCTCTGAGGCTCAAAAGTGTGTCTAAGCTTTGTAAATACAATCAGCTCAGCCTAAACGAGGGAACAATGTGGAATGTTTTGAGGCCAAATTTCACTCCAGAAAGAAAGACACCACCGAGCCGGTGGTGCTTGAGTGTGTTGTGAAGCCTGTGTCTGCGGGGTCGCAGCGTGACCTCCTGGCTCAGACGTGAGGACCCCGGCACACTCACTGCAAATTAAAATGTTGCATATGCTCTGAGTGTAAAAAGAGATTGTACACAGACCCTGCAAGAAGCCTTCCTGAAAGACTTTCGCCTCGGCTGGTGGTCTTGCAGCTTCGACACTGGATGTCTGGCTCACGCTCTCTATTTCTGAAAAACATTAATAATCATAATCCATATAAAACTGTCATATTGGTTCAACATGTACGTCACCAAAGCCCTGACTAATTTATCAAAGATTTAGTGTTCGGTTGAACAAAGTCTCATTTTTGTAAGCAGATGCAGTTTGCTGGATTGTCCTGTCATCACCCTCTGTTCCCACTGGAAAGATGCATCGTATCAGCAACTTCGAGAAGCTAAAAAAAAAGTACATTTTAAAACAGCAATGTAAACACTTATTGAATGTTCCACGCTAGTCGTGAATTAAATGAAGAGTTTAGGGGCTCGTGCTGCTAGTGCCAAAGTGGGTCTGCAGCCCTACAGCCAGCGGTGGGGGGATCATCACAGCGGGGATGGGGCATTGCACAGCAGTCACACCGCTGGACAGGAGACCTCGAGCTGCTCAAGGGAACTAAAATGCCAAAGCAGACGTGGCAGACGAAACCGTCTGTTCAAAGAGGCAGCACGGCGCAGGCCTGGCCTGTCTGGGTGCCTGCAGGGCTGTTTGCAGGGGCAGTGGCAGCACGTCAGGCTTTGGCAGGAATAGCTGGGACAGGAGATGAGGAAAGGGCCGCAGTGCGAGTGAGGAGCGCGGCGAGAAGCACACAGCAGAAGGGCAGGGCTGGTGGCAAGGGCTGCGCTGTGTTTCTGAGCCCAGGGTACAAACGCAGCCTGTCCCAGGCGATGCTCCTGGGCACAGCTTTGTGGTCCCTGCAAAGGGATAAAATGACAGAGGCGCCTCTGGGGCGTCCTTCCCAGCCAGTGCAGCCACCCCACGGGCACCCCGTGTGAGATGTGCCAGCAATGACACTCGGCGTAAGGCAGGACAGACGGACACGGGCTCTGAGCTGCAGCCCGTGGGACAGGGAAGGCTGGAGCAGGTGGGGCTGACAGCGAGGTGGATGAGAAAGCAGATGGCAAAATCCCTGCTAGTGCAGGGTGGGGAGAAGGGTGTGAGGGTCCTGGCTCCCGCAGTGTGGGGGAGATGGTATCATGTGCAATGCACTGCTCCTACTTCCTTATACAGTAAATTGGTAACTTTTTTGTATTAAATCAGATTTTATCACTGAATCAATCTTACACTTTTCTATTCTTGTTCTCTGCAAATGACCTTTTTTAGCTCTCCTCAGCTCTTTCCTGATGGGACTCATTAGGAGCTGGTGCTGATTCTCATAGGCATTCACTTTCATTCAGCATCTGGAGATTTTTCAGACAATGCTCTGTTGAAACGGTCTCTGCAGCTTTCCTCTGATGTGCTCAGTATCACAGCCCCTCCTGGGCCGTGGGCCTGCATCCCACAAACATGTTTGGTGTAAGCTGAATCCTTTCCATCCGTATTTCTGGTGAGATGGGAGTGTCATCAGGCACCTCCCTGCCCGAAAATCTAGAGTTTTTGTGATGTATTTTGACCACAAATCCCGCATAAACCTTGGAGTAGAACAATGCGGCAAACAAACAACTCCCCTGTCCTTCAAACACTCTCAGCATTTTGTACCTAACGTGGTTGAATTCTTCATAAAGCCTTTAGCTCTGGCGGGTGCTAATCACAACTTCGATGTCAGAGAATAGGTTTTGCACATGTATTTTACTTTGCAGGGTGTTTGTGCACTTCCTGGTGTAAAAGCTGACTGATGTTCGCTCTTTCCATTTGCTGCCTGTATCACACAATTAGCAGCCTCCTCTGGCTTGTGTGGAATTATTCCTGTCACAGTTTTCTCGGCAAACCAGAGCCGTATAAAGGAAGACTGCTCTCATTCGTGGATCTCTAACAGTTCAAGGGCTCTTTCGTGTGGGTTCCCCCAGGGCTGTGTGTTTTGAAGACAGACTTTCTGCAAATATTCTGTGCCCATGGGTGGAAATTGCTCCAGTAAAGTAGTCAAGTGTCCAGCAGACAGGGAGAATCAAGCAGGCAAGAGGGAATCCTACGGTCTTCCTATGCAAACCGTCAGTAATTAGTTGTTTGCGGTCTGATCACTTCACAAATGCCGGTCTTCATTCGCTGTTTCCCAGACTGATTTGGGACTTTGTCCTTACCTGTTCCTCTTCTCTTCCAGAGGTCGCTTTGGTGTCTGCTCCTCTCCCTGACCACCCAAAGTGGAGCAGCCAGAACCTGGACCGGTCCCTCCAGGCACGGTGATGAATGGTGTGATCAAACAGGATCGCCCGGACCACAGAAGCTCACCAGCTGGGAATGAAGAGGAAAAGGCAGCCAAGGAAAAGCCTGCCAGTGAAGTGAGAGATGGCACCAAGCTCCAGCCCCCGCCCTTCGCGGAGCGGAAGAACGGTGAGTTCCTCGCCCGGTGGTGGCAAGAGACGGGAATGGAGATGGGATCGATGCTGGTTTAGCATTTCTTGCACGTGCTGGGGTTTTGGTTCATTGCTATTTTTTACGTGTGGTGCTTTTGAGGGTGTTCGGCGTAGAACATCTTGCCATCCGATGGCAGGATTTTAATGGAAGCGGGGCCTGATCTCAGTGTTTCTGAGACAGACTTAAATGCTTGTTGTCTCCTTTGAGGCATGTTCTTTGTGATCCAAGTCTTTTGTATGATTTTGGCTGAAATGTGGAATTTCGAGGTCTTAAGAAGAGACTGGTGTTCCGATCACACCAATGGAATTTCTGGGGAATTAGGGTAATGTGAAGTTGATCAGTGGAGAAGAAATGGGAAGGGCATTTGGTTTGTCAAGGCCCCAATAGGCTGCTCTGCTCTCACCGAGTACTGGATGCTCCAGAAAACCTGGTCTTCACCAAAATTGCTTCAGATTCTTGTAACAGGGAGCGGAATTTGGCCCAGACCTCTGCAAGGGTCATTTGTGAGGTCATGGGTCCAGCAGCTCCTCTTGCTGGCGGATACTGTTCCGAGTTTCAGTGGAGATCTGTTGGTAGAAAGCTGATGCACAGAAAAACCCCAAACTGAGCTTGTGCAAAGCATGCTTAGGCTGAGGAGTTGTTTGCCATTTCTTTCAGGCAACTGTATAATATATGAAATGAAAAAAATTCCTTTTGTGCACTCCAAGGCTTTCAACATTAAGTCCTCAAAACATCATGCAATGTGAAAGTGCAGCCCAAAGGCACTATTTTTGCTTTGTGTCTTTGATTGTTTGCATTATTGTACGGGACCCAATTTTTCTCAATCACTATAAATCAGGAATAATCCAAATGATGTCATCATGGCAGTGTGCTGGTGTCAGGCTGGAGTAACACAGCAGAGACTCAGGCCCAGGGCCTGCCCATAGTCAGAGAGGATTCTTCTTTCCTACAGTCCCAGATATCCGAGTGTACCTAAGATAATGCAGTAACAACAGGGATTTGTAAAGGGACAAACTGTTCAGTGGAGTAAAAGAAAATTGTATTTTCTCTGTAGCTTTCACACCCTTATTTTTTGTATCCATTTTCCACACGGTTTTTTTTTTGTTATGAGAAGGAAAAGAAAGAAACATCTCCAGGTGCCCACGGGCTCCCAGCACCACCTGCAGACGTGCAGGTACCGACTGCCCTAAGCCCTGTGGCAGTACCAGCACCTGCCTGGCAGCTGGCCCCGTGTCAGGGCTTCATTTCCCCCGGGGTTGGTGGCCCACCAGGACATGGCTCCACCCCTGCAGCCCCTCCACACTGGGCTGTTTGCCCTCTCTAAGTGAGAAGAGCCCCCCACAGTCTGGGCACCCGTCCAGCCCTTTGCTCTGCTCCGTTTCCCTTTCTTTAGCACATTTAGACAGCACAGGGGCTCTGCTCTTCCTGCCGTCCCCATCTGGGAGCAGCCGGCTCCCTTCATCTCACATCATCTCAGGAGCTGGCAGGCCTGCCAAGTGTCACACACGTCGTGTGGCACCTGGGCCTGCCTTTGATGTCACGTTCTGTGGTGTGACAGCTCCCGCAGGGCCAGCGGAGCAGCTTGATGAGCTGGGGGTGAAGCGGGAAGGGGACATCCCGCAGCCCCCCAGGCTGCCCTCCACAGAGCCCTAAAGCAGATTTGTCCCTGCCAAGGACGGAGCTTTCCAGTCCCCCTCAGTGCCATTTGCTGGGCTGTCACAACAAGGACATTCTACCCCATCCCTCGGTGGGGGGTCAGTAGTTGGGATTGATTTGGGGAAAAAACCAAGACATCAGTGTCCCCTCACAGCCCACCCTCCTGAAGGGCACCCCCACGGGTGTAATCAGCACTCCCACCTGCATCCCACACACACAGGGGACAGCAGGGATCTCACATCCAAGATGATGCCACCGAAGGAAAGGAGACAATGCCTGGGAATGGGTTGGGTGAAATGGAAGAAGCTTCCATCTGTTGTCTTTAGGAACCTTCCAGGGCATGTAAGGAGAAGCAAGTGCAAGGTGTGTCACCCTCCACTCTTCCTCGTGCCCTGTTGCATCCCATCCCCCGAGGGTACAGGTGTGCACACCTCATCCAGGCAGGATCTTCCTTTTGTCCCGTGCTCTTTCCACCCGAGGGCTGGTGCTCTGTGCTGGTTCAGTGGGCATTAGACAGATACTGGTCTGTCAAGGGCACGTCTCCTCAGGGAGGACCAGCTCCTGCCCAAGCCTGAACTTTCAAACCTCCGTCTTTATTTGACTTAACTTTGATTTAATAAAAACAGTCTAGCGAGAATATTTTTAAATAGGAAAATAGTCTTTTTAACTCTAGTATTATTCAAAAATGGCTGAGGGGATTTCATTTAAATTTGTAAAAATAAATCACCTTTGAGCAAGCAGAAAGCCCGTTTGGCAGGGCCTATGAGATCCCGGGACTGCGTGCATAAGTCCTGCAAAATGGGGACTGTTACCTCTACAACAAGCAGGAATCCTGACCTCTGCCTGCCCAGCTGTACCCCCACCCCCAGCCCAGTCCTGCCCTGGGATGGAGCACTGCCAGGCTGCCCTTTTACCGTGACTGTGCCGAACCCCGCAGTATTTGTACGCCCAGTGACATCGTCTGCTCCTGAATTCTGGTCTACACTGGCCTGAGCCAGGCAGAGCTGGGAACTGCTGTCTCAGGAGAGCCTCAGGAGAGACAAACACAGCTCTGGGTCTTCCTAAAGTCACTAGTGATGCCGGGTTTGGAGGTGAGGTCTGGACCCCCCATGCTCCCCGTTGTGCATGATCTTGGCTGGGCACTGGATCCGTGGGCTCTTCCATCCTGCCTTGCCAGCGCCTGGCACTTTGACCTCAGCGTGGTGACTCCATCTCTGAACCAGCACTCTGCTCCTCCCGTTCCATCTCTCCATGCAGGGACACTGTTGAGACTCAAGGTCAGCACGTGGCACTTCTCAGAGTGAGGACACACCCGCCCACACCTCTGTTCCTCCCTGGGCTGGTTTGGTCGCACACAAAGGCAGACACAAGAGAATGAGATAATTCTTGATGCAGTGGGCACACAAGCCCCCCTGCAGGGCACTGAGGTCCCCATATGCCACCTCCCTGGGGTTCTGGAGCCTTCAGTCTGGGAACCACGAGGGACAGTGTCCGCACCGCACAACGTGAATCAGAGTCCTGTTGTGCAGGTGCCGAGGGTCTCACACCACAATCCAGAGGTGTTTAGTACACGCATCCCTCACGGGCTCACTCACCCACAGGCTCAGTGCTCTCTGAGTTTGAGGATCTCAGACCCATAAGCTGCTTTTCCCTCCCAGATCCGTCTGAAACCCTCTTAAATGTTGACACCAGGGCCAGTGCTTACACTCTGAAGCAGCATCAATGCTCCCAGGATCAGTTTCCTCAGCTGATAGCAGCTTTCATCCCACCCCGGCTCACCCCAGCTAATCCCACTCCATCCCAGCTCATCCCATCCCATCCCCTGCCACTGTGCTGCACACCTGTACTTCACCTGTGTCAGCTGTGCCATGGGAACAGCAGTAGAACATTTCACTTGTGTTGCATCGAGACTGTCTTTACCTTGGCCGTCCGCATAGGGGAAGGAGCGTTAAATAACTTGTATTTTTCCTCTTCATATCTTGTTTGATAATTTGCATGATTGAACAAGGCTGGAATGTGGCTCACAATACATGGTAATGTTTAAATGGAACAGAAATATTGTAATATAGTATAAAAGGGACTTGTGATGATTTCTCTGCACAGTGGGAAGGCAGTGAGGGTGGCAGACTGTGCGTGACTTCGGCCGCGTGTCCCTCCCTGTGCCAATTTGGCCAGGTGGGTTTCAGAAATAATTTTGTGATAACATTTGCAATCACAAGGAAAGGGGCCAGAGGACACGCGGGGGCTCTATAAAGCAGCTCCTCCAGGAGTGTCTCAGTGAGTGTGCTCCAAGTGAAGAGTGAGGCGTCCCTTGGTACAGCCCAAGGACAGCAAAGTGCCTTGTTCCCTGTCCTGGGACTCGGCGACTGAGATGAATTTCCCTCATGGAACTATCCAAGGGTGAGACATCCTGTCTGACTTGATGAGGTTTCTCTACCTCAGAAACTGCTCAGTATGCGCTCATCCCGGTCTGGAGGACCCCATTTCTCTGCAGCAATTATCAGAATTTAAATGCCCAGCTCTGACCCAGGCAACCTTTAAAGAAGAGATCGATTTTACCCATTTGCCTCCACCCATGTGTCTCCAAGTGTGGGTATCAGCTCTGGCTGCAGGTGGAGGCTCTGGTTGCCAGGCTGACTGACTGGCTACTGCAGGTAGGAGAGATGAAGGGCTCCCCTGTGCCTACACCACTCCAGTAGCAGGTTCGCAAACTGCTCATAGTGTTTCCACGTAGGTTTCCCATTGCAGATTTTGGAGAATAATGTAGTTAAACTCTTCTGTTTATTTGTGTAGTGAAAGAGACCTTCTGACCACCAGCTCCTTTAGCCCACTGCAACAAAGGGGAGGATTTTCCAGTGCCCATCTGGTTTGTGTTTAATGTAATGTGCAGAAAGGTTGCACATTTTCAGGGCCTGTGTTCATAAGTAGTAGATTGTACAACAGTTTATTACACAAATGGAGCTTTATATTGCTGGGCTTTGTTGAGCTGCCAGTTGGGATAAAAAAAAAGTAACATGCTTCGCAGACCCTATCAAGGAAAATTAGAAAGCATTAAATTCTGCTCAGACTATCCATCACTGGTGAGCTGGTAATCAAATCCAGAGAGGCTGGTGAGAGGTCAAGACTTTCTTGTTCTTGGTGTTTCTGAATCAATAACTGCTATGAAAGACATGTAAGTGAAACCAAAAGAAGAGAGAGACATGTCTGACCTAGAAGTCAACACAAGATCACAGTGCAGAGGCCAGAAGAGACCAGATACCTCCAGGTTTTGAGGAGAAAACCCCACAGTCTCAACTCAGTTCTTGTTGTGAGCATGTGTTTTAGTTTAATTCTATATTGGAATGGTTATTAAATTACTATCTAGTCCCAGGCAAAATCTAGCCCTTGTTCCACATAACCAGGTAAGAGGTGTATCTACAGGAAGATTTTTCAAATTACCTTTGGATCCAACTCAAATAAATATTGCAAACCCTGTATTGAACCCAGGTGATATCTAATCCACAGTGAAATATCAGCCTGCAGCCTCGGACTGCGCAGCCCGGCTTTAATGCCACTTAAATCAGAATGTAAGAACTAAAGGAATTCCAGGAATCCAATGATACAAACTGTATTTTTAGAGCTGTGAGTGACTTGTGAGAGTGAAACAGTGCAGTGACTAAAGATAGCCCAAGCAAGGTTTTCCATGATTTATCACAGGAACGCTCACAGTAAGTTAAAGTCACCGAATGTTGTGATAGCAGCACCTACATGTTGGCGTGTTTTCAGGACAAGTCATTCATAACATACTTGTCACAGAGGAAAATTTCCATCGCAGAGCTCCGAGCTGCGTCTCACTTGCACAAGCACCACACACGTCACTTTCCTGTTAAGACACCGAGAGGTCCGTTTGTTTCCTAGGATCTGTTTTTTCTTTAAGCCAGCTGGAGGGAAGAACCCCGCTTGCCTGCATGTCTCAAACCTCTCCCAAGCTTTCAGTCTGGCTGAGTGGTGGCAGAGGACAAAGACCCTCCCTTGAGCCCAGTTGTGGCCGCGCTCCATTCCCTGTTGGCCATCTGGAGTTTAGTTATCATTTAATAGGAATTCACTGTCTGACCCATCACTCCTCCTTGGGGGTCTGTGCTCCTTTGTGCACCAAGAGGTTGGGTAGGACCTTTCTTTGCCGAGCAAAATGTCTACAGGGGTTATTTTAAGGATGAAGTCATGGCAAACATTTCCTGACACCTCATGATCGGCGTTGCTCTTGGCTCCCGGCCCTTGCTAGCCGCAGTTTGCAGGATAAAGGAGCTGGCTTGTCAAGAGCGGGCTACACTGCAGAACTGCTTTCTCCCGGTTCCTAACACACCGGGATGCATTCAGACAGAAATGGCAGAGAACCTGCAGAGAACTCCTCTCATGGACAGATTGGCCTTTGCCTTCTGCAGCCACCACCTGGGTAGCCTGAGAGACACCGTGAATCTCATTTTCATAGAATCCCAGAATGGTTTGGGTTGGAAGAGACCTTAAAGCTCATCCAGTGCCACCCCCTGCCATGGGCAGGGATACCTTCCACCATCCCAGGCTGCTCCAAGCCCCGTCCAACCCGGCCTTGGACACTTCCAGGGATGGGGCACCCTGTGCCAGGGCCTCCCCACCCTCACAGGGAAGAATTTTCTCATGTGTCAAGCCCCAAGTTCAGCTTCCAGCAGAGAAGCCCACTGGCTGTGTGGGGCCCTGACCATGCTCCCCAGGCAGGGTTACATTCTCTGCTGGAGGGAGACATCACCTGCAGGGTGAGGATGGTGGCTGGGAGACTGGAGTCAGGTCCTCTCTCCCCATCCCTTGACTAGCTCTGCTCTCAGGCCCGAGGTGTCCCTGCCCAGCTACCAGGTCTCTACTCAAAACCAAGGCTGTGCCCAGCTCTGTGTAATCACCTCCCATGGAGGGACATGTGTGGGTCACTCCCATTTCTTTCTCAGGTATGTTTTGAGATGCTTCTAAAACCAATTTCCGTCTCATTATGAGTCTAAGCTGCTGTTTAGTGTCCTCTCTTGGAGATCAAATAGAGACAGGGCTAACTGTTTGTCACGATCCTCCTTGTTGTTCCATCTCCATGCGCTTTCAAGCAGGTCCTACCACACTTCCTACTGCCTGCTGCAGCCTGGGCACTGCCAGATGAGCAGCACAGAGGTAACACTGTCTGCACTGAGTTTGTTCTTGGGCTGGGGCTGAGCCCCACTGCTCCAGACCATTGCTCAGCACCCAGCAGGACTGAACCCCCAGGCTGGGTCTCCTCACCTCACTGCCACTCCAGCCTTAGCACTCCATACCCAGGCTCTGCCTGTTGTCCTTCTCTTGTAACCATGCCTGTGATTAAATAAACAGAGCGTGCCAGCGATTGTAAGCTTTCCTCTCCTGCTGCACTGGGGGAAGAGCGCTCATAGCTCCATGCACAGCCTGAGCTTTTGTTTTATCTTGTTTATATTTGTGGTTATTTCTGTGCTGCTTTCATGATCTGCACATTCTTCAGGCCCTTGCTCAGAGCACCTGCGGTCAGGTTATGCTCAGCATCTCCCTCTCTTTTGTAGCTGATTTTGAGAGGTAGCTAGTGAAGGGTAAAGTTCAATCCAGGACATAGTTCTTAATTCATGATTGAGCCTGATGAACGGCATGTGGCTGATATCTGGACACGTAAAACTTGGGGCTGAAACTGTGATCTGTGGTGTGAAACCCGATAGCCCTGCAGTGATAAAAAGAAAACATCCTCTTGCAAGAATAACACTGTTTTTTCTCCATGAGCATTTAACCTGCAGGACGTGGGAGCACGTTAGGCTCGTTGGCACCAAAAAATCAGGAGGATTCTGGAAAGAAGTTATTTCTAGAGGCTAATGGGAATATCCACCACATCACAGCGAGGAAGCATGCATGTTTCCAAGCAGAGATTGTAACAGGGAAAGGCACCTACTGCAGTAATTCCCTAGGTGAGATAGCCTAATTGAAAAACGGACTAAGAAATGAAGCTTAGATAGTTCTTCAGGGTAATTTGTCTCTTAGGCCTGCTTGTCTGGGGGGTTTTTTGCAATCTCCAGCATTTCAAGTCTTTCAGGAGGGATGCACTTGTTCCTTCAAAAGATGCTTTCTTATATAAAAGAAAATTACACCTTTATGCAGAAACACCTAGGAAAGTTTCCCTGGCCCGCGGTTCATGCTCAGCTGCCTCAGTGCTCTCAGTTGGTAAGCAGCAAGCCCAGAGGGGTCACAGAAAGCTGTCTCAGAAGACACAAAGTACTGTACGTTTCATTGCAGTCCAATGCCAAGGCAGCCTTGCTCCACATCAGCAGGTTACACCCAGTGCCTCACTGCTGACACTGAGAGCCTTGAAACCTCTGCTTTGGTAGGAGGAGGGGAAGAGGTGATGATTTGACACAGCATTTAGCTGGGTATCTCCAAGCTGCAAAGACTGGGAACACTGAAGAGACGATCATAAATGGAGCCTTCTGTTCCTGAACAGAATGAATCCACGAGCAGACTGGAACCCAAGATGTTTCCAGTTAACGCACCATCTGTGTCAGATCTGCCCATTCACAAAGAGGAAACATATTTTCCCTCTGAATGACTTTTCAAATTAGGAGACAACAAGGAAGGCAAGTATGTAAGATGCACGTGCGTGTCTGCGTGCGCAAACGTTTGTGAGTGGGGACGCGCACGTGCGGCCCCCGCGGGCGCAGCCCCGAGCTGCCCGAGCTCTGCACGACGGGCAGGGCAACAGCACAGAAACCGCGTGGCACCACATGAGCCCCCAGCTCTTTCTTTAACTAACTTCGTGGAAATTGTCATCAGCGGAGCCAGCCCAGGGTGAGGTGCCTGGGTCGCTCATGGAAGTGTTGCCGGACCTGCTTGAAAGCACATGGAGATGGAACGACAAGAAGGATCACGACAATTATCCGTCTCTATTTGATTTCTGAAAGAGGACACTAAACGGCAGCTTAGACTCACAATGAGATGGAAATTAGTTTTAGAAGCATCTCAGAACATACCTGAAAAAGAAATGGGAACGAAGACATTCTCCAAGCTCTTCTTTTAACTAACATCATGGAAATTGTCATCAGTAGAGCCAGCCCGCGGTGAAGTGCCTGGGGACTGCCTCTGCTGTGGAAAGGGAGAGTGAACTCGGACCAGGGGCTCCCCATGTGGACCAGGGTCGGATTCTGGGTGTGGGGCTTCCTCAGGCAGCTGGGAGGGTACTGCCACAGTGTTCCAGGCTCCTCGAGAAGCCATGTCCATCCTCCATGGTGAGCCAGCAATGAGGGGAACTGGGGCTGGCCTCCAGCTTGCCGCAGAGGGGATGGACCAGTGGTTCACGTGCCCTTCCACTGTGGTGTTTGACTCACCGGCAAAGCCCAGAGGAGAAGTTTCAGCAATCAGGGCAGGATCCTGACTGCCCTGGGGCTGCAAGGAGATGGTGCAGGACCCCATGATCCGTACCACTGCTTGGTCCACACTTGTGTGCTGACAGTGCAGCCGGAGCCACTGACCTCGTGGAGAGATGGGGAGCACCAGAGAGATGAGCCTGCGCCCAGGGCTAACCAGCAGCCAGGAAGACCTCTGGAGGAGACCTGCTGGTTATGTGCGGCTGGCTGGGGCTGGTTCCTCCCTTCCTTTGCCATTCCTGTCCCAGCAGCTCCATCTGCCCTCCTCGTGTGCCCGGTTGCTCTTTTGGTGGGACAAGCAAAACCTCCGCGGGGAGACACAGGCTGCGATCGCAGCCCTCGTGCCCTGTTCCCATGTTTGTTGCAGATCCTGCTCTCTCCGGGCTGGTTCTGGGCAGGCTAATTGGGGTGGCACTTCCAGGAATCCATTTCCAGAGCCACTGCTGCATTGCCTTCTGGTAACATCTGGCACAACGTGTTTGCACAGATGTTTGGTGCTGTGGCTGCTTCCCAGTAGCTTGCTGGGGTGGTGTGTGGAGAAGAGCGCCATGGATGGGAAAAGCTGCTTCATACTGGGGTTGTGCAAACCAGGTCATATGTTTTAAAATGAGAAGAGAGGAAATTCACAGCTGTGCCTTTGTTATATGTGCATTTAGGGCCAAATCGGGCCTGCTTCTGGCGTGGCCATAGAGAACTCTGCAGGGAGAGGGCTGTTCCTTCAGCGGCTGATGAGCAGCAGCAAAATCTCTCCAGAGCTACTGCTGCAGCCCAGGGTCTGCACACCCCTTATTTCCCCTGCACTTCATCTCCCAGAAGATACAGAAAACCTCTGCTGCCTCATGCTCGTTCCCCCATCCCTGCTGCCCAGGGACAGGCAGTGCTGGGGGCTGAGACGTGGGGACATAAGAGATCCATGTGGTTACAGCTTCACTGGGCTGTTCCAGACCCCTGGGGCTGGGCTACAGCCTGTGCTTTCCTTCCTATATTGCTGAGGCTTGTGCTCTGCAAACCCTTCTGCCCAGGCTGTGAGCTCCAGGGAGGGGCTCAGCTCTGTGTGCCCCTCACCCATCAGGCCAGCTGGAGAGCTCCTGGGCGTTCCAGGTGGGCACACACTTGGGAAGATGGGCATGGAAAGCGGGGGGATAACAAAACTCACTGAGACCAAAACCGCTCCCCCGAATGAGTGTCCTAAGCACCAGTAGACAGGGCAGGACACAGGAGCCTGGCTGAGCCCTGCACAGGGTGGTGATCCCTGTCTGGCATTGAAAATAGCCGAACACTGCATCTCCGACTGACACCCATCATGGCCATGGCTACAATTCCACACGGACCAGGCAGCCCCAGCACCTCTGAACACAAAGCCAGGCTCTCTCATCTTCCCTCTGTTCACTGTCTCCACCTTTCTGATGCTGCAGGGCTGACTGGGGAGCTTCCAAGCACTCTTTAACCTTCTGGAGGTCGGCAGCACCTACAGAGCTGCAGGGGCTGGAGCTGCCGTTGCAGATGGCTTCGGGGTACAGCACACACTGCTGTGAGCAGTGAATGCTGAACACTGATCAGCTCGGGGCACTGAACTTCGGTTTGTTCCTTTTATGGGTGCTTCTCCCAAAACCACAGCCCCACAAGTGCTGCTCTGGCCAGGATGCAGGACAATAGACATTGTCCTTGGTGGTACACAGTTTGGGCAAGGATGGCTGAGCCGGTCAGGATGCGAGAGACCGTGCAGAAATGTGACACAAACCCTGAGCAGCACTGCTGAGACCAAAGCACAGCTCCCAGCCACCCAGGGGAGGGAAAGAGGAGAAGAAAAAGAAAGGCTGGGACATAAAGGCACTGTTCATCATGAGGTGGCATCAGGAGGGCCGTGCACACCGAGCAGTGAGCCTCTGTGTTTGTGAGGGGAGGAAGAGCAGGGAGTCCTGGAGGAGCACGGAACTGGAACAGGCTCTGGGCTGTTCCCAACCAGAGGAGCTCTGCCCCAGCAGCAGGAGCACTGGGCTGCCAGCGCTCCTGTCGCCTGCAGCTACGAGCAGGCATGGTTTGCTGCTCGGTGACAGGCATGGAGACCAAGGTGGGGGTGGATTTGTCACAGTGCTGGTGTCCAAATCGGTTACGGGAGAGACTAATGTGAAGCCAGCAGGAGAAGCGCTGCACGTTCGGTACTCGGGACTGCGTTTGCAAACCACCAGAGCAGAGCTCAGGAGGAACGTGGTCGCTAGCAAAGATGTTACGAGCAGAAGAGGAATCGTAACGTTGATGTAAACATGGCAGGTCCCTTCCTGATGGATGCATGTAGTCCATAAACATCATTGTCACACCGGAGATCTTGCCAGGGATTCCTGAGGATGCTTTCAAGCATGCTGCAGTCTCGTCCTTGGGGTTCTTGGGGTTTCAGAATTGTGACCATCTGTTTGCAATTGAGGCCATTTGGAAGCAGAAGAGAGAGCTGCCAAGAGACTTTTTTGAACAAAGAGTGCCTTCAGTCCTGCCAAGAAGCTCCCTCCGGCAGGTATCAGAATCACAGAATCAAAGAAAGGTTTGGGTTGGAAGAGACCTTAAACTCATCTCGTTCCAACCCCCTGCCATGGGCAGGGACACCTTCCACTAGTCCAGGATGCTCAAAGCTCTGTCCAATCTGACCCTGAATACTTCCAGGGATCCAGGGGCAGCCACAGCTTCTCTGGGCACCCTGTGCCAGGGCCTCAGCACTCTCACAGGGAAAAATTTCTTCCTAATATCGCACCTAACACCCTTCTTTGTCAGCGTGAAGCCATTCCCTGTGTCCTGTCACTGCAGGCCCTTGTCCCAAGTCCCTCTCCAGCTCTCTTGGAGCCCCTTTAGGCACTGGAAGGGACTCTGAGCTCTCCCTGGAGCCTTCTCTTCTGCAGACAGAACATCCCCAGCTCTCCCAGCCTGGCTCCAGAGCAGAGGGGCTCCAGCCCTCAGAGCATCTCCCTGGTGTCCTCTGGATTTGTATGGCTCAGGAGAGTTCTGCATGCTCCCAAGATGACAGGGAAGTAAAGCTCAGTCGGGATGCCTGTGATGGGTGTGACACCAGGCAGGCACAAGGGGAGGCGAATGTGGTGGTGACTGGGCATTTTTCACATTCAAGCCCAGCCCTGCAAACATCTCCTGTCTGCTGTCCTGGCACAGTCACTGCCCCAAATAAGAACTTCCAAGAGTGAGCATTAAGCTGGCTTACAGAATTTGCAACTGCAGCCCAGCTAATGGAAGCCTTGGCAGCTTATTTTAATTCTTACTTTGCATGAAGCTGGGCATGACGGTCTGTGGGCATGGTGCAAGAGAGCCAGGCAGGGCAGCTCAGCTTCCTACAGCCCCTGCTGGGTGTTGTATAGGGATAAGGGTTGGGCATCACCCTAAAGTGCTTTGCCACCCTGGTGAGCCCTGAACTCCAAGGAAGGGAGGGAAACACAGACTCTTTCCAGCAGGGAAGGAGATCAGAAGGGAGCAGCGATGCTGGGAAGGTGGGAAGTTTGGCCAGCCCTTAGATGCTTCTATTGAAGCCACAGAGGGGGTGGCACAGAATCTGTCCATGGTGTGGTTTGTCCAAGCGTGGGCTGCATCCCACTGATCGTGCAGCCTCGGCACTCGGAGGGGGTGATCAGCAGTGGTGCTGTACACCCAAAGATCCCCTGAGGGAGGCTGTCTTTCTCAGCACTGCACCGGGGCTTGGAGCTGGGTTTAAATGTCAACCTGCCTTAAAAGCCCCAGGCATTCCCTGACATGTGCGGTGTGAACCTGTTCGCTCAGTAGAGATTTGCTCCACTGAAAACGAGCCTGAAAGTTGATAAGAGCCCCTGGTTAGGCCTGAAATAGCCCTTTGCAATGTGGGACTGGCTGGAGTAGGTATCAGATGAAGAGCAACAGTCACAGCACAGCAGAAAGGAGGCTGAGATCATGCCTGCACTTGGGTCCAGCCACAGGTGCACTGGCCGCTCGGAGGTGTTGCTGCGCTCGTGCCGTGCGTCACCCACAACACCCACAGAGCTCTGGTGCTCCCTCTTCCTGAGATGGAACACCAAGGGAAAATACAGAAAGAGCAGGGAGATGTTGGAGGGACAGCTGCACCGGAAAAGGAGCAGAGGTGCTGTCTGGACAGTGCCTAAGGAAGTAGGATTCCCACCCTGTGCAGTGCAGAGAAAGGCCAGAGGGTTTTGTTCAGTTACCTGCGTGAAGTGCAGTGTTCCTGGTGTGAACACGATTCATTCCTCTGCCCTCAAAGAGGGAGGAGGGGCTGTGTTTTGTTTTCAACCTCCACTGGTACCGTGCGTGGGAAACGCTGCTGGCACTGGGATGTTCTGTTGGGGTTTTGCTCTGTGCTGCAGATAAGGCTCCTCTTTCCTTGGTCACTTTGTAGGAATGGAAAACATGCCTGGGCCTTCAAGCACACTTTGAAGTCAATCAAAACTGTCTTAAAGTATATTTCTCTGCTATAGAACATAAAAATATTATCCTTCTGGCATGCCTCCATGAGAATATTAAAAATAGCTTACTGAGTTACTCTGTGAAAATCGCTAATATAACGAGACTTTTGTGTCTTATTTCATTAATGAAGGAACTCTAATGCTGGGCTTGAATGTGATACTGCTGTAAATCAATAAAGAATATTTTTGGAAAAACACAATTCTATTATTCCAAGATATTTTTGTAGGGTGAAGTTAGAAAGAAACATTTATTGCCATGACTTTTGTCCAACTCAATAAGCTATTTGCATCTGAAAACTTTAGTGCTAGTTAAATAAAAGCATGGGTTCCGTGCATGGGACGGCATTTGCTTTCCTGGTTTGTTTCACTGCTGTTTGCCCAGAACGGGGGAGAATCTGTTTGGCAAAGGCTCGGAGCTAAATCTTGTGCTGACCCCTCACAGCAGAAACCCACGGCTTGCTTAGGGAAGAGTCAGAGCAGGACAGGGCTCCTGGCTTTTCCTGAACAGCATCCAGAAGGCAGCGAGTCTGAGATGTGGCCTGACTGGGAGGCACAGAATTCCGTCCCATTTCCAGCTGCAATTGTTTGTTAACAACCCCCTGGGGCTGTGGCCATCCCGGATGAATGCACAGCCCAAGAACCCAGGGATGGTCCTGGCTGGGTCAGGGCTGAGGTTCCTCCAGCTCATCCCCTCATCTCCAGCACCAGGAGCCAAAAGAATGTGGGAAAACAGGGTAATCATACGGTAGCAATTCTCCCACCCAGCTACTGGTCTTCCCTCCACCGAGAGAAAGGCTTTAGATTTAATGGCCTCAGTGGGTATTTCTTACATGGATTTGTCTAATTGCCTTTTGAACTCGTGCTAAAGAGGTGATTTGCTGCTTCCTCAGCGGCCTCCCGAGGGGTGTAAATCACAGCTCTGCTTCAAGAACCAGAGGAACAGGCAGCGTTCCTCCCACAGCAGCACCGCTGCCTCTGGCAAACAGAGACCCCTCTCATCTTCTGTTGCTTACAAAGGCTCCAGTGATGGTCAGTGATTCGAGGCTGGAAATGGGGTTTCTGTAGTTCCTGAGCTCCCGAGGTGCCTCTTGGTTGCCTCTGCCAGGGTTTCACAGTCACTTGCCTCTAAGCGGCTACACAGGGCGAGGAATGGCTCATGAGGCAGGAGCAGAGATGAGCTGAGGGAAAAGGCTCCTCCTAGTCAAGGAACAGAGCTCAGCTGCTAAAACTGAGAGCATGTCTCTGGGAGCAAATGGCACAAACCACCACAGTGTGTCATGAGCCTGGAACTAAGCATTACACACCCCTCTAAACCCACACAACCATGCGGCATGCTGAGTACATCTGGAGGAAACCTCTGCTGCCCAAAGCCAAGACCACCTTTCCCTCCCTCATTCCTGACAGAAGTTTGTCCACCCTGTTCTTAAAAACCTTCTTTGGTTGGAGAAGATTCCAACTCCTGCCAATTTTCACTCCAGCTCCTTCCTGAAGTGCACATCCGTAACTCCTAGTCCTTCTCAATGTGGATAGAGAGGATAAAACACTCTGTTTCTTTCCATGGTAGTCTTCCTTATATTTAAAACCTGATCAGGGCTCGCCACAGTCAATTTTTCATTAGACTGTCCCTCAGTCTTTGTGCCTTCCCTTGAGTGTCTTATTTTCTAGACTTCTGGTGTCTCTTTCTGTGCTTCTGTTGCCTCTCACCCTCCTCAGCATGGCCCAGAGCAGACAGCAATGCTCGAGCAGAGCAGAGCCGAGCCCGTGCTGCACTGAGCAGGCAGCTGAAGGGATGTGCTCTGCAGCCTGCACTGCACAGCCCCTGCTCCCCCTTCTCACACTCTCTCACCATCACCGATGGTCCTGAGCTGGCTCACGATCCTGCTCTGCTGTCACGGAGCAGCTGCAGAACATTCTGCTCTGAACACTGTGTGTGTGCAACGGGCCATCCCTGACTAATCCTCACCGGCTTTGTTCCTCTAGCTGTCCTCACATCATCACTTCTTTTTGGAACTATTAGCTAGCTCTAACCCTGCTCTGCTGCATGCATGTGCCCTCTTCCAGCTTCACCTCCTAGCAAATAAAATTATTTTCTTCTCCACTTGGTAGAGGAGACATAGAAGACAAAGGGACCCACTGACAGCTTCTCTCTGAGTGTGCTTTTCTAAGTGTTTTGCACCACCTTGGGCAATGCACACCACGCTTTCCCAAAAATCTTAAGACAATGTCGTGTCAGACGGTGTCAACAGCCTCGTTAAACACAAGATAGATGACATGTACAGCTTATTCCCTCTCCACAAGTGTCACAGAAGGATTAGATTTGACACATGCATAATGGCTGGGTTTTATTTCTTTTCCCTGATTTGTTTCAGTATTTGTTTGTTGGCTCGATCAGTGGTCCCAGTACTTTTCTGGAGATGGAAGTTAAACTAGATGCTCCATGATTTCCCTTTTTCAAAACCAGATATTCTGTTCACCATTTTTGAAAGCCATAAGGAGTGTTACATCTCTATGCCTGCGCTGTGTCTTTAAAAATCTGTTTAAGCTGCCAGTACCTCCTAGAACTTTACAACAGATGCGTATCTGCCAGTTATTGCATAGAAGGCAGAATTATCTTCATTTGTACCTTGGCTGGTTATTCCAAGACTTACTCTTTCCTGGCTGTTTGGCCTGGTGGGCACATGCCAGCTGCTCAGGGACACGTTCTGCACAAAGGGGTGCCATCCTGAAATGAAACACACTGATGGGAGACAGAGGACGGCTCTGGGGGTTGCTGTGCCCACCACTAAACCATGTCCCCAGGTATCACATCCACACATCTTTTAAATCCCTCCAGGGATGGCAACTCTGCCGCTGCCCTGGGCAGCCTGTTCCAATGTTTTACAACCCTGTTAGTGAAGAAATATTCCCTAATATCCAATTTAAACCTCCCCTGACGCCGCCTGGGACAATTCCTCTCATCCTGTCCCTTGTTCCCTGGGAGTAGAGCCTGACTCCCACCTGGCTGTCCCCTCCTGTCAGGGAGCTGTAGGGAGTGAGATGGTCCTCCCTGAGGAAGGCAGGATATGGATTTCATGTACCCACACTCCACAGGGTCCCACTGCCCCCTCACAGGAACAAGCAGGTGAGGAGCTCCAGGGCAAAGAGCAGGTTGGGTATCAGGGGAAGAGAAGGAGCAGGTACCTAAAGCACCTCTAAGAAGAGCATGAATATCACTAACGACTCAGTGCAAGAATCAGGAATGACATCTCTTTCTCCATCTGACCCAGGAACACGATCCTGGTTTCTTTTTCTTCTCAGCTTTTCTTCTCTCTCTCTCTCTCCCTCATGCTGAGTTACATCTTGGGGAGCATCAAAAGCAATGTTCCAGACTCCGTCTTGGCTATACTACAGGTTTTGGGAAAGATCAAGGCAGTGGAAAATAGAGGCTAGCACTGCTCCTTGCTGGCTGCCAAGACCCCTGACAATGCCAGACCCAGCTCCTTTCAGGCTCTGAGCAGAAACACCACAGAGCCCTTCCACCGCCTCTGCTTCCCTTCACTCAGCCTCGGGCAGCTGCCCCCTGCCAGCACCGGTCCTGCTGGAGAGAAAACAGGGAAAAGCCTGGAGACAGCACGCTCGGTATCCGATGGAAAGCTCACACCTGCCCAGACTGCACTCCCAGCACAAGGTGTGATCCCACACCAATCGCATCCCCAAGCCAGAGCCGATACAACAACAGAGATTTCCCCAAGTTGTGGGTGTAGGTCAGTTTGTTAACCATACACAGCATAACCCACCACAGCTGATTGAGAGCATTTTAATTACTTTGGGTTTGTTTCTGTAAAAATAGAAGAAATCTGTAGTTTAATCTTTGTCTCAGAAAAAAAAAATACAAGATTGCTTCTTTGTGCTTCTCCAGCCCTTCGCAGTTCATCGTTTGCAACGTGTGCAAAACAAATGAATGTTACCTTGCTCACAGGAAATCTTGTTTTCAGGTCTGAATTTCTTTCTTTGTTTGTTTTGTTTGAGAAAGCTTCCTTCTCCCACCAGTTCAGTAATGCTGTCTTGGCAATAATCTCTCCTGCATCTCCTTATCACAGATGCTGTTTAGACACTTCCCCCATTTTGGTCCCCAAATCACCTGTGAAGAGCTCAGTCCTGCAAGGTTTTTCCCTTTCCCTTTGTCCACAAAAAAGCCACCCAAGCTGCAGGTCAGGTAAAACTCTGTCCAGCTTCACTTTTCCTGGATGTCAGAGTGACCTGAGAGGTCTGGTCTGCTTTGCTTTTCATTAAGAGAACCCCTTTTCTGTACCTTTCACCTTCTCCAGACACTTTGACTTTCACTTGCTCTGAGCTGCTGTGACTGTGCTGGTTTGTTTCCTGAATAAAATTCTCTGTTTTTGCTCTGCGAGAAAAGCAGCAGCATTAAATGATCACCAGAGAAATGCATTTGTAATGACTGGTAGGAGAGCTTCTTCCCTGCACATCCTTCAGCAGGAGAGGGAAGGGATCAGGATTCATTCATCCTCGTCTGCTGGCACAGCACTGGCTGGAGGAACAGGGCTGAAAGTCTGAATTTTTTTCGTGTTTCCTCTTCCTCATTTTTGACTGACAAGTGGCACGCAGTGGCAAATGTTCACACTGCTCTTTAGGGAGAAGGATCTTCCAGCAGTCAGAGCAGGCATGAGAGAGGGATTTCTTGGTGCAAAAGTGCAGTGTCCCCGTGGCACCTCTCTCACAGAACAGAGGTGAAGCCTCAACCAGCCTTGCCAGAGACACACCAAAGTGTCCTGTCCCACAGTAGGGCTGAAGTCAGCAAAGATTTTATTAATTTCATGTTGCTTTCTGCTCATTTATCATCCCAAATTGCTTGGACTTGGCATCATCAGCTCCCTTTCTGCCCACAGCCTTATCATCTGCCCCTCGTCACAGAGAAGCCTCAGGTGCCAGGGGGATTTCAACCTTCCAGAGGGGCAGGGAAGGGGAACAGGAACACCTAATTTCTACAGGGTGTCGTGTTGGATATTCTGCTTCAGTAAAACATCCCTGGCTGGGCAGCAGGGGAATGGCTGCTGCTTGCCACCTCCTGGCTCCTGTCCTTGGGGCAGGTGAAGCCCTGGAGAGTATGAGGAGAGAAAGAGACCGTGGGGGTGGGAGAAGAGAGGTGGGACACAGATGCTGGAGCAGACATGGGGAATTCCTGAGGAGCGGGGAGTAGACACAAGAGCAGTCACAGGGTGATAGAAATAAAGGTTTCATCCTCTGGTGCCAGAGGAGACTGTGCAGAGCTTGGTGCCGCTCAGAGAGGCACTGAAGGACTGAGGGTCAGAGGATGCCGTGCCTGCAGAGACGCTGGGAACAGTGAACAGTGCATCGGGGGTTTTTCAGACTTAAAGCGTTTTTTTTTCCTTTGGAGACCTGAGGTTTTCTACATCAAAGACATCTCAGCTGAAGCTCATGAAACTCCCATCTAGAAGAAAGTAAGATTTGGGTCTTGTGGTCCTTGAAAATCCCAGACCAAACTGGACAGCAGCTGTGGGAGTGGTCTAAGGGAAAGGCACAAGGCCGTGAGGATGATGATCACATTTTTCCACGCAGCAAGGCCCCAGAATTAGCGGGAGCAGCCTGAAGTCTTCACACAATAGAAAGATTGACCAGAGATGGTCTCTGCTGGGGCAAAACCCCAGTGCAGATTCTGTTTTCCATGGCAGCGCAGAGGTCGATCGGGGTCCTGCAGCACATGGGGCAGGGCTGCTGAGGACCAGGATCTGGGGAAGCTGGAGTCGTTCTGGATAACCTTTGCTGGTGGATGGCCCGTGCCCAGCTCAGCTCGAGGTGGGGCAGGGAGCCAGAGGGTTGTGTCTGTGACTCTCAGCTGTCACGAGCTCATGGTTTATGGGAGGCAGGCTCCAGGTAGGACTGCTGTGCCAGGCTGACGGGTGCAGCAGGGTCCCACTCCAGGAAAGCTCTGGGAAGCTGAAGGTCATTTGCCAATCCTGTGCCAGGATACTTGGATTATCAGCACCTTTAGGAAAAAACCATCCATCTATATTTCTGGAAAGAGACCAGACCTTTTTCCCTCCTTTCCAAGGAGGACAAGCAGTGGCACCCCACAGTCCCTGCTGCACCTGGTAGCTGCTCAGGAGCACGAAACTCCCCCAGCCCATCTCATGCTGGGGGTTAAGGGCTGCCAAGAGCTCAATCAGAGCAAGGCCATCAGAGGCCTTGGCAGAGCCTGGGCTCCTGTGCCTGGAGCAGCCCGGAGGACACAGCTGTCCTGCAAGCAGACACACTCTGGAAGCCATGGGATACCCTGGCAGCTGACCAGTCACTAGTACATCCAAATAATGTCTGGGCTTCCTTGTAAATTCGTAAAAACTGGTGCATTTCCATGAAACATTTTGATGTCTATGAATCAGCGTTTTCCAATAAAATGTTTCACCAGAAAATTCCCAGCGAGATCCAGCCCTGATAAGGTCCAGAGCTTTGGCTGCAGTCCAGGCCAGCCTCAGCCATGGGGCAGTTGTGGAGAGTGATCTCTCTGGGCGATGACGATTCCTCCTGACCTTTCCTGCAGTGTGACTGTGTGGCCTGGGCATCTGAAATGTTATTTATAGGCAGCAGCAGCAGCAAGTGCTGTGGAGACAGTCTCCAGCAGGCCCTCGAGGCCTGGACATGCAAGAGCTGCTGGAAAGGAGCTTTTCCAGTGGAAAAGCCACTTTACAGAAACACAAATAGAAATAAACTCCCTCTCGGAGATAAATCATTCCTGCTGGGGGCTTGGTTCTGTGCATGTGCTTCCACACGACCTGGGGACGCTGCTGGCTGTGTGAAACCACTGTCAACAGTGGGGCCATCTCCTCCTCTCGTTCCCCTCCTGGGGCTGCTGCCAGAGGAAGATTTGTTACAGCACAGGGAGGCTCTGGTTTCACTGCATGTCTCCAGCTCTGTGTGAACGTGGTTTCCTGCATCTCAAACAACAAGGATTGCTGGGGACAGGTTGCTGGTATGTGACTGTAGGGCCCAAATCGCAGAGGGATGGAGAACTTTGTCTTCACCTGGAGTAATGAAATGAAATGAAATAACTCCCTCTCAGAGCCATCTGCACAGGTTTTCTTGGAGTTCCCTGGAGCTTCAGAGCTCTCTAAAGCCTATTGTCTATTTTGGTCCAATGTGAAGGAGGGTGCTGCAGAGTTGAGGACAAAACGGGCAATGTCAGGACACTCAGTTGCTCCAGTTTGCTCCAGAAAAAAACCCAAAAACTTAGCCCAAATCGTTTTTTCCTCAACAAAACATTCACATTTCCATCCCATTGAGAAGTTAGGGCTGGCATTCCCAGAGCTGCCATTTAAAAAACCTGCCACATTCTGAAGAAGTAATTTTCTGCTTCTGACCCTGTTTCTTTTCTTGTAAAATGAGGTTGTTTCAACTCCCTGTTTCTCCAAGTTCTAGACACTTGCTGATGGGTTTCTCTCCTTGCCTACAATAAAGCAAACGAGATAAACAAAAAGAAACCAAGGTGTAGTGCATCAGCTTGCGGGAAATTTAGGATCCATAAGTTATCATATTCTCAGCAAACTGGCATTTCAGGTTTCGTCAGAATACAGAACTGCTTTAAGACTGTGTGTAATTGCATCTCAGAAAATAATAGGAAGGGATTATACGTCCTTCAAAGAAAATTCTGCTCATTATCAAACAGGGAACAAATCCTTTATTTCATGTTGTGATGTCAGGGACAGTACAGAGACAGGTTTATGTCTGTGGTTTGATGCAGTGCTGTAACAATATGTATAATAATGGATTTGCTCCTCAGAGACTTTTGTTCGAGTGTGTGCCCTCTGAGTCCCTTTGGTAAAGAGAAATGTTTATTCTGACAGCACATATTGTGTTTCCAAGATGCACTGATTCAGGTTTTCATTCAGCAGTGGAGACCTGTGGCACGTTATTAGCATAAGCAGTACAAATAGACTTTCAATTTGTAAGTTGTATTTCTGCTCATGTAAATCAGCAGTAAGACTTGTGAACCAACCCTGTTACAATGCTTTCAGTTTTGCAGTTTTTTTGGTCTCATATCTGGAAGCCACTTCGACATACACTGTAGTTGCAGCAGTGCCTTCTGATAGAGGTCTTAGAGAAATTCAAGAATAAAATGGTAGAAGTAGTTTGAAAATTATATCCTATTCCTCAAGTATTTACTCCAAGAACTGAGCAAAATCTCCCAAGGGAGCAAGTGTACACTGAACAGAGATGGCTGGTGCAATGACTCTTTGGCTTTTTTATTATCCCTAATATTTCTGCCTCTGTTTCTTACTCTCCTCCTTCTTCCCAGCATTTGTTCTTTGCGAAGGAACAATAACTTGAATAACTCGTATTCAAGTTCATAAGCTCCATAATTCCAGAAGCATCACCCTCTACAGTGTTCTCTCTCCATCCCACTGGAGTCAGAGATGGGCCCTAGCTATCTGATTCTAGCACAACAAAACAAATATGCTGGCCCCATGATCTTCTGACCATATATAGGCTGAAATAGCCTTTTGGAAGATATGGCTGATATCTGTGATCATCACAGGGCAATTAGGAACCATTATGAAACAACCATCTTACCAGTAATTTATTGGGCAGCCTCAAACTATTTCCTTGGGTGGGGAGGGTGTCATCTTCAAGAACACCTCCTGCTCAGGAGAGGCCATGAATTAATTTTTATGGAAGATCTGATGGGGAGAGTGCAGAGCTCAGAGCATGAACCTGAGCACAGAGTTACGTCTTGGAAATGCAATGTCCCAGAAGGAAGCAGGCAGGAGAGATTCAGTGTTGATACGGTTCTCATGGCAGCTGCTTTCTGAGAGTTCCTTGACAGAGTAATCTCTGCTTTCCAGTTGCCTCCCAAGAACTGCTTTTCTCCCGTGCGAGAAACAAGCAGCACTAAACGCAGTGCCCCGCTCCGCACCAGGAGGAACAGACAGGATCTGCCTGGGCTGCCCGAGCTGCTGCACTGTGGTGTGGGAGGTGGCTGAGGAGAGCTCAGCTCCAGGCTCCTGATGCCTTTACCAGCAGAGAAGCTGCCTTGGCTTTAGGGCCAAAGCATGGCCAAAGGGGTTATTGGGCAGACCCAGTGCATTCCAGGGGCACGGTGAGGTGGAGCACTGCAGACCATCCTTGGCATCCAGCACAGAATCAGAGGATCACACACTGGGTTGGGTTGGAGGGGACCTTAAAGCTCATCTCGTTTTACCCCCCTGCCATGGGCAGGGACCCCTTCCACTATCCCAGAGTGCTCCAAGCCCTGTCCAACCCAGCCTCGGACACTTCCAGGGATCCAGGGGCAGCCACAGCTTCTCTGTGCCAGGGCCTCCCCACCCTCACAGGGAAGAATTACACTAGTCCAGTTCTGTTGGATTTGTCAGGATCTTGCTGAGACATGATTTTTTTTACCACGGGTGTAGGGGAAAGAGGCAGAAAGGGAATTTCCAGGCCCAAACAAGCTGGGTTTGATGGTCTCATTGTCATTTTTCAGTAACTGATGTAAAGCACAGAGCAAAGTGGGCAGCTGATGGTGGCTGCTGGGTGGGAAGGGGCTGGAGAAGAGGTTGGGGGTCAGGTGTGACGGGAGCAGTGCGGGCAATAAAAGCAAATGCTGAACTGCAGACCTGCCTTTTCTTTGTAAATTCATCTGTTGCTAAGAATAACCTGCCTGGACAGTGTCCTACAGCATGCTCCAACCTAAAGGGCGTTTTGGTCTGACAAATGAAAACTAATAGAGTGAAGTTATTACCATATGAACATGTGGATTGGAAACATGTGTTGAGTGATTAAAGGCGAAGGCTTGATGACAGGCCCGTACCGGAGACGGTGCATCTTGGGGAGGAGATTGCTGTTTGGGAAATGCCATATTTTACCATTGAGTTCATTAGTATTTGCCATAAGGAAAACAAGAAAGGTTGACTCCAGAAAAAAAAAACCCTCCCTCTCAGATCCTATCACTGCACACACGATGTTTGCTTTGGAAACTCCTCGCCGGGGTTTCTGTCAGTCTGTTGCTCCGCGAATGCTGTCTCATGGACAGTTTAGGATTTCACTCTGCCTGGGCTTGGACGGTGTCCCAGGAGTGTGCTCGGTGTTAGGAATTCAAGCTGGAAAAAGTGTGCGTTCTGGAAGATTAGGCACTGCAGGCTGTCCCCGCAGTGCCCATTTGCTGGGCAGGTCAGAGCACACCGGGGCGGCGGCGGGGCCGTGCCCCAGGGTGGTCAATCCACCACAGCACTGCAGGGAGGCTCAGCAGAGCTGACAGGAAGTTTTGAGTGTTCATTATAAATCATCTTCTGCTTGTCTGTTTACAACAGTCTGTCTCTCCTTAATGTTTTCGAGGTAAGAACATATTTTTACGTGAAAAAATAATCGCTTGCTCTTCGTATTTTTGGATGAGACGTGAACCAGAACTAGGGGCCCAAATGCCTCACCCCAAACACTGAAAACTGAAGAACAAGAAAAAAAATCAGTCACCATGCAAAAACTTTGCTGAATTTTGTGACAGAAACCAGTGTATCTGTGACTGGCTGCGAGGCATCTGCAGCAGATTGACATTCGACAGTCCTTAACAGTCCCAGTCCTTGCTGACTTTCCATCAAGATATTGCATCAAGAACTGGTACTTAAAACCAAACTGAATCAAGTATTTAGGCCCCCCAAAGCACATCAGTGCCCGGGCAGCACTGCAGAGGGTCCTCAGTGCACAGCCCTGGGCACCAGGAGTAGGATCAGAGGAGCCTGCAGAAGCTCTCCTGCCAGTCAGCTCTCAGGACATTTCGCTGAGATGAAACAGTCTGCAGGAAACTTCCAGCCAGGATCAATTCTCGGTTCATCACAGATTTCGCCAGATGCCACATCGCTCCCGCAATCCTGCCAGCGCTGTGTTGTAGGCTGGGTTTGTGCTCTCCCATCGTACTCACATCTCTAGAAACTGTACGAGCTGGTTAAGGAGGGCTCATTCAGATGTGTGGGTCTATTAATTATGTCTTGTTAAGTGTATTAATTGCTATTAGTGGAGTAGGATATCCTGTCTTTCTTGTCTCTTGAGTCTCATCCCAGTGCTCTCAGCAGTGCTTTTTTTCAGTTTAATTGTACAAAGTTTCGTAAACCCACAGACTAATGAATGCTGATCGGGAGGATTCATTTTCAGGTTTGAAGAAAATAATGTTTCAAAATCTATTTGTCTTAGATTTTTACACAGATTTAGAGATCAATATTTAAAAAACAAACAAACAAACCAACAAACCCAAAGAAAACCCACTTTTTTTTTTAAGCTACACAATTTCCCTGACCTCTGTGTTTTCACCTCAATGGTTCTGCTGGCAAAAGGGAAAGGCAGGCAAAGGGACTGAAAACTGCTATTGAAAATGCCTGTAATGGAACAATAAGACCAAATTTCATTGTATTTATTTCTGGCAAAGTCAGCTCACGGTGGCTGGAAATCCAGAGAAATGAGAAACCTTTCTGCTTCTTGCATTCACCACTTGGTGTTTTTTCGGGTAAAACAGCCCATTTAGTTCAATTCCTTCTGTTTCCTTTCCCCTTCCTCGGCAGCATGGATGACAGCACAACGTGGACATTTCACATGGCTTTTGATGGCTCTCATCTTTTTCTCAGTCCCGTTGATCTTTTGGGATTTCAAGCGTGTTTCTGGCTGTTCCCACCGGGAGAGCCCAGCCAGGCGTGGGCTGGGCAGATGCAGGTGTCCTGGGAGAAGGATGTGCCACATCTGGCAGAGGCACGGGAGGATCAGTGAGCAGCTCCATGAGCCTGCGTGCCGGGGGCTGGGCACAGGGACAGTCCTGCAGCACCCACTGGAGGGTGACTGTCCGTGGTGGCAGCAGGACATCAGTGCGCCAGGGCGTTTCACTCGGCACGTTGAAAATGTACATTCCAGGCTGGCGTTGCTCGTGATGCGCGGGAGTGCAGCGGTGGAGATACAAAAAGCTGAGGCGTTTCTCGGGTTCGATGAGAGCTCTGCATGCTCGGAACAGCACTCTGCAGGGCGGAAAACAAACGTGGCAAGTTGCGCTCATGCACCTCCTCTTGTCCTTTGTCTCTCCCGAGACCCGGATAAAAAACAATCCGCGAAGAAAAACTACGTGTAGATGGCAGCTGGAGAATCTGGGGCTCCAGGGAATGGTGGGAATGGGGTCAGGCACAGCAAAGGGACAGCCAAAAAATCAGAGAGGTCTCTGCTGCCAAACTTCCCCTGCCCTTTGAGAAAGGGCAGAGGGCACGGGGTGGCTGCAGGGATGAGGGCTGTCCCGGAGGATGCCAGCGTGCCTGCCCGAAGAGGGGGAACCACCGCATCATTCCCAGCGGGCAGACGTGGCTGGGCACAGAGCAGGTGGCACTTCCAAGCGGGCAGGGAGTCCGTGCAGGCGGAGAACAGAGAGCTCCTGCCTGGCAGCTAGAGCAGAGGCAAGCGCAGAGGCTGCTGCTCTCCCGGACACTTGCTGGGGCGGGGGGAGTCTCCAAAACAGATCTCGAGTCCCTGCTGGATTCACGCGGCCGTGTCAGAAGCCCGTGCGGTGCCCGGGCTGTGGCACACACCGAGCTGTGCCCCGCTACGGCTCCCAGAGCCGGCACGGACCGGGACAGCGTGCGGGAGCAGCCCGGCCGCGCTCATCCTGCACCACAGCAGGATCTCCGATGAGCCGCTCGGAAGCAGCCTCTGGAGCTCGTGTTTCCTGCCCTGCCGAGCTGCAGAAGGGCTGGCAGATCGCACCTGCAGCCGGGTGCAGCCCAGCTCCTGCCCGAGCCGGTGCCGGGGAAGGGCAGAGCTGCTCCCGGGCAGTGGCTGCCCGCACACGCACCCGGACACGGACCGCTCCGTTTCTGCCCTTCTGTGCTGGAATACATAAAACCGGTTTCTGTCTCGTGGTATTAATAACCCCTTGGATGTCTTTGTTTAAAGTATTCCATTGGGAAGTGCTATTTTAAGGCTCCATTGAGTCAGGCGGAATGTGAAACCTCCTCCTGCCGGACACTTCACACTTGGTGCTTATCTGCGTGCGCGCTGGTATTTTGTCTAATGCAACGCGCAGATTAGCCCCCCTCGCGATTTCACTTTCACAATTTACATTTCGTGTGTTGGAGCAGCCACAACAGTCTGCCCGAGATCGTGTCCATATGTTCCCGGAGCACAGAACACGCCGCCGAGCAGTTGTTGAGTGTCGTGGTGCCCTGGGAGACACCGGGGCTCGGGCCCTGCGAGGTGCTTGCTGGGCAGATCCCAGACCTGGCAAGCTGAGCCTGGAGTCACCAAGAAAGTTCAGTTTGCTAACAGTTCATCAAGTAGCCATGGACACGGCTTAGCTCTTTAGTTTGAGATAACACTCATCTGACTTCCTGCGTATTCAGAAAGTATTTCTGGTTTTTGAAGTACTTCTCAGTTAAACTCTCTCCCCTGTTGGCTGATTCGCTGGGGGAGAGGTCCTGGTGGCCTGGACTGGACAGGATCCAGGGTGCAGCCACCAGCCCATCACATCTGGACACTCAGCCTCACCCACACAAAAAGTGCTTTTCTTTACTTGTTTGAACCCGTGCTGTTCTAGTGTGAATGTGGACTGCAGCTCCTTTCAGAAATAGGAAGGGAAGCAGGGAAGGTAGACCCTTTGGATAATAAAAAGTGTAAAAGCCATTGCTGAAAAATAAATACTCTTACTAAAGTGGCAACAGAAACTCAGAATAAAAAAATCTGTCCAAAAAATGGTCCAGGATGTGGGTTTTATAGATCAAACCCTCAGGAGATGCAACAAGGGGAGGAGAGGTGGACTTTCAGAGTAACTGCTGTTGGAACTGTGAAATTGTTTGCATAATATGAACATAAAGAAAAACCTGGGTGTTACTGACGAGAAGGAAGGGCAAAATACAGAAGTGCTGCACAAAAAACCTCAGAAGTTCACGACTATAGAAATAACACCAATGTTTTAATTCCTTGCTCTGGCTCTGCAGGGAGTGTAGCAGTAGCGTTGCATGGCCATGGCCGAGACTAATGAGGACATGGGAAGTTTCAGCACTCATGAGTCTTGCAGTGAAGCTTTTTTCTCAGCCCAGTTCTCCAGAGTGGCCTCCTGCCCCTTTTTCCGTCCTCCTGGGACAGAACTGAGTCAGACACTGGATCTGAGGAGCTAATCAAGGCTACACGGGAGCAGGAGATTCCTCTTCCTTTCTGTGTTCTGTCTCCTGCCTCAGCCACCTGCCACTCTCATAGGAGACAATGGAGAGGAATTGTCCCCAGCTCCTACTCCTCCACTCCGTACCTGGGACAATCCCTTTTCTCTTCTTGAAATACCAGGCCTGCTGAGGGAATACACTGAGGGAATGGAGTGAATGGTTTCTCCAGTCTTCTTCAGCCCTGGAGAAGATGAGGGAAACTCTGGGGAGATGAAGAGCCTCTTTGGAGCAGATTTGATCTGCTCTGGTCCTTGAGGTGGTAGGATCTGGGCTTGGGGGTGTCCCGGTTGGTAGGTTCACAGGAGCAATCCCAAATACTTGAGACCCAGAGAAGAGAGTCCTGAAGAGTCCCACTGGTGTGGCAGAGGAACCAGAGCAGACGGCAGGGGACTGGGCTGAACTAGAAGTGCAACACTGGCTCCTTGCTTTCCTTGTTTCGTGATGGTGGCCTCAGGTCTCTGAATCCTCACTTTGGCTCCAGCAGGCTGGGATCCCGTGGCTGGGTGATTCTTTTTTGGATGGGACCGTGCCAGGTGATTGTTCCACCAGTTCCAGCCCTCCAGAAAGTTTGAGAAAGAGACATCGGTCCAGGCAAGGCTTCCCTGGACTGCTCTCAAAAACCCTGACACATTTTTTAACTTACACAAGCAATGTTCATCTGATGGTGGGGCGTTTCCATGATGCTCTCTCTCACAACAAGTTTGCTTGAAGAGAAGCAGAAAACGTGCCTGCAACAAAAATAAGGGCTCCCACCTACAACCTATGCCCCCAGGCCTGAGAGCAGCGCTTGGAAGACATCCCTGTCCTTTCTCCAGGGTCCACGAGGTGCGCAGGGGTCGGTGCTCCCTGGCGGCAGCGCAGGGATCCCGTGGAGCTGCTCCAGCAGCAGAGCAGTGACTGTGTAGCCGTGCAGGGAGCTCCCGCCCGCAGGGAAAACAAACCCCTTTTGGAGAGGAGACACTTGCTGAGCACGGGGCTCAGCACTGCGTGTTACCCCTGGATATCAACAAAACACGGTCCTGCTTTTTACCCTTTGCAACCTCGCTTATAAATACCATGATCTCTGCTTTACCCGCGGCTCAGAAGAGCAAAGTTGATTTATTTTTGTTCTTTCAACTGTGGCTAATAATAAAGTGTGAACCCTGCACAGAGCTGAGCTGAGCTCTGTGCTGGGGCTCTGTTGTTATGAGAGCAGTGACTCCAAACACAGGGAGATGGGAGCACGCCGAAGGTGTTGCCGAGGCATTTTTTACACTGCAAGGGTCAGCATGGAGCAGGGAACAGCTTTGTTTAAAGACTCTGGCGGCCTTTGGCAGGTGGCAGCTGGTACCTCTTTCTCTATGCGGCACAAGGAGTTTGAAATGATTTACAAGTCAGAAACAACAGCATGCCTGTGACACTTTTGAAGCCCGTTATTTTTCTTCTAAATCATTTTCAAGTATTTTTCTGTAGAAGCTGGAGCCCTGCTGAGGTGCAGTGGCTCAGCCCTGCATGTCTCCCGTTTATGGAACCCCACACACAGGCAGGAAATGCCTCCGCTCATTGGCCCTGTATTTCCCTTGCCATCACAGGGCTGCCTTTGCAGAGGTCCAAGCCTCGCTTCTGGCCTGGCAGCCTTCGCTAAATCACAGGGATTCACGTCCTGCCCCTCAGGCATCACACGCTCCCTGCAAACAAGCACTTTCAGTTCTTGCCTGGAAGCTCCTTAACTCTGACTCTGCTGGAAAACTCAGCGAGATGGGGAGGACTGCATTAAAACAAGGTGAAAAACAACCAAATCCTCCTAGGCATGACATGGAAGGAAAATTAATATTTAAAATACGTGTATGATGTAATGGGACTTAAAATAGCCTGTATCCTGGAAAAAAGAGATTAACTGCTTAAGGCAAACTAATGAAAAGGTCACTTGGACAATACTTGCAAAGCACTCCCTGTACTGCATCACGGACTTATCGGTTCTGTTTGACAGGGAGTCACACATGATCCCAAGCACTTATCTCTGTTTTATACTTTATGAAAAATTGATTGACTCCTTTTGCCCAAGAATTTGTGTTAAATAAGAAATAAAACATTGTTTATGGGCAACTTTCTCTTCCCATAGTCAGCAAGGGCCAGTTTTATAAGAACAGGACATCAAATCTTAATACTGCAAAGTACCTGCATATTTGACATGGCAAAGTGAACTCTTCTGTTATTATCTCAGCTGGATCAGTTCCTAAAGCTAAACAGAAACAGCAGCTAACATTTTCCATCCTTTCTGCCTTTAACCAGCTTCCCTCACCCTCTGGCACACACCACATCCTGTCTGGGCAGTGCCAGTCCTCCCAGAACGCCACTGGGACAGGTGGAGATGTCCATCCCCTGCCACCCCGGCGTGGTGCTGGCAGCACTGGGGTGTCTGAGCTCCTGCCTGCCTGGCTGTGGGTGCAGCAGACTGCCCGGGTGTGTTTTGCTGCCCACTGATTCCTTGTAGCAGCAAACCCTCTGCTCGACCACTGTCAGATGTCCCCTGGTTAAGGACCTGCAGCGATGCCCAGTGTGATGAGAGAACACCGTGCTGGATGTACAGCATTGCCGCTGAATTTGGAAGCTGGGGAGGGATCACAGACTTAAAACTTTCGTGACAGCTCCCTCAGCTGCATTGCTGGAGGTGAGGGCCACAATCTAGGAGGGTGTTCTGGGAGTGTCCGACTCCTCTCAGGAATGGGAGACAGCATAGGAAACGCCAAGGGCCACTCATGGTGGAAGTTCAGACCGGACATCAGGAAAAACTCCAGCAAGAGAGCAATGAAGCACTAGAACAGATCACCCAAGCAAACTGTGAACTGTCCGTCCTTGGGAGTCTTGAAGACTCAAGAAGACAAGCCATGCCTGACCTGGTTTTGCTGCTAATTGTGGGAAGAGTGGGGATGAAAGGTTCTGAGTGTCTCTTCCTGTTGACAGGCCTGTGATTCTCTTCGCCACTGTATGTCAGGGCTACTGGTACAACACTGGTATGGAGAGGATATCATAGGAGAGTTGCTCCTTTTTCAAAGACTTCTTTTCGTAAAGGAAGGACTTTGCAATTAGCAAGCCTTCCCACCAGACTGGAGTTGTATTCTCACAAGATTTCCTCGAGGACTTACTTGCTTTTCAGCAATGCCACACAGCTGCAGGGTGGAAACGCTTCTTGACATCCTTTGGTGCAGAGCATGTGCTCTGCCTCAGGGAGATGGAGCCTGTTGTTCTTATTTCAAAATAAGACACACAGATATTCTCCAGGTGATGGGAATACAGCCCTCGAAAGAGACGTTAGAAAGACAGTTTTATTTTCCCAACCTTCAAAAATTTGCAGTATAACTCAAATGTTGTGGGGTGCTGCCACCAGTGCTGGGCAGAAAGTGTTGGATCTCACAATCCCAGGAGCTGCAGCTCAGATTCAGGCAGCCCTCCAGAGATCCATGCTTTAAGCTGGGAGGTATGAGAAATGAAGTTGCTGCTTTGGGGTCTTACAAAGGGGCAGCACCAAAGCTCATCCAAAGCTTGAGGCTGTTCACACACAGTCTCTGTCCTATCCCTGAAGTCAAACTTGCTGTTAAAATTTGGTCTGAAATGTGTTGGGAACTGACTCAGAGCCAAGTGTCCTCCCTTAGCCAGGTGTTTTTGCAGTCACAGGATGTGGCAGAGCCTTTCTCCTCCCTCCAAAGGGTCTGTGCCTGGCTCTGGGCCACCAGGGGAAAACCCATGTGCAGGGGTGCGGGGTTTCACCCTTTTCCAGCAGCACCATTCTGATCTGCTTGGGCAAGTGGCTACAGAAGGAGCCTTCTCCCAGGCTGTGCACACACCGAGCAGAGGGAAGAGCCAAAAGCATCGGGACCGTGTCCAGCCCAGGGACAAAGTCAGACTGAGGGAGCTGGGCACAAGGGACAGGCCACAGGTGGGCTTGGAGTGGTGATGTGAACAGGCAAAGGGGGTGACAGCAACAAGCCCCGCCGGGTGCACTGGAAAGCAGAGGATGCTCCTCCGTGCAGCCTGAGCAGGGTAGGACTCCGTCAGAAATGGTGCCTTGGACTGAAAACACCCTCCAGCCTGTGCTGAACTCAGTTTGCTGGACTGCTCAGGCTCTGCTGGATGAGAACAGCTCTGGAGCACGAAAAGTTGCTCTGGCTGCCCCTGCTGCCACAGCTCCTGCCTCCTGTGACCTGGGACAGCCCAGCTGGGCTGTGGGTGGCCCCTCTGCCCAGGGCTGCGGCCACCTGCTCCGAGCAGCACCGAGCTGCTCCTTCCTCTAACGGCCTCAGGACTTCCTGGGGGATTTCACGCTGTGATGTCACTTCTGCAGCACCTTTCACTAATGATAAATCCCGCCAGAAACAGAGAGAAAATGACCCAGAAACATCGCTACACATAAACCCCTCAATTATGACAAAGTCCTGCAAACATCAGATAAGACCATAACAGAGAAAAGGTCACAGCAACACCAGCTATGTCGTGAATAGCAGCAACAAGTAGCAGCCAGTGCCTGATTCAGTCTAAGGCTAGAAAGATGAAAAGATAGAAATGTTGTTGGCTTTAATTCTTTTGTAGTGCGTTCCAGGCAGCTGTCAACTGCTGAACATTTGAACAACCAGGGCCTCCCAAAGGGAAATAACATCTTCGGAATGGCCAGGCTCAAGAAAACACCACATCTTAGATGATGTATTGATGGGGAAAAATAAATTCAGAAGAGAATTTGGTACTTTGCCGAGCAATGTCCTGAAGATAAGCTTGTACCAGTTCTTCAGTCACGCACTAATGATCTTCAGTTCATTATATGTTATAAATCACTCTGATGGATACAGAAAAGGGTAATAAATGAATAAATAAATAGCAAACACTCTGTGGATAGCGCTGATCACAGAAAGATGAATTAAACATAAACACTGCTTCCAAAGGCTGTGACACGAATGAGCATTCCTTTGATATCAGCCGCGCTCTTCTTCCCACCAACTTGTTCTCAAATAAACATCCCAGTAAATATTTGTCTCCTTGCTCTACAGTTGCAAATAAAATGAGAAAGGCCACATCCCTTCCTAGCCCGTGGATAGCAATTCCCTTAGGGTGATGCTGGATTTCAGGTTGGGATTCACCTCAGCCCGCTTCGGTCAGCTTCTAGCTTATCATCTCTAGATGTGGGGTCTCTGGGCTCCCTTCAGAGCTGCCCTTCCGATTTGCCACCCTCCACTACTTGCAATGTCTTCTGTCTCTTTTAATCTCTTTTATGGCTTCACCGTCTGATGTCCCACCCTGGTGCTCTCTCCCCTAGAAGGTGCCCCAGGAATTTTGATGCCTCACTGCAGCACATCCTGCACCGGGGCCTTTCAGGTGAAGTGGTTTCCACCCCGCTGGTGGCACCGCAGTCACCTGCAGCCTGAGCCTGGCCCTGCCTGGTGCCACCACAGCACACCAGAACCAGAGCCCTGGGAGCGGCAGCACAAAGCCCCAGCTGCTCTGGGATGATGCTCCAAGGCTCCTCACGGGCCATCGGCAGGGAAGAGGGGTTGCTTTGCTGCGCCGTGCCCTGCCTGCACCAGTGAGTCACACGGGGCTGAGTGAGGCAGGGATGAGCCTTCTGGGATGCTGGGATGGCTCTCTTGGACTCAGGACAAGCCTTCCTAATAGACTCAGGGCTCACTTCCTTTATCTGCTGTCATACGATTGCAAACTCTAATTTCATTCTCTGCCTGCTCTCCTTCCTAGGTGAAGTCCATTCATTATTTTTAACTGTATCCATAACTCTCCCTTATCTCCAAACCCTGCTGTTCCTCCTGCACAGACTGATGACATGACTGCCTGTGTTCTGTTCTCCTGGTAGCTTGTCTGAGCTACAAACCCTCTTGCTGCTCCCTTTCCCCGTTCCCATCTGCAGCAGCCAGGTGCCCTGAGGAGGCATTTCTGACGTGGGGCTCTGCCCTAGTATCCCCTTCCTCAGGCTGCAGAGGGGTCAGCAGCCTGCCCTGCTAACACCCACACCGAAACAGCCTGCTTCCTGCAGCAACGCGTGAGACTTGGCCATCTCTCACCTGCATTTGTCCTGCTCAGCCTTGGGAACCCCTCGGCAACTCGAGCCCACAAGCAGCCTGCAATGGACACCACACCCCAGCCTCGTCTTCGAGCTGTAGCTCCCAGAATCAGCTTCATCTTTACTGGATCTGAAGCCTAAATTCTCATATGTCAAAGCCAAATTCTGTCTCCAGGTTGCCCAAGCTCCTAGTCAGCTATTTCCTTGAAAGTGGTAGGGTTCAGGCAACGAGAGTGCTGCTGCAGATAAATCGTGCTCAAGGGGTTTGGAATCCTCTACTTGACCCAGAGTGTAAAAACCTGCATGAGCAATGCCTCTAAGCAGAAAACTTGTCAGAAAAATCGATCTGGTTACCTCCCTGTGTGCAAAATTCCCTCTGCTTGCGCTCCACGTTAGCAGTGCCTTGAGATGGCAGGGATGGAGGGTGGCTAATGGGAGACTTCACTGAGCAATCTGAGGCAATCAGCAAGTTCTCAGCTTTCCCCGCTGCTCAATTTTCCTAGATTGGAAATGAAACACGGGTGGCAAAAGAACTGGAAGATGCTTTTAAGTGTGGTTCTGGCCCGCACAAAAGGCTCTATAATGTGGATATTGCTGTGTATTGTTTCTTAATAGGCCCCCCAATTAGTTCTGCTGAGCACAGCACAGTGGGAGAACTGGTTTTATCTCCCTGCCTCCAGCCTTGGTTTTAGCTCAGCCAGAGAGGGCTGCCCACTGCTGTTCCCAGCACAGGGCTTGAGGAAGCACTGCTCCAGAGAAAGCACCCGGATCAGCACAGCTGCAGGAGGAGAGGATGGAGGAGCAGATGCGAATGGTCTCAGCTGACAAACGCAGCCTCGTCTTCTCTCGCTGGCACCGCAGCTCGCCAGGCTGTAAGAACCGTGCTGGGCTCCTTCCAGATGAGATGCCACCATCAGTATCAACAGACTTTGTGCAGGACTTTGTGATGCTTGGGCTCAATCCCAGCCTCGGCGACGCCGGCGCAATGCCTCCGCTGTTGCTGTGACCTACGAGACGCCTGGGCGGGAGCGCGGGGTGTCACCGGGCAGCACGGCCGGGCACGGCTTCTGGAAGGTGGTGAGGTTCTGTTCGGTGAATGCAGAAAACGCAGAAAACCCTCTGGGCTGCAGGCTGGGCTCTGACACCTGCACATCGGGGCCCGGAGCGTGCCTGGGCGGTGCCACGCACTCGTTTGTGAGGAGGACAAAGGGGTGCTCTGACAAATGACTGCAACTGGGATTGCCCTTGTCCGTCCTCCCAGAATCAGTTCCCTCCAGAATACGCTTCCACCTGCCCATCCAGAAAAGTGTTCCTACAAACATCTGTTTCAGAGTCTGGACTCCAGGCTGGACTTGTATTTTCAGGTCCTGGAGGCCTGATTGTCTTTTTCAGACCATCTCACCACCCTCAGTGGCTTTGGAGAGCAAGCACCCTGTTCATGCATCTTAGCATGTGCCTCTTTGCTTTGTTGTTCTCTGAATTACACTAATAATAAAGCCATCTCTTCATCCACTATTATCTTCCTTTATGAAAAAAATGACAAAGTAGGAGAATAAATGGACATATATGAGAGAGAAACAGTTTTAATGAGATTAATATTCAATAATACACTAATGGCTTCACACTGTGAAGTAGAAAGTATTGTAGGTGTTGGAAAATCATATGAAATCAGTCAAGAATGGAAGGAACCCAGCTAAACTTAGATCAGACTGACAAGTGAATTTTTGAGCTGGTTTTGGCTAAGTTTTGCAATCAAGGAATTACGTTTGCTGATCCCCAGTGGGAGATCCATGCAAAACTGTAGTCAAAAGCAACCAAAAGAGTGCAGCCAAGGGTAGATTCTTACCCTGGGGTAGACTTGTGTAAAAGGCTGCTGTACATTCACCTGGTGTCCATCACCCAGCTGGCCTCAGAGCAGGATTGCATGGTGGTCCTGGCACAGGGTGCCCAGAGAAGCTGTGGCTGCCCCTGGATCCTTGGAAGTGTCCAAGGCCAGGCTGGACGGGGCTGGGAGCAGCCTGGCACAGTGGAAGGTGTTCCTGCCATGGCAGCGGGTGGGACCGGGTGGTCTTTAAGGTCCCTTCCAACCCAAACCATTCTGGGATTCTATGAAGACAAAACAGAGGGAAACAAGAGCAGCTAAGATGGAGAGACAGAGAGTGTCTGATCTGAGACAAGGTACGAGGTTGCCACGACATAATATAGAGACACAAACCCCGAGGGACAGCAAAGAAACATCAGAACATGCTGAGGTTCCCTCTTCACTCTTTGTTGTCATCATTCAAGTGCTAAGACACATTCAGTGGGTTAGACCCTGTGTAGGTGGAGGAGAACCTGGATGCTGTAAATGCAGAAATCCCATGGATTCTGAGCATGCCATACGTCCATGGGCGTGAGAAATCTCCTGTGACAAAGATTAAGAGCATGAATTTAAGACTTGGATTTAAGGCATTATCCAACACTAATTTTCAAGTGCAAAGTAGGCACTTGGGGAATTTGTGTGATTTTCCCCTGGAAGCTTTCTGCTGTGGGCAGGGTGCAGGGCTGAGCCCCCAAGGAGCTCTCAGTAGATCATAAAGCTGACGAGCACTTGGAAGAGCTGATGTAACAATATGTCTGAATTTAAGGGTGAGGGATGGCGAAATTGGGAGATTTGGGAGATAGCTTAAACTCACAGGAACACGGGGTGTGTGGGTATCTGTGCATGGCTGTGCACAAGGTCACTCTGGGGGGAATTTGCCATTACTGGTGGCACTCAGTGGCTTTGTTGCCCATCCCCTGGAGAGGCAGGACACCCATCTTCTGGGCCTGTTGCTAGAAGCTGGATTATCCTTGGGATATTTTGCAGCTGTAGCTGTTTTCATGGTTTGGCAGCTCAGGAGGAACATCTCTTGTCTTGACAACTCCGTGACTTCATCCTTTATTAGTTCTTCTACTAAGTTTCCCTTAGGAAACTTATACTTGCAAAGAGTCCTGGGGTCTCTGACTCAGCCCAGAATCCCAGTGCTGGAGCCCACAACTCAGACTAGCCAGAGTCAGCAGTGGGTTTCTGAGTTCCTTCACCCAGAACCAGGATGCGGGGTGTGTTTACTCTCTTGGCATTGCACTCGCCTCAGGGGACGCCTTGTCCAGTCTCCACTGCCCCACCCCAGTGCCCTCAGGTTTGTTCTCCCTGGCAGATGTGGAATCCCTGGCCCTGGGCTCTGAGGTGCTGGAGCCTGACCAAGGCCCAGGAGAATGTCTGTGCTGGGTACGGCTCCAGCCCTGTGTCTTCAGGGGACTCTTGACAGTTTCAGTCCATGGCCAGAGCAGAGCATGAAAGTAAACACAATACCCTAGCAGTAAGCGTGAATCCAATTCCAAATCAGCAGTTAAGGAGGGCATCCATCCTGCCACGCGAGAGGTGGCTCCACAGAGTACAGGAGGTCCTGCCAAGAGCTTTTTTTGGCTCTTTAGTCAAAACTTCCCTTTGCCTAAATTTCCATTGCTCCTGGGCACAGTATGTGCCTTCTTGGAGCACCCCAAATAACCCTCGCTCGCTACCATCAAGTTATTGTTTCATTTAAATGATATTGGAAGCTCCTCCATCCCCAGCCAGGGAGAAAGGCTCTCCCTCCTTGCCAGGGGACTATGTAATACAACAGCTTTGTGCCAGAACCGCTCCATGGGGGCCAGGAGAGAAGCAGGAGGGACATAATGTGCTTTCCATGAGGGAAGCCCATTCTACCAAGGTCTGCTGGGGCTTGCTTTGCTGCTGGCATGGTTGCCTCTCACAAGTTGTACAGGACTTGATAAAGTCAGACAGCTGGATGAAAGAGCATAAATACCCTAAACTTAAACATGCTATTGAGGAGCTGAAGGCAGGACATAAATAACTGCACTCTCGCTTTCATGTTTATCATACAATTGCAACAGGACCATATTTGGAATAAGTATCCCAATATTTGAATGCAACATGTGATTGGAGTTTATCTGTTGTCATGTTTTGAATAAATATTCAGAAAACTCATTATTTCGGATATCCCCCTCTTCTCACTTTTTCCCAAATGAGGTGGAGCTAGGCAGTTTGGACACTTCTCGAGCTGTCTTTCATGTTTTCAAAAGCCCTAAGCCTTGGAACTGAGCACAGCTCGTTCCTGAGCCGTCCGGGAGGCCGGATCCGCGTGGGGCGAGCCCTGGCCAGCAGCCAACCCTGCTCCACACCCCAGTCCAGGGTGTCCCTGTCCCTGATGTATGGTCACTCTGCTGGGCTGCAGCTCCTCCTCTCTGGAGGCCCTCACCAGATGGGTGACAACAGAGAGGCTTTCCTGTGACAGTGGCAAGGGACCATGACAGCTGCTCCATCCGAAAGGAGAGGGAGGCAGAGCACCCCGACTCACTCTCTCACCGTGGATGGGGTCCTGCCTCTGCCTGTGGGTCACAGACACTTTCTCTGCACAGGGTCAGTTCCAGTCCTACCGGCTCTCAGGGACAAAAGGAAACCCTGGTGTCATTTTACCCTTTGAGTTTTAATGATGTCAAGCGTAAGAGGCCTGCAGCACCACCAGCCGTGATCAGGCGAAGCATAAAAACTCGTCAAAAAATCTTTGAGAAGGACGTAACAAAACCATGGGATCGAGTCAACCGCAAAGATCTCTTTACCCTCAAAGCAGTGTTGTTAGCTGATTACTCTCATCTGTGAGAAATTCAATCCTGTTACTGGGCAGAGGATGCACAGGCTGGTCTGCACCAGCACCAGGACATGCACAGGTGGAGAACTGATGCTGTCATGGCAAAAGGCTGTTTGAAGACAGTCTCTGGGTAAAAGAGCTTGCACACCCTGTGGTGGGCACCCCCAACAGCCAGGTAACATGCTAACGTACAGCTTTCCTGGTGCTGCAGCCCGTGCAGTGGTCAGGGGCTCTGCAGAGCAGTGAGCCAGTGACAAGGTCCTGCGTGACAGCGCTGCTCCGGGGGTGCTTTACCCAGGGCTGCTGCTGAGGATTGTTCCAGCCCTTACAAACAGCTGATTACTGCAGTGGTACCTCATTAGGACAATGTGGATTTGATCAGAGCTTGTACCCAAGGTTATCTTTGCTGGGAAACGCAGTGTTGCAAAGTAGCGTTTCCAGTAACATTCCCTTTATTTTCCCTTTCACTCTTACTCTTACTAGATCAGATTTTGGCAGAGAGCATTTTCACTTAATTCCATTTACTTCTAAAAACATGAGTTCTGCAATTAATTTCATCTTTCTATTGTCTCAGAAATGTTGGTCAACAGGGAGAATAATTCTGGCCCGGATTTCTGATGTGCATCGGGGTACGGCACCAAACCGCGCTGCCAGCTGACTCCCAGGCATGGGATGCATTAGGGAGGAAATGAAATCTGAGGGCACGGCGTGTGGAAATGCGGGATGCCTGCCTTGCACGTTTACACAACCACCAGCACACACGGGCACGCTCAGTGCCAAGGCTCTCACGCAAACATTCACACCCTTCCAGCGTCGCAGCCGCTGCAGCAGGACACGGGCGTGTGCTCGGGCCGGCTGGGAGCGCTGCGGCTCCCGGTGCTGCTGACACCACGAGCCCCTGGCTCGCACCCAGCTCGCACCAGCACGGCCCCACTGTCACGTGCCGCTGCCGTACTTCTTCCTTAATGTTTTGGGCTTCGCGCAGATGGGCCCCAGGGTGCTCTGAGCTCTTGGGACTGATGGAAATGCCATGTCTCCAGAGCTTGAGCCATAAATCTTCACGGACCCCGATGCTTGCCAAGCTGCAGGAAGCACAAGCTATGGATGAACAAACAGTTCACAACCTTCTGTCACGAAGGGAGCCTACGTGGAGGATGGAGGGGGACAGGACAACGGGGAATGGCTTCACACTGACTGAAAGTAGATTTAGATTAGGTATTAGAAGAAAGTTCTGACTGTGAGGCTGGCGAGGTCCTGGCACAGGTTGCCCAGAGAAGCTGTGGCTGCCTCATTCCTGGAAGTGTCCAAGGCCGGGTGGGACAGGCTTGGAGCAACATGGTCTAGCAGGAGATGGAACTGGATGATCTTTAAAGTCCCTTTCAAAGCAGGCCTTCCTGTGATGCTGTGATTCCGCGATTCTCCATCCTCCCTTCTGCTGGCTGCATGGCTACACCTCCATTCGCTTTGTGACCGAGAACACTGGGCTGCAGAAATCTGTCACTCCCTTCTCCCGAGTGCCACTGTCCTTTTGCCAGATTCCCACCTCCTCCCATGCAGAGGACACTGCAGACAGGACACAGCCCCCCACTTGCCGGAGAGCACTCTTAGGCCTGGGCACGGTCCGTGCTTGGTCTCTTGGTTGCTCTGTGTGCAGCCTGGGGGGGGTATGGAGCACTCATCCTCCGTGGGTTATGCACCCACTCAAATTCTCCATTTACACAAGTTCTTAATATTGAGCTGCCCTTTTCTGAAACTCCACATCTCAAAGACGCACTGTGAAGAGGGAAGCGGCCAGGGTGGACAGAAAGGATTGCTTCCCTGGTCTGTTTCTTTGCAGTCTCCACTGAAAAAGTGCTCCGGTACATCTCCTTCATTCGTGAGGTCCTGCACGGTGACTCGGCCCCCGCAGGTTCAAGCTGCTCCTAAACACGGTGCTCATTTACTCGGAGCAGCTAACGCAGAACAGCGGGTTGAATTTGTTGACACATCTTAGAGAGATCTCACTGATTAATGTGCTGAATCTCAAACACAGGCTAAGACCATGAAATCCCTAACAGGGGTTTAGATCAGAGATAACATAATAATACACAGAACTCTTGGAAACATTTTCAAACCATGTAATGTCTATATTCTTAGTGTTCCTGACAGTGCTAATGGAACCAGAAAGTTGACAAGATCTCCTCTGTATTCAATTCCCTGATTGCTTTTAAACCCCTTTTCATGTAGATGTGGTTCTTCCAGCATCACTTAAATCTTCCAAGCCTATAGGAACTGGGATCTCAAGCTTGGCGAGCCAGGGTCACTTCTCCCCTCTCTGTGACCACGGACAAGAGGCTGCAAAGGCTGCCCAGAAGGAGATGCCCTTGCAAAGGGCAGGGAGGCATCAGCTTTGCTGGTGGAAAGGAAGGTGATACAGGCCAAGAGGAGGATGTGAGCTTCGTTCCTCAGCTTTTGTGTCTCTGTCCTGCTTGTCTGCAGCGTGGGGAGGGGAATGATGAAACGCTGTTTGAGTGTTCAAGGCAGGTCAGGGAATGCTTATCACTGTGCCTCATCCCACAGGGAAAGGCATATGAGAGCAGACCATGCAGTGATTCATTAAAAAGCTCTGCTTCCCCCTGTCAGAGCCTTACATGGTGTATAGCTTTCTCCTGCTGCCTTAATCCTTTGAAGATGCTGGGTCAGTTTTTCCTCTTCATCTGGCTTTAGCTGCACGTGCTCTCGGCACATGGAAACAGCCAAAGTTTCCTGGGCTCTCCAAAGGGGCAAAAGCAAGGCTTTAATTTATCTGGTCTGTGTTTCATTCTTTATTTGTAAAGGGAGCAACGAGAGTAGAAACAGAGTCCCTGCCTCTTCCCATCAAGCCCCACACGTGCCCATGCCATCGTGTTTGCTCTCTTGAGGATTCACGGGAGGCAGCTCTGGGATTTCATGCTGCGACAGTCAGGAATATTTTCTCTGGGTTTTGAGGCAGTGAGGGGGAAGGTTCCCAAACCCCCCTCCGAGTTCTGGCACTGGTGCAATTGAATGAGCTGAAAAAGGGCCCTTCCCAGCGAGAGCCGTGCGTGTGCTCACGGCGGCATGTGCTCTCAGGAAGGGAGAAGCCCCCATCCAAACCCCACACGCAGCCGGCCCCAGACCGTACTTCACCTTCACCTGGCTCATTGCTGGGTCTCCGCTCTCACTGATTTTATCTGCTTTACTCTGCTCGCTTCCTGCCCTGGGGCGATGATCGCCTTTGCTGATACGCGGCGGAGACCTGCCGGCAGCGGGGCACAGCGCAGCAGAGCGAGATTGCTCCGGGAGCGCAGACACTTCGGAGCAGCCTCCAGAGGGAGATGCCAGCCTGGCTCTGGCAGGAACAGCCTCCCCGAGCCGAGCTGCGCTCCCCAGCTGCGCTCTGGCTCGCTGTGACATCGCGGAGCACAGCTCTCCGAGTGAAGGCACCACCAGCACCAGAGCCAGGCACGGAATCCGAGGCGGCTGAGGCTCCGGGAAGGAGCGGGTGCCAGGACTGGAGCCAGCTGCTCCAGGAGCCAGCCCGGCAGGGTGCCCAGAAGCAGGGGCAGCCATCACCTCCCCGCACAGCGCTGTGGCACTAAGGAGAGGCCACTGCCCCACTGCCCCATCACACGCTGCACCCGGCAGAGCCCGGAGGGTCCTTGCAGCTCACCGAGTACCGAGGCAGAGCTGTCTCAGCGGTGCTGGGCTCAGGGAGGCTCTGGCACTGACTTTACCTTGCTCACCGCCCCAGCCGCAGCCCCAGCCCCAGCCCAGCCTCCCTCCAGCCCCACAGGGACCCGCAGGCTGTCAGGGAGGTGCTTGGGAACCTGCTGCCAGTTCCAGGGAACGCCTGACCCAGCCAGCAGCACTCTCTGTGTCGTGTCCATCACGTGTCCGGCAGCCAGCGGGTCCAGCCCCACAACCTGCCCCAGGGCAAGCTCAGCCCCACCAGCCCCGAGAGTCTCAGCACCTCATCTCCAACCCAGAGGCACTCAGGGAAAAGGGGAAGGGACAAAATAGAGCAGGAGGTGTGTCCAGGGTTTTCAGGGATACCTTGGCAACAGTTTGCATCTACCTGAAGCAGATAAATAAGAGAGTTCTTCTGGGGCCAGAGGGAGAAAACCAGTTTACAAGCTCTGAGGTTGCACTACCTGCCTGTAGCCCTCCAGGAGCAGCAATTGGCCTTTTGCAGCCTTCTGGCTCCCTTTCCCTGCCTGGTTTTCCCACAAGTTCTCTGCCACTTTCCGTGCTAAAGCCTCTGGTTTGTGCCAAACCTCGCGTCTGCTGCAGTGCATTTAACAGCCAGTGACTGGGGCTTTGACTCCTCAGGTGGTGAGTCCTCTGCACTATTGTCAGAGAACATTGTGGTTTCAATTTTTTCCAGTCTCAGGAAATTTTGGGGACAGCAGAGAATGGAAACTGAATTTGCTAGACCAAATAATCCCGGGTTTTTTCCTAGCGGAATAAGCAGTGTATAAAATACACCAGTGACAGTCTCCCAGCCACGCGCTGCATGGGTTCAGCAGCATGTCACACTGGGGAACAGCCTTAGAGCAGGATTTGGACCTCAGCTTCTTCCTGGAGCTCTGAATGCCCTGTAAGACATTGCCCCATGCAGTAAACTCAGCAATAATTAATACAATTTACAAAACATTGGGTCCTGGGAGCACTACTGTGGCTGCCGTGGTGATGGTGTCAGCCACGACAGGAGAGACCTTGGCAGAAATAACACTGCTGATTAGATGAATGGGATTGCATCTTAGTTTTAGCTGATCTTGGAGTGCTGGGAATTGGCCGTGACACCCCAGCATGAATCATGCCCAGAAGTGGGCTTCTGCCCCAAACTGGGAGTTTGGCAGCTGGAAACCATGGGGAAGACTGGAGTGCATGAGTTTATCATAAGATAAGTCTAACCCACTGAAGTCACTGTGAAAGGGGCAAACGCAGTGTCACGATGGCTCAGGATGGCTCCTGCATGAATGACAGGGAGAAACTGATGCCAGGAGCTCTGGAGACACCATGCCTGGAAAAGTGCATGCAGAGCTGGTTGCCTGCTTCGAGAGAGACACATTCACTGCTCGCTGGACATAAGTCTGGGGTGAATTCCAGGGATTAAGAAGATCTGTTCTTGACTCCTCAAGCTAAAGATCTTCCCTGGCAGAAGAACAAATGAGTATAAACCGATTGTTACGAATTCAATCTGAAGATGAGGAAATACAGCCCGAAGGTCGGGAGTGAGACACAGGAACGGCCTTCCCTACCAGCAGTGAAGAGCAATCAAATCCCTTCCCAGTGGACACAGTTCCCTGGGGAATAAGAGCACACTGCTGTGTGTAGGGGCAGGTCCAGCTTGGTGATCCTTTATTTGCGGAGGCAGCTCCGTGTCTGGCTCATCTGGGCACAGGGGATCACCAGGGCCAAGGAGCTGAGGACAGCTGAAGCAGAGGCTCTGGTTATCATCCCTTCCTCTGAAATGGTGTGTTTGTTTCGCTCAGTCTTTCATCTCCCAGCACACACTGAAGTCCAGTTTTTTTCCAGACCAGGAGTTCCTGGGTGCTGAGAAGAGGCAGTGTGCAGCCAGATGGACAGGGTTTGCTGGATACTCACATTCTAGCTCTCCGTGCCTCAAAAGCAACAAACGCTCTCTCAGAAGTCACCCCCAACCAATCTCTGTGCCACACAGTCACACAATGGTCCTTCTTAGGGCAGACGGTGTGTGTGCCCCACGCAGCTCCTGCAGCTGGTCATCCTGGGCATTCCCTGGGCAGCCCAGCTGTGCACAGCCCCAGCGAATCTGAGCTTCACCTCCACGTGAGGAGAAGAGGGTGTGCAGAGGGCTTAGTAACAGGCTCCATAATGGGGAGAGGGAGAGACAAGCACAAGCCACATGGGAACTCAGCAAATCGTCCTTATCACACATCTGGAGCAGAGAAGAGGCAGGAGCCTGCCGAGATGCGAGCGCAGGGAAAGAAGGATGTGCTTGTGACACGTCAGTGCAGGGTAGTGACAGCTTCTCTCACGCTGAGGAGCTTTTAGCCCCCCTCTCCTGGTGAGACCCAGCAAGTCTCCTCACACAAGCACTTGGCAAGGGGGAGCTCAGAGACCCCACAGCCAGAAATCAAGCTGCTCCCCCAGAGCTCTGCCAAAGCGCCCTTATTCACGAGCGAAGAGCTGAAACCACTATCCCTCGACTTGGCTGTTTGCTCGCACTCTCACCGTGTGACTGATAGCTTGAATCATCTGCCATTGTTTCTGCTCCCTGACTGGATGGCTTTTAAACAGGACGCCCAAAAATACACTCTGGTTAGACTTTTCAGATGAATATTCACTTGGGATTGGATTTGCATGTTTCTGCCTTGCAAACACTTGCCCCAGCGAGGAGCAGCCGCGCACGTGCTCACCAGGAACCTCAGCACTCCCAGAAATCCCAGCTAGCTGGACACCAAGCCATGCTGAGCACACTCCTTGGCAGAGCTCCTCTTTTTGCTGTGTGACTGGCTCCGGGGGGTGCTGAGCAACTGCTCTGAGCACCAGGGGGTGAAGCACTCTCCAAAACCTGACCTGGTTTATTTATGAGCTTTGTGATCTCTTCTGCACATCTCCCCACGGATGAAGTGTTGCTGTGAGCTTTGTGCTGGAGCTGCTGCCATGACAACTCGTGTCACTGCGCTGTCACAGGCTGCCCAAGCCCCCCGACACTGCCTCTGCACCTCTTTCCTCTGGGCTGCCAAGCAGAGGTGGAAATCATGGATTTACTAAAGCATTCACAGTCATGGCTTCTCCCTGGGCGGCTGAGAGCCGTGGCCGCAGCCCCGAGCAGCGTGTGCTGCTCAGCACAGCTCCTTGGCAATGCACTGGTTGCACCAGCACCTGCAGCGAGCAGTGCCTGAGCGATGAGCCCCACCTCACCCTACTCACTGGCTGGAGGGAGCAAAAAGGGCCAGGTTGGAAGGTGAAGTCACGGGGCAGTGACACAGCAAGGCGTGTGCCAGGCGCCCTGCTCTTCTCGCCACCCATCATCTTCATTTGGAAGCGCTCCAGTCTGTCTCTCCAGAGGCCTTCAGGGAGCAGGAGCTGGTCCCTGCTGCAGCCCTCTGGGTCCTTGCAGGGAGAACAGGGAGCCAGGCACCACCGCATCAGCTCGATTGGGTGATAAATCCTGCTCGCCTGGCAGGTGGTCAGTGGTGTGCAGATGGACCAGGCGTGGCACAGAGTTCCTCCCCACGCACGGCAAGGAAGCAGAGCAGTGCCAGCCTCGGGCATGCTGACTTTCCAAGGAAGTGCTGTGTGAGTTCCTGGGAACTGCTGGGGAATATCCTCAGGACAGGCTCTGCTCAAGGGGGCAGCATGGCTGCCAGGCTGGATTGTCACCGTGTCCCTGCTGCTGGCACCGGGAGCTTCTCACAGCACTGCTGGGAAGCTGACCTGCAGCTTTTCACAGCAGCATAAGGACCACGGGAAGATCTGTGAGAACCATTAACACTGTTCCTGGTTTTAGCTAAAATTTCATTCCTATGGTTTTTGCTTGGACTTCTAAACATTGTTCCACACGTCTCTCTCACTTCCGAACTATTTGCATTGCATTATTCTTTATTTAATCGCTCCGTGTGCAATCTGCCATCAAAACACTTCGAATCAATTGGTTTGGGAGGGGCAAGTTCCCTGAGCTCCTCTCCACCCCAGCTCATGTCAAGATGCAGACACGGTCACAATCCTACAAAACCAAACCTCTCTCTTTTCTCCCAGGCTTTAGCCCTGATTTTTGTCTTGGTCATTTGGTGTGCAGCCAAGAAGAGATGGGAACTGTCCACCACTGCAACCCGGCGTGGTAATGCAGTTCTGTGCTTGCTGAAGGCAGTGATTGCATTCACAGCAAGCTGAGAATCAAACAGAGTTTTGGGTGTGGTTCAGGTGGTTCCAAGAGTTCTGCACTGCTTTTCATCAGACCTCACTGCTGCCTTCCCAGTGCCATGGAACTGCTGGACAGAGTGTGTTGCAGCCCTGGCACGCAGGATGGGAGGTACCGGGAGGTAGAATTGTGAGGATGTATCCAGGGTCTGCAGAAAGGAAAGCCAAAGGGATTGGCCGTCCAGGACATGGAGGTGGGACTGAGGCAGCAGCCAGCGAGGGGAGGGGTGGTGGGACATGCCTGACATCTTGTGTTCCCAGAGTTTGCTGCTGCCGGGAACGCGCGTGCGGCCGGTCCCACCACGTCTGCTGGGTGTCCCCTTGGTCGCTGTGGCAGCAGTGAAAACACCCAGGAAAGCTGCTGACTGACCCCACTGCTGACTGACCCCACTGCCCACTGACCCCACTACTGACTGACCCCACTGCTGACTGACCCCACTGCCCACTGACCCCACTGCCCACTGACCCCACTGCCCACTGACCCCACTGCCCACTGACCCCGCTGCTGACTGACAGCACCCTTTCCAAGCTGGAATGTCTCATCCCCCCAGCCAGCCCATGCTCCCCCCACAGCTGAGGTGTCAGTTCAGAGACAGACAGCTAGAGTAAGTCTAACTGAGGGCAGCTCCATACAGTCCCTCTTAGCCAGTGCTTTTCCTCTGGACAAAACCAATTCTTTTCTGCACGGCCCCGGCGCTGAGCCCAGCGAGCGAGGTGAGACCAGTGTGCAGCGTGGAAGCGAAGGTTCCCCTGCGAGCACAGCTCTGTTTGCTCACAGAACACACCAGCACTGGGACCCTGCCAGTTCCACTGCCAGGGCTTGCCCCTTCTCCTTGGCCCCACGCACCATCCAGGAGGAGCATATTTGCTTCTGTCAAGTTTTTCAGCATCCAGTTCAAAGCCTGTCTCATTTTCCCTCATCATTCTCCCCAGGGATTCACGTAGCACATTTTTAGGTGGCATTTTTGTCACTTGCTTGCACCTTTGGGAGCACACACACACACACACACACACTCTCAAATCAGAGCTAGTAATAAATAAAACTATTCCTTTCAAAACAGAAACTCATTCTTGTCGAGATTCCCATCTATAAATACCTCTGAAAAGGACAAGAAAGTTTAGCTTGGCATGAAAATGTGGGTACCATGAGGAATGCCATTTTTCAGTGCTACCAGAACGGGCCCTGCAATAGATGCGTGCCATGGGTACGAACGTCCCGCTCGGAATACAAACGTCGTGCCCAGAATATGTGCCTCTCTTGTGCCTGGCTGTGCACTGTGACCTATAGATTGGGCATGCCTGGGAAGCAAAAGCCTGCAGAAAGCTGCAGGGAGCTCCAGGCAGTCTGACCAGACAGGCAACAGTTCACAAATTCCAGAAAAATGCCTTCTACAATGAGGTAGCAAGAATAGGAGTCAGACCGTGACAAGGGACACCCCCATCCAGAGGAATTTAACATCTCAGTAAACCCCGCGTGGGAGAGGAAGCAGGCCAACAAGTGACTTGCTGGAGAGGGACTTCCCTGAGCTGGTGGGTGACAAAGGCAGGTTCCCTGAGCATCTGTGCCAGCCACTGCTCTTTCTCCTAAAGCGTTCTCCAACTCGAGGTGCCCCCACCGACCCCAGGAGCCCGTGGCCCTACACATCTGCAATGACATGCGTTGTTCTCGGCTGCTTTTTGATCTGCCCTCCAGCAGCCCTTGCCTCTTCCATGGGACCTCGCACCACTGCTGGAAGAACCTGCTCTCCACACACTGATTCATCGCTGCCCACAACGCATCCCACCTCCTCAGAGCCTCGCTGCTCGCCAGCCGTGCTGCCACACCCTGCACGAGGGTAGGACCAGGCTGGAGGCTCCGGGGCACGGCTGGCTGGTGTGGCTGTGTTTGTGAAGTGGAAGTGCCTGTCTGGCGGGCTGATACAGCTCCCACAGGCATGTGGACACCCCCCAAATCGAGTGTCTTCTCAGTAACACAGCAAGAGTTCACCCAGCTTTACTTTTCCAAAGGATTCAAGCCTTCCCAAGGTGGCTCCCCGATGCCAGGGTGACTCTGTGCAGGAGTCAGAACGCAGGCTGCAAAGGACACTCATCCCCTGCACTCCAGACACTAAACTGGGGTCTGTGATGGCAGCACAGCCCCTCCTCCCTCTTATCACCTCTTGGGAAGGACCCCATCCGTGGTGGCTGCCGGGGCTGCTGATAGCGAGGTCCTTAGGTCAGGCCATTTCTGAATAAAGCCCCCTATCTCAACTCAAAATCCTTTCCCATTCCGGGTTGTGAAGCCATGTCTGGAGACTCTGAGCACTCTGGGCAGGAGACACATTTGGCTAATCTCTGGCTGTGGCTGGCTGCTCAGAACACAGCTGACACCTGTCAAAGTGATAGCAGAGGTGGCTTCCCAAAGAGGCCTGTCCTCCAAATCCTCCGAGGCTCACGGCAAGTAGGAGCCAGCACCCCTTAGCCCTTATCTCCCAGCCCTGCTGAGAGGAACCTGAGGTGTGTGAAGGCGGCTTTATCTCCCAAAGTGACAAAATGACTCGAATAAATAAGCTACCGGGCTGGGGAAGGTCCCAGACGTGTTTCTGGGACATGTTTTGAACCACCACAGCTCACTGCTGAGCAGCGATGGAGGAGTGGTGTGTACTGCCAGAGCAACCCTTCCTCACACCCCACAGAGCACAACAGGACCAGGGCACGGAGCCAAAGCAACCCGTTGGAAGGCAAGGTGACTCGGTCTCATCCAGAAGCTGCCACAAAGATGTTTGTCAGGAAGATGAGCCACATCCCCCCGGGCTGGAGGTGTCACCAGGAGAACTCTCACGAATTTCCTTTTCGGTCAAATCCTGTCTGCTCCTCCTGTCCCAAGCACGAGAACCAGCCAGGTGTCCCATCAGAGGGAACGGCTCTACCACACACCTCCGGACAGAGATGTGGGTGTTGCTGACCTGCTCGCCAGGCTCTGCACTCCGAGGGCGATGGACGTCAGCCCGCACAGGAATCCAACCACAGAGGACGGGCAGTACCGTACCAGAGCCGTCATCTCCCTCTTTTAGCTCTCTCCCAGCTGCTTCCCTCCTTCTCCCGTACGAGGGAAACTGGTGACCAGAGCGCCAGGGTCAGGGCCATACTCAGAGGAGCAGGCAGTCCTGCCATGTCCTGATTATGTCATTGGAAGCCAGAAAGAAAACCAGGTTTTTTCACATTTTTTCCCCAAATGTCATTTCCATTAGGTCGTCTGCTTCAGCCAATTTAAGCTCTCAGCAGAATTCCCACCAAATTTTGTATCAACTATTTTGGGGCAGGGTTTAAAAAAGTGAAAGAGTTTGACTAATTTTAAACCCAGCGTTCCCGAGGGACGCTTAACAAAACACACAATGTCTAAAAACCTTTGCCGTTTCAAGGAGTTCAAAATAACATTCCAGAAGGGATCTTTAGAAAAATGTTCCTGCACCGGTCCTGTTCCCGCCGCTGGGCTGGGCCGCCTCCCTCTAATATCCCACATTTGTTTTCCATTTAGTTATCAAACCTACATTAAAATAAAATCTCAGAGTAAATGAAATCAAACTAACCTGCCTCCTTTCATTTCCAGAATATTTAAGGCGTATTAAAGGAGCAGAGCCTGTCTATTTTCATTGCCAGGGGGGGTCAGGTAGCTCACGAGCTGCCCCTCCGAGCCCGTGGGACGGGGCCAGGGCTGAGCACACCTTTGCTTTCCCTCGTCCCACACCCCCGTGCTCTGCACCAACAGCCCCGAAACCACTCCAGGAGAGAAGTCCTGGGGCTGTGCCTGCCACCCCCACTACCATACGGAGGCAGCCCAGCTGCCACTCGCAGGGAATCCATAAATCTCATTTTGCACTAATCCGAGGACTCTGTGAAGCTCCCTCTGTACCTTTTGTCTGGGGAAACTGGATGTATTTAGAGGTGGTTTTATTAAAAGAGGCTTGGAAGGAGTTATTTAAATCACCCTGCTTGGCAACCTGACAAAATTACCTGTGCTGAGCCCGAAATAAAAACACCCTGTGGCTTGCAGAATCCCCTACCTCATATAAAAATCAAAAAAACTTCCCTCACTTGACAAAAATATAAAAAATATAAAAATAGGAAAATACAAAAATGGTTTTTAATTACTCCTCCCCTCACTCACTATTGCCCCTTTCTCACCCCTTTGCCCAGGTTACCCGGTGCCAGGGCTGGGGTGCTGGTCCCCAGCTCGGTGGCAGGTGGCTTTTTTGGGGGTTAACACCTGAAATTCCATGTGGGAATGAGCCTTATTTTTGTACCACATCGCCAGCACCGTTCTGGTGATGGCAGCCCTTTGAAAGTCATTTTACATTGTCTTGATCCATGTGGTGGGGAGTGATAATGACAATATTAGATCTCGGGGAAGGAAGATTTATTTTGTCTAGTTTATTCCTAGTTTTCATAGTATGGATGCCCTTCAACTCAAACATTTAATTTTTTGCTTTTTTTTTTCATAAAAGCAATAAAAATTAAGAATTTGTATGAGTCATCATCTGCCCAGAGTGCATTTGCTAAAATACTAACTGTCCAAGTAGCTCAATACAAAGATTTCCCTCTTTCCATGAACAGCAGACGACATTTCTTTTTGTCAGCAAAGATATTTCAGATTTATTGAAGCGTAGTAGGATAGTCTGTGTCCCAAACATACAAACAAAACTATAAATAGTCCAGGAAGATAAGAAAAGTATCTTACGTAAATACTCAGCCTAAAATGAATACAGAATCCAGGAATCCTTCCTTGCTCCCCAGTATATTTAACATTTCCAGCTGTGTCTGGATGACCAGTTTGGGATTAGGGGTCTGAAGCTACATGGCGTGGGGCCCATTCTTCAGAGACAATAAGTTGGAATAAACGTCCTACAGCACATCTACTTTTCTGCAGTTGTCCCTGTCCTCAACCAGCATTTGCTATTTCATAACAGAGACAGTTTTCACTGGGTTTTTCCTGTCCTGTAGATCATCGTCAGGCAGTTTCTTTTTCCTACTGTGGCTTCAAACTCTTTTATCCCTTTGGACCACCTGGTCCTGTGGTCTTCACGCTGAACAGACTCAGATGTTGCAAGGGCCTCAGCGATCTTCACATTATCTTGTCCGTGATCCTGGTCAGGAAAAAATGTCACATCTTGCAGTCTGTGACGTTAGACGAAAGCTGGACTCCGCATCTAATTTTTAGGCATCTTAATTCACATCTTAATTCTTCCGGTCCGGAAGGGTGAGTGCAGCTCTCACAGAGCTCACAGCAGAGCAGGGCTAAAGGCATCCCCTGCTTGTCCCACGGCTGTCACTCCCACCTGCACAGGGAGGAACTGCATCCCACAGCCAGCACGGGTCAGGTGTGGCCTTCTCAGAGAGCCTCTTCCTTCTCAGCCGGAGGTGTGGGGCTCTGAAAAATCCCTTAGTGCTTCCAAGAAGAACAAAAAGGGAAAAAAATCAGTTAACTTCTAAAAAGAAGTTTGTAAGAAATAAGAGATCCTGAAACAGGCACATTTGGCTCATTTTCCCTCAGAACTGAAAGGCTTTTTAGAGCAGTGCGTAAAATGATTTTATTTCCAGGAGTTTCCCCTTCATCTGCATTAGAGTGGCAGGTCTGTGTTTACACAGCATTTCAGAGACCTGTCCCAAGAACTTCCCTGTGTGTTCCCAAGCCAGAAGCAGGCAGCTCCTGCCCCAGTGCTGTGGTGTTTTCTGGTCACAGAGCTCTGGCCACAGGCACACACAGCCCGTGTTTGCACTGTTCGGGCTCTAGCAGCACCTCTATTTCTCATCAGGCAGAAAAAAACCAAACACAAACATTACAAGGTTATATAGAGCACTGATTTCTATTTTCATCATCTTTAAAATAGTAGGTAAGTCCTGTGGTTATATCCAAGTTGGCCCAATTCCTCTTTTTGTTTGTTTGGGGTTTAATTATCTTGGAAGAAATTTGCTGGTGATTTTGGGTCTCTGCTGCAGCGCTGTGACAAAGTCTGTGCTCGGGTTATTCATTTCCAAGTCTGTGTTTTGCAAAGCTTGGCACCTCCGTGCCCCTCCCCATCAGGGAGAATTTCAGAGTCTCTGCTTTCTCTCCTGCTTGAGCAGCACAGACTGAGGGGAGGCTTGGGGAGGCTGCTGGAAGTGGGAGAAAGCACCAGCTCGCCCAGCTTCCCAGCAGCACAGCTCCCATTTCTGAGCAGCCAGCGGCTGGTGCAGGAAGACACTCAGATACCCCAGGAGAAAAGCTTGTGAGGGGGATTTTGGCAGCAAAAGGCCAGTGCCCTGTGGAGAACTGTGGGGGGAATTGGGTCCTGGGGAAGCTGGCAGCTCCCGGGCTGGAGAGGCAGATGCTGAACAGACTCGTGCGTGAGCGGAGCTTGCAGCAGGCGCTGCCGAGCAGCGAGCCAAGGTGCAGGACAGTAGCAGCCTGAAATTTTATAAATAAACAGCGCGTGCAGATGGCAACAGGCAGATTCCTGCTCCTGCCCCGGGTCTGCGTGGCTGTGCAGGATGAGCTGCTCCCCAGGGCTGCTGTGTGCTGTGAGCATCCATCGCCCCAGCAGCTCTGCGGGGTGCCCTCGCCACAGCTCACCGCCCTCCCGAGCAGGCAGAGCCCTGCAGAAGTGCAGATTCTCTGTTTTTCAGCGTTGTCGAATGTCAGGAGCAGAGGTGGGAGAATTGGGCTGGAGAAGGGCCCTGTGTGAGGGAGCTGGCCCCTGTTCTGCCCCAAAGCGCCGTGGCCGTGCTCATGCATTCCTGCCAGAGCCGGGCTGGTGCGACACTGAGGAGAAGCACTGAAAGTTCTGGGCTCGGGTATAAGGGCTAAACAGGGGAAGGGCAGGGCATTCAAAGCATCCGTGATGGGGCCAACATTTCCAGGAGAACAGGGCCCAGGGAGACCAGGGGAAAGTCCTCTCCTGAGAGCATCAGGTGGGACCAGTGTCTGTGCATCCCTGTGCCTGTGGAACTCAGCTGAGTCCAGAGGTCACCTGGGTGGGGAGGGCTGGCAATGCTGCATGCACAGTCCTCCAGGAATCCGACAGCTTGAGTGAAATTTGGGATCCATCTGCACCCTCTTCCATGGCCAAGGCAGGCAAGCAATGGCATAAGATTCGGGGAAATAATGCATCTAATCCGCCTGAGTAATGCTAATGCAAGCCTCTTGATTAGTGTTTAGAAACCAGGCAAACAATTGATTTAAAATAATTGGTAAATTATGATTAAATAAAAACATTTATACAAAAGAGTTTGTCATTGATATGGTTAAATAAATATTTGTAGAAGTAACTTATACTTGGCCCGGTGCCTGGGCGATGAGCTCTCTTGGGCTGGCTGTGGTTTCATTTTAATAAAGACCAGAAGGCATTCCAGGAATACATAATGCTCCCAGCCCATCCGATGTATATCTGGGGCTTTAGCTCTGCTCGCCACTAACCCAGGCCCAGCTTTGCTTTGTATCCCTCGCTGGTGCTCGTCACACCCCTCCCCAAAACGTGCTCCGTGTTTAGGGCTGAGCCACCAGACAAGTGGCTGTGCTGAGGTGGCTCCGTGGGCAGGAGGGAGGGATGCAGACGGGAACATCGACGTGTCCCCGTGGTGGGAGCAGAGATGGGGCCGTGCAGGCTGCGCTGGAGGGAAGCCTCGAGCTCTGGAGCTGCTGCAGGGCTTAGAGCAACACAGCTCTTATCTGGCCCTGCTCGGTGGGAGATTTCCAAGAGCTTTACAGAGGGGTTAGCCTCATTACGGCCAGTTGGAGATAAGGAAACCCAACAGAGACGTGACTTGCCCAAAGTCCTGCTGCGGAGGGAACAGAAGCCAGGTCACCCCTGGCCGGGCCCTGTGGAGCCTCCTCAGCTCTCGGGGTGCTGCAAACTCGTCCCGCTCAGCTCCACAAACTGGCAGTGTCTGCCCTGCCTGGGCATTCAGCTGCTCCATGGACCAAAGGGACTCGTGCAGCCCCTCTGGCACCTGCACTGCCAAGTGTGTGTGGAAACACCCATAAAGTGAAGGGTGAGGAGGGACACAGGTCAGCAAAACGGGTTATCTGGGGGTCTGGGGGTGATCCTGGCACTGCCATTGCTTCTCTCCCTCATTTCCAGCCAGCCTCCAGCGCTTGGAGCAGCCAGACCAGGCACAAAATCCTTCCTGCCTGCACTGGCCACCCAGAAAGCAGCCAAGGGCTCCTCCCTGCTACAAAACACACCAGCTTGGCCTCGCGTGTTCCTCATTGCCCTCAGCACTGGTCATGCAGCTGCTCTCACCAGTCCAGCTGGCTGGGAAGTCCTGCTTGTAGGGACACCACCCTGGCCCCAGCCTCACCCTCCTCATGCTCTGGCAGAAGCTCCTGAGCCCGGGGGTGAGGGCTGCCCGGAGGGGGTGCACATGTGGCTGGCAGAAAAGGCAGGAGAGCCACGCTGTTCCCGCACACAGCACCTGTCCTTTCCCCAGGACAGGCCTGCAGGAACACACGGTCACCCTGCAGCCTGGACAGGCTTGGTTTGCACCATGCACGAGGCACTGGCAAGGTGGAGGGAAGAAGTTCCTGCTTTGCTGGGCTGCAGCATTTGAGGCTTGCCCCAGGCATCGCTGCAAGGGGAGCTCAGCACCTGGGAGCATCCTGCTTGTGGCCCGAGACATCAGAACAGCCGCGGGTGTGAGAGAAGTCCCTTGAAGGGAGCAAGTCCCCAGCTCCATCGGGAAACCATCCCCAGAATGTCATCTCCAGTGGATTAATATAGAAATTTGCCTGCCCCGGCTGTGAAACACAGAAATTCACAGTCCCACTCACTGTACGCCTCTCTCAGCTGTGCCCGCAGGGAATTCACAGAGCCTGTCCCCAGTTCTCCTCCCCTCAGGCACAGGGGAGCCAGACCCTCCACTGCCTGTGAGTCCATAGCAGGGCCATGCCCAGGGCACACAGTGCTGCCGTGCCGGACCTCCCAGCGAGGCCAGAACCCTGACCTTGGTGTCCCACCACAGTCATGAGTCAGGAGGCAGCTACCGGTATCTCCCATCCCACATCCCATGCCTCTGGACAGCACGGGCTGTGTCTGGCCTGGCCCTTCCCCCTGCTCTGCATGGGACAGAGGAGGTCCCTGAGTGCCTTGAGCTCCTGCCAGCGCAGCCCACTTGACCTGAGCACTGTGCTCCAGCCAGTGACCCCGTGGAGAGCATCACCCCTCCCGCTGACCTCCCCAGCCTCAGATCTTCAGCCTTTAACTCTTCCTTCACCTGCTCTGATCCCCTCTGCCCTCCGTCCTGGGGCTCCTGGAGCTGATGGAGCGGCTGCAGCCACCGCTGCCGAAGGACCAGTCTGTGTGCCAGGAGTGACAATCTGCCCGGAGCCAGGGAGTCAGGGATGAGTGCCAGTGCATCCCCTGGCCCTGCAGCCTGGAGCACACGGGGAGGGACAGGCAGGGACACGGGCCAGCCTCCAGCACGGTGCCCGCCTGTGGCAGCTCCCCGCGCTCACCGCACATCCCCGCTCGGTAAACACAACAGCCAGAGCTTTTACAATCAAATATTTATGCTAGCAAAAAACATTTTACATAATCTTTAAACAGCTATGTCATCTCCCTGTTTTCATTCTCTGATCTTTCTGTTCTGAGTCGGGATTGGAGAATTTAGTGTATTTACAAAGAAATAAATATTATGATGAAAACATCAGGCAGCTTAATAGTAGCTTTAGCAAAGTGCAGAAGTATTTTTGTGTTCATGTTGTCAATTGCATAATATCTTCTGGACCTTCATAAATTGAGGGACCTTGCTTGGATGCTTGCAGCACTGTGATAAATAGTTCACAGCTCCAACTCAAGCGAGGCTGTCTGCTGTCGGGATGGGAAGAGCTCATGACATCTCTGCCATAAATTCTGGCCCTCAAGCTCTGTGAGGGGATAGGGAGGGGACAGACCACTTAAAAGCCTGGCAGACAGTGGCAAATTCAGGGTAGTGGAATGCTGCTGCGATGGTGCTCACCAGGTGCTATCAGAAGTGAAGGGTTGGACCATCCCTGCTCACAGCTCCCTGACCAAAGAAAATACCATGCTCTGGGCACGTCCTGAGCTAGGACCCAGCCATTTCTGAGCTAATCCCTAGAGACCACCTCTGCTTCACAGTGGCAGAGACACGGCTGCCTTGCTAGCTCCGGCTCAGAAAGCCTCTGTTTGTCCCAGGTCATGGAGAGGAATATCCTGGCTGTTTGCCACATGAAAGCCACAGGACCTCTCTTCTGTGCAATTCACCCCCAGGTAAGTCTCAGGCATGCAAAGAGAAGCTAATTTCTCTTCAGGTTCCTAAAGGCCATGATCAGCAGCACGGCTGGAGCTGTGCTGGGGCAGTCTCAGAGCACGAGGTTCCTATCTGCCCTGAATTCAGACAGCTGCAGTGATCCACTAAAGGGCAGTTCACGTGGCCCACTGGAAATTCCTTTCTCAGGGAAAGATTTCTTCTCTATCACAATGATGACATCCTGGCAGCAGGCATCTTCAAAGGATGTCCAGAGGTCTTTGTGAGCCTTGGCTACCGGTTTCCCTGTGATACCTGCCCTTGGCTAAGGCCCTGAACTCAGTTTATCACCGCTGTATTGGGTATGAATGGAAGAACGCGCTCCTCCTGAGCAACGTACTTGTAAAAGCAGCTCTTTCTCCAGCCTTCCCACTCCTTCAGGATTCAGAGTTGTGCCAGCCTGGGGACATTCAGCACAGTGTGCATACTGTGCCAGGACAGCTGTCCCTCCCTGTGGGACCTTGGACACCACAGCTGCACAAGCACGCAGCAAATTATCGCTGCTCTACTCACGGGATGTGGGAGTCGGGGCTGGGAGTTCGTACCGTCAGATCTGTCCTTCCAGAACATGCTGTGAAGATTCAAGAAATGAGGCCAGGGCAGGAGGGGTCTTTTCCAAGTGGAGCTGCCAGGTGCTGGAGAAAAGAAACCAAAGCCAAACCAGCCTCATTCCTACAGGAGAGGACAATCTGAGCACACATGACTGGCAGGATATCAGGTTTGGGGAAACTCCCCTTCTTTGGCACAGACACTGTCACACACTGACCCCTCCAAGTCCCCAGAGGGGTTTCACTGAAACTTCAGCTCATTTGGTTCTTTTTCCCATAGTTTCAAATCTACATACAAACAAACAATCTGCTTTAAAATAAATCAGTCCCATAAACAATGGGGTGTGTCGGAAGATTAGAAGGGATGGCTTCCTGGGATCTGGTGAGCAGCACAGAGCTGATATCCTTATGGCTCTGGGGTGTGACTTCTCAGTTCAAAGGAATTCCCTGCCATGACTAATTTATTCTGGTATTTAAGGCTCACTCTTTCACTCATTGCAGTCAGTATGACCAGGTTTACAACAGAGGTGCTTATAGCAGAGCTGGGAACAGGGGAACGGGAAGCGCTAGTGGTCTTTGCAGCCTTTGGGACCTTTGTGCCTGTTTCACCTTCTGGAGAAAGGTGGTGAGGCCCTTTTCAGAGCTGAACAGTGATTGTGGTGCAGACACGGCCAAGACTCGAGGGCTGGGCAATGACAGCTCTGGAAACTCATGAGGACCTTGTGGGGGTGATAACTATTTCTGGGCTACCTAAAGCAGGCAGCAGCCAGGCAAATGGCTCAGTATCTGTGGTGGGATCTCAGTGCCTGTCCTCGCCTCGGGTCTGAGGTTTATGAGAGAACTTTCCTCTCTTTCCTGAGGACATCAAGAGTACATGTGGTCAGGGCTGACTCTCACCTAATGACCACCACAGGGAAACACCAGCTCTGGACTGTGAGCTTAGCAGATGAGCAATTTGATGACATGAATCACCAAATTAGAGCTTGTTAGAGGTTGTGTCACCTCCTAAGAAAGATGTGCCTCCATCCCCCACTGGCATCCTCTGGAGGAGGGAAGGGAAGGGAAGGCATTGAAAACTCCAAAGGGAGCAGGGATACCTGAATGGAGCTTTGGCCAGCAGGAGCAGTAAATCAAACAGGAGTTTGCAAAGCAGAAAAGCACAAAAACCTGCAGTTTGAGACACAGGGTGTCAATGAGTCCTGCCTTGTCTTCGAGCTGCTCATGGCGTGGTTCTCCTGAGTGGTGGAGTTTGTTTCAGGACAGCAGTGATTGTCAGGTTAAGTCCCTTAGAGAGGACATTTCAAGTACAGTGGACTAAACATTAGGAAAAACTAGTAAGGAACAAGACTCTGGCCACCTTGCTAGACAATACAGTAGAACTCTGTCTACTAGCTCAGCTCAATGCTTTGAGATCCATTTATTTAAATCATCTCTCCCTTGCCAGTCATTAAGGAAAATCCACTTCATCAGACGTAGCATGAGCAGGAAATCACATCCAGCCCACGGTAAGCAGGGAGCTCAGCTCAGGACAGCCTCGTTAACCTCAGCTGTCAGGTAACAAGCAATAGCCCAAGAGGAAATGGTCTGACGTTGTGACAGGATTTAGGAAAAATTTCTTCACTGAACGAGTGTTCAGGCATTGGAACAGGCCACCCAGGGGAGTGGTGGAATGGCCATCCCTGGAAATGCTCAATAAATGTGTAGATTAGGTGCTTAGAGACATGGTCAGTGGTGTGCTTGACAGCGCTGGGTTGGCAGCTGGACTTGATGATCTTAGAGAGCTTTTCCAGCCTAAATGATTCTGTGTTTCTGTGGTTCTATCACACGGACTACATGAGGGTGAGAGACCCCAGAGGATCTCTGCTGCATTGGGACGCTGATGAATCAGAGCCTCTGGGGCCACGACTGTAGAAGCCCTGAAATTCCTATCCCCAACCCAAAGTCTTTACAAGTATTTCCCAGAAACCATGGGATTAAAATAAAGTAAAATAAAAAAAACCAACCGAAAAACAACGCCAACAAAACCTCAAACCAGTCCTGAAAGTATTTTTATGACCTAGAGGGAATTTAGGTAGCTTCCTAGGTGACACCCACATGTCAGGGAAGCTGAGATCTGTCCTTGACTTAGCTTGGCTTGTACCACTTACGTTACACGGTAAAAGGTGCCAGCAGATCATCCCCTACCTCAAGCAAACCAGATGTGGGCTCGGGGAAGGGGAGCCTCAAAGGGTCTGTTTCCCTTTATTTTGTGTGTTCGCAACCAGCTTCTCTCCTCTGAGAGCGCGTTTGGTAGCTGGGGAGGGATCCCCCATCGCAGCGGTGTCCTCAGCCTCCTCGGCACCGCCGGGGCACAGGAAGCTTTGAGCCAAGGCTTAGCCCTGCCTCGTAAATCCCGTGCCCGTGTTCCGGGTGCCTGCAGCACGTGGGAGCACCTCAGGTGGATAATCCCTTGGCTACAGCCACGCTGTATCCGTGGTGGGAAGGTGACAGAGCCGAGCGCGCCGCGCTCAGTCCCCGGGCCCTGAGAGCAGGGCAGCCGCGTCCCGTGCCGCCCTGACGGGGAGGGCATCCGAGGCAGCGCTCAGGCACAAGGACCTTCCCAAAGCCGTCCTCTCGCCGCGACACTTGTCCCGACCCCAGCCCTCGTCTTGGCGAACTGAACCCCCCCCAGCCCCGCCGAGCAGCGGGGCCCGTGTCCCACCACGCCGCAAAGAGTTAAACCCCGGCTCTGTTGATATTTCCAGCGGCTCCCAAAACCGGCTGGGACGGGGAGCGCCCGGATTGGCTGCGTACGGCCGGTAGTAATTAGTATCAGATATCAAACTTCTGTCTTTGCTAAGACCCTTTCCGATAGTCGCTGCTCCCCGCTAGACGATGACATCAGCCAGGACACCCAGCTGCTGGTAGTAAACTCCGGGCGGGAGGAGGCTCCCGCTGGCTCCACGTTAATTAGTTCAACACAGCGCAGGGGGAGCAGTTGGTGTCTGTGCAGGGTCAGTGCTGGATGGGACCAAATCTTACAAAGCCACTTGCTGCTCCTTGCCGGCCGGCTGTGAAAGCACGCAGAGAGTCCAGGAGAGCTGGATGAATCCTGAGCACCAGCCACGGTTTGGTCGGCTTTTCCCTGTGGAGGAAGTTAATGGTTTAAGTGAGGGGCGTCTGGATCTGGTCCCTGAGTCACCATGACACTCCTGGGGTCTGAGCACTCCTTGCTGATTCGGAGCAAGTTCAGATCAGGTAGGGAAAACCTTGAGATTTCTCTTAAAACTTCTCTCTCTGTCACGCCGTAGCCAAAGACTGTTTTGCATTAAATGTTCGGAAGCAGCGTGTGAGAAAAAGACTCGAGGGGTTGCAGAGCTGTCACGGCTTTGCTCTTACAGAGGCTGCTCCGCAAGTGGAGAGACGCATCTTCCTTCCTCTCTCTCGCTTTTTTCCTCCTGGTTTCTCATTGTCTTTGATTTATGTCTGTGGTTTACTTTGGTAAAACCGCAGTTCCCGGTTCTCCTGCTCTGGCCCTGCTGCGAAGGATTTGGGCAGGAATCCAGAGGGGCATCTGGGATAAACAAGGTGCCTAATGCCGTCCGTATATTCCAGGTGCTCTTGCGGGTCTGCCTGGGATAATCACGGAGAGGACGGGCCTGACACTCTCTCTGACAGGCAGGCAGCCGAGCTTGTTCCATTAAGTTGTGACTAATTGGAGAAAAATGGATTTGAAGAAATGCGTCATTTTTAGAAGTAAAAATAACAAATGGAACATGAAAAGTATTTAAAGTGACATCATCAGAGAAATAAAACCAGAGGCACACAATTGATTGCCACTCGCGGAGGGCTTGCGAGTAAAACATGCCTCCAGCTCGTAAGTCAGGGGAAGCACCGGGCAGGGGCTTCTCCGAGGACGTTCAGTGAGTGAAGGTGAGTGAAGGTGAACTATGGGACGGTCGCTTCTAAATCAGCCCCTCTGCTGGATGTTCATGCCTTTAGTCACTGGCTGCATCTATAGTAAGTATGCTCTCTCTGGGAGTGGGTATCCTGACTCGTAGTTTTTTTTAATGGTCATAACACACTGCAAGTTTTAACAGTAATGCCAAAAAAACGTTCTCAAGGCGCTTTCTCTGACCTTCCTAGAGGTGAAGTTCTCCCTGGGAATATTATCTGTGAGGATGTGCAGATAAATCAGCTGCGTGTGCCGTACGGGATGCTTTAAGTCCAGACAGGGCAGTCACGTTGGAACATGCACCCGGTCTGGCATGTCACCCACGCCGTGTGTGTTTTTGCCTCCTTATGCATTGTAGATAATGGAATGGGAGATTTATGGTACTGATGGGAGACATGAGTGGTGTTATCAGGATCTCTTAGATAGCTGGGTGGTCAACTTAAACTTTGTTTTCTCAGCAAATACAAAGTTGGCAATTGGTTGAAAACCCCAGAGTGTGTGTGCAAACACAAGTGTCCTAGTCTGGCTGAATTATACAAAGCCTGGGTCCAGGTCTTTGGTGTGGTTTCCATATCGCTCTGATCTTACATTTCATTAGATTAAGTCATTCCTTAAATTTTGTTGGTATATTATGGTACACTGCTGTTCATCTGAGAAAAAATCTCGGTCTGTAACAATTCCTCCAGCATGTACAAAGCAACACTGCCACCTCCCTGAGGAGTGGAGGACGGGCTGTGCATTGTCCCTGCATTCTTTTCAAATGAACCAGGATTGTTTTCAAGGCTCATTTCTGGTTTATTTGTGAGCTGGCTTTATTATGGAACCAACAGTGGGCTCTCTAAACATATTTTTCAAATGATTCTCCAGGAAAAGTAAACTTTGTGGGTCTTTGCGTCCATAAATTCTCGTGGCTTTCAGCATTTCTAGGACAGTCAATTTGTGGAGCATTCTTTGGTTCATGATTTATTCCCACAACTGCTATCCCTTGCTATGGTCTGGTGAAAGACAGGCTTCCCATTTGACAAGATTTCTCTGCCTATTGATTTTGTTGGAGCTGGGCTCACCAAAATCCCAAATGCTTGTCTGCACCCTGCTGTCCCCATGGCTGTGACTGCTGGTAACGTGGAACGTGGCCACAGCACAACCCTGGTTGCCACAGTGTGTGAGACAGGGGAGGAGAGCAGGATGCTGAGAAACCCAAATAAGTCAATAAAGCTGCTTTCGGTTTGTGCTGGATTTTTAATAACATGGGGAATAGAGAAGAAAAAGCTAATGTTTAATGGAATCTCTTTTATTTGCAAAGTCTCCATGGGACAGTTTCCTGCAGCATCCCTGCTCTGTGTGCAGGTTTTGTCAGCTGTAAAGCCCCACAAGGATGGCAGGAGGTGCAGAGCTCTGATTTACCATCCTTCCTTCACTTGGAAGAGGGCTGAAAGTCTTGAACAGTGCATGGCTGTGCCCCACGCTGTCCTGCATGGCTCAGGGGCTGTGACACGGGACAGCAGCAGTTCCAGAGCTGTGTAGCTTGCACAGAGGCAGGAGGGATCAGTTCCCGAAATGCCAAGCCCCAAGGAGCCATGCTGAGCCTGTGCCAGCGCTTTGGAAACGCTCTTGAGCCAGCAGGTGTGAGGCTCTGTTTGCTCCCCAGGTTTGGGAAGGATTAGCTGTGCTCCATGACTCATGATGAGTCTGAATCCCTTTTGAAGGATTCCAGGCCAATATTAAAGAGGGCTGAAGTAAATCTTCATAACTAAACTTTTGCTGTCTCTCCACGGCCTGCAGACGCTGGGCAGCTGAAGGAGCTATGTGAGTGTGTTAAGGGGAGCTAGAGATACATTACTTGTTGTCTCCTCATCCCAGAATCCCTTTAATCTCCGTGTCATGCACCAGGCAGAAAGTGGAGCAAGGAGGTGGCGGCTAGAAGGTGGTGGCACTGGTGTGGCTCCAGGGTCAGCTCTCCGGTCTCTCGCTTCCATCTGACGGCATCAGTAGCAAGCAGGAGTGTGTTTACCCAGGAAAGGCAGCGGTGGTGGTGGTGGCAGTGGCTTTTCACAGTGTGCCCAGCAATCACCCCTTGAGTGCCACAGCGGTTTCTCCTGTCCTTGTCTCTCCAGTGGTCCCAGTGAAGGACCAGCACAGCTGTGCCATGTGGAGGGACCGTGGCTATTCCAGTGCCAGGCACCAGGAACCGCTCCAGAGGAGAGAGAGAAAATCACCACCGTGCTGCAGTCCTGCAGGGTCCTGCATCCCTTCCCCAAGGATCTGTGTGCCTCTTTATTTTGTCTGTTTGGCCAGAGATAAATATTCTGATCTGAGGTCACCCTGACAAATTTTGCAGGAATGATGATTCATCAAGTCTGCCATGCTGTCCCGTATGATCCAACTATCAATGGGATTGCACTAAATCAGCTGGGATATCTAAGTGCTGTGCCAAAAACAAATTCAACTCTTCCCAGAGATGATCATTTATGTGATCTCTTGCTCTGAGTACAAACCAATTGTTCTCCAGCAGCGGAGAAGCACTGGCATTGGACAAAGCAAACAAAGCTGAAAAATGCAGATCCAACCTTAACCCTGACCTTTTTTTTGCAGCTATATGAAAAGAGCTTACAAGGCCAACATCTGCCTAACTTCAGTGGTAGTTCAGATAATTGGTGAGAAGTGAAAGTTTAACACTATAAATAAGGCTCTGCATGGCTTGGCATCGGGTACCAAGACCTAATTGTGGACACATGGGTGTGGGTTTGCAGAGAAGACTTGCCTGGCTCCATGGAGGAAAGTATTCATGCTTACACATAAGGCTTGAATGAAACTGAGATGAGAGAGGAATTTATTCTGTCTGCCTCCAGTGGTGAGAGTGATTTGGACCAAAATCAGCAGGTCAATAAAGGCAGAAGAGAATAGGTCTTGGTAGGGTGTTTGGCCAGGCGTTTTGGCAGAACCTTTATTTTGATTTTCCTGGTGTCCAAAGATAAAGCATGCGCCTGTGTTTCCTCTCAGATCGTGAACTCATACAGGTCACAGTCAGTGTGTGTGTTCAAACCACGGCCTGGCTGTAACTGATGAGACTGTTCTGTGAAGCTTTTGTAAAACACTGGCTTGATGTAGATCAGTTTGTGCTTGGTTTTGTTTTTCTGGCCTCTTATACCCCAGCGTTTTAGTGGGCAGTCACGTGTTTCTTTGTCAGTCAAGCATGTGTTGTGGCACAGATCGAAACGCACCTCACTGTGCTTCAGGGGACACCTGTCTGGGCTGCTCACAGGGATGCTGAAGGGGTGACTCCAAGCTGAGAGCCTTTTCTCAGGACCATGGTGAGGTTGGGGTTGCTATGATGAACACAGCCCTCAGAGGGATTTCACAGCTGGTTGTGCCCATTTGGTGGTCTGGGCTCCTTGCTAGCCAGCTGTGCTAGCCCAGTGTCTCTTCCAAGGTACCTGAAGAGCTGGACTTGGGGTTAGGAATGTAGTTCTCACCACTGTAGAGATTTTTCAGTGCAGTCACCCAGGTAACACACACATCTGTAGCACATCTGTCTGTTAGAAGCAAAATGCTCCCAGCTCTGAGGTGACATCACAGGCAGAGATAAAGCAGTGCCCGCCTGGGAGAGGACTGACCAGGGCTGTCCATGGCTGTCCTGGCTGAGCAGTGCCATTTCCAGCTTCATCTCTGAGCTTTGTCTCTGCTCACACAGGTCCCACAGAGGCCGTGTTGTCAGAAGATAACATGGGCCTGGAGATGTGATGTTACAGAGAAATCACTTTATGGTAGCTCATGGCTATGGGCAGAGCAGATGGGCTCCATGAGATCCATGGAGGGGCTCAAGACAAAGTCTGGCCAAGGTGTTTTCGCAATACAGCGGCTCCAGAAAAGCGAGTCCTATGACACTCTGCTGGTGTCAGCACCAAGGAGGCTGGCTGGCTTGTCACCCAGCTCAGAATCACTCCACGCTGGAGTTTGGTGCCGGCCTGCTGCTCGGCTGGGACGGAGCCTCGCGGTCCTGCCCACATCCTGCTTTGAGAACAACTCCTGCTCCTGGTGCAGCTGCAAGGAACAGACACAGTCCTGAGAAGGCCATGAACAACGTGATTGAACCTGCCAGAGCGCCGGCCCTGATCCTGCCCTGCTGGGACCTTGCGACAGTCAAAGGACCCCATGGGGCAGCTCCTCTCCCCCATCAGGCTCACACAATACCTCGGACATTATACAGAAAGCCAGCCTCACAGCCTGCAGCACTCCTGCCTTTCAAAGGTGGCCGGGTCCAAAACAAGGCCAGCAGTTGGACTCGATGATCCTTGTGGGTCCCTTCCAGCTCTGGATATTCTGTGATTCCGGGGCCACTTTCTGCCAGTCAGTGTGTGAGCAGGGGCAGGTCACCAGGTTCCTCTGGTACACACCGCGGCCATGGACCCACCTGTGTTTCACCTTTGCTCAGCTGCTGTTTGATGGGCGACGAAACTGCTGTTGTTGCCAACAGGAGAGCCCCCTCCCCACTCCCAGTTTGTTGCCAACTCCCCCCCGCCCCAGCAGAGCTGTCCCCATCCTGTGCACTCACACTCCCCAAACCCCAGCTCTGAGCCACGGAGGGCAGGAACGAGCTGCTGGTGGCAGAAGGGACAGTGACTTGCTGCTGCTTTTTCAGCGGTCTCCTCCTTGGAGACAGAGCGGCCCCAACACTAGGTCAGGTCAGCCACGGCTTTACCTGCCTGTCCTAGTCCTGAACCCTGTGAGGAGGGCACTTCCCCCGCTCCGTGGGACTCGTGCCTCACGCTGCTCAGCCCCCTGTGCTGCTCAAGCCAATTCCCCAAGGAGAGGATGGTGCTGGGAGCGCTCTGGCAATACCCCAGTGAGGGAATGCTCTGAAGCAGGTGATAAAATCCCATCCCACCCTGATTGTCTGCTGAGCACCGGCCTCAAAGTGTCCTCGAAGGCTGAAGCAGATGGCTGGATCTGCCTGTTCCTGGGGTGGAGAGAAGATCTGAACATGTCTTTTCTGTGCATCACCAGGCTGGGCAAGGCCCAAGCTGTCCTCTGGGCTTTCTACAGCTCTGTCAGCTCCTAGAGAGGAGGGCGACTCATGACTGCAAGTCACAGGCAGTGCTCAAAGCTTGGGCCACCAGAGGCAGCTGTGACTGATGCCAGGAGGTCTTGTCTGCACCGCTGACACAGCCCTACTGCACAGAACGTTTCTGGAAGCCAACATCAGTGAGTGGGACTTGGTGCTGGCATGGGAGTGAGGAGTATTTCTAACAGAAAAAGTTCACGAGCAAATTCACTGGGATAGGTCTGCCGTGTCTCTCATCATCCCGGGAGGATTTCTCATCGTGGGATACCCCAGGAGGGAGCAGGGTTGCTGAGAGAAAGGCTGTCTCTCAGCTGGTGGTAGCACAGGATGACCAGTGTGCATGGCTGCTCCCTGGCTGGCACTTCTCACCAGCCAAGCTGGTGCAGGCAGGCAACAAGGATCCTGGCAGGGTGGGACCAAGATTGTCTCTTCGGTGCTCCAGCCACCACTCTTCCTACGATAGATGTTCCTCTGAGGAGTTAGCAGAGCAGTTCCCTTGAAAAATAAGAATATTCATACAAATTTAATTCCCCTACAGCACTCAGAGACATGCAGCAAAGGAAGAGGACAGGAATGCAGCTGGGGTCAGACACAGCTTCAACAGGTTTCAAGGAAAGAAGCAGCTAAGTGGTGGTTTGGATGGTGCCAGGGGCTCCTCCAGCCCTGTTTTTAAGCGCTGTTGGTTGTAAGGGAAAGGTGCAAGCCCGAAGCTGGCATCTGCCAAGCTGCAAACTGCAGCACTGCCTCAGAGGCTGCTTCCCTCTTGTGCAGGGATGTTCAGCATTATTGTCTGACACTGTCCACTTCGTTTCTTCAGATGGTTTGCAACAGGTTTTGGAAGTTCATGGAGATATTTGGGAGTCAAGTCACGCATCTTACTGCACGATTAGGTCCAGACTGGGATGAGTATTTGGTGGCTGAAATAACTGTTTCAACTGTTGAGCACATGCTGCTCCTGGAAATGGCTGGTACTTGCACTGGCCTGTCCTCACATTTTTTGACAGCATGCCCTGAACAGACAGGGCTGCTCAAAATTTTCCTCCTTGCCCTGTAGCTTAAAAATGGACCAGACTTAAGGACATTTGTAAGCTCAGCATGGCCCACAATGAACTCTGTGTCTGGGGGAGGTGACCTGCCCATGGAATTGCTCAGCTCTCACACCACAGCAGTGACATTGCTGGGTCACGGCCTTTCTACCCGTCAGCACAACAACCAAACTGGAGACCTTTTCTCCTCGCACAAAATTATCATTACATACTCCCAGATCCCCTCTGTGACAGTCTATCCACAGGGCAGCAGGCTAAGGAGAGGCTGTGAGGTGCAGCATGGACCAGCTGCAGTGGGGTGGGATGCCCCAGACTGTGCCCTGCTCACTGGAAGGCAGTGGGATCTGGGAAATCTGGATTCCCAAGTGCTGCTCCTGCAGCCAAGCAGCGGGAGAGCTGTGGCAGTGAAACCCACACGTTTTCATCACTTCTTGCATCAGGGCAGATGATGAATCTTACACCCACCGCACGGGAAACCATCATCACCTTCCAAGCTATGCTCCAAGGGGATTTGTACCCTCTCCTTTTTCTCCTCACCAGCTGGCTGCTCCACGGGGCTGGTGAATTGTTTGTTTGCTAGGAAGGGCTATGAAATAAGCAGAAGCAGCAGGGAATGTGGGCCCTGAATGCACAGACTGTTAGAATCCCCTTTGCCAGTGTGGATTGGGTGCATCACTTGGTCTGGCTGTGTCGGAAGTTGGAGTGAAATGGTGCAAATAATTTGGCACACGTGGGAGCTGTGAAGGGAAGTGATGGAGGATCCTCGCTCGGGATATTTTGCAGCTTGATGGGGCACTGCAGTGTCCTTGGCAGGGTGGTGTATGTGACTCGAGAAGGCTTTGCTGTTTCTGATTCCTGTTAATAATGTGATGCCGTGTGTAAATTGCCTCAGCTGAGGGCAGGATGCTCTAATGCCTGGGACACTGGACCAGGAGTAGGAGAGTAGAGAACCATTCTTGGGTGAGCGACAAATTGTTTTTATCCTTGGGCAGTCCCTGACCTCCCTTAGCTCACCTGTTCCGTAAAGATCCATCTCTTCCCCAGGGAAAGTGCCAAGATCTGCACATTTCTCCAGTACTGTGAGCAGTCACAGAGAAGGTTCTACACAGGGGAACTGGGGTACAGCTCACCCTGTGTCAGACACCAGCCAGGAGCTGGTTACCTTTAACCTGCCTGCACAGCCCAGGAGGAAAGACGGGCACTCCCAAAGCATGGACTGTCTCACTTGGTTCTGAGGGCCCCCGAGGGGGGTGACTTCTGCAAAGATAACTGGGTGCAATGTAGGTACCCAGAGTGTGAGGGTCTAAATCCATGTCCACGGGCAGAACCAGCACCAACTGGGGGTGGTGCCATGGGGCAGAGGAGGGCTACAGACTCCCCCAGCAGCGAGGTTTGCCAGTGACTTCAGCCACCAGCTTCACCCTGGCTTAAGAAGAACAGCACACACACAGACTTTACCACGTACTGAAGGCTACATTTTTCCCTCGCAGCAAGAATCTATCTTTGGTGTCCAAAGAAGTGCTGGAATTTGGCAGGAGATCATTGTCCCACACGAGGCCTTCACTAAACATTTGCTCTGAGTGTGAAACATGGTTTGTACAGAGGACAGGGAAAAGTCACAAGCAATGGCATCTCAGGGAGCCTCATGCTTTGGGGACTGCTCTGGAAGGGATTATTTTTCAGCTCCATCCCACGTCCCAGGAAAGCTGTGTCGTAGGCACAAGCTGTTGGCAGAGCTCAGCAGGTTGCTCCCGAGGACAAAAATGCTGTTCTTGCCTTTCTTTTCCTTCCAAACCCCAGCTCATTCCGGGCAGCTCAGGAGAAGCAGCCTGGGGCTGTGCTGGTGGGCAGGGAAGTGTGTGGTTACGTTGTGGCTGAAGTGCCTGTCCTCGTGGCAAGCTGTACTGAGCTTCCAGCAGGAAAGCATGGAATCGAGTTTTGTGTTTTACCTTGTGATACGGGTGTCCTCTTGAAGACAAATTCGCAAAAGCAAAGGTGTAGAATATAACAGTAATTCAAAGTACAGGCATGGTTGCCTGGGTGATGGGATGAGCTAAATTGTTCACAAGGCTGGTCCAGCAGCAGCAGGGATCAGTGCCAGCCCTCTGTGCCACACACAGACCCCACACACTTTGTCCCTGCATTAGCACCTCAGTACAATCCTGCCCCTTTCCCTGACACTTTCTCTCTCACAGTTTTACAGCTACGGCTCCAGCAGAGAAGGACCCGTGAGCAGCTGGCAGACCAAGGCATCATGCCACGTGAGTACCTTCTTCTGCCTTTTTCATCCTGGCTCAGAGGGCTGTGTTCATCCTGGGCACTGCTGGGGCACTGTCTGGCACCAGCTGCCCGCTCAGACCCACACAGCTCAGAGCAAAGTGCTGCCAGGGGGACTTTGCTTCCTGCCCTGCAGAAATCTGATGATCCCTGGTGCTGTACAGTGCATTTGTCACACAGACCATAATGCCCCTGCTCAAACTGAAGTCAGGAGAGATGCTTACCTTACACCATCCAAAATTCCAGCTGCAGAGCTCCCCATCCTGGAGGTCACTGTAGCAGGACAAGCATATCCAGCTCAAGCAGAGGACTCACAAGGCTGTTCACGTAGGCAAGGGCAGAGAATCTCCTGTCCTCCTGTAAAAGCCAGCAGCCTCTGTGACAGGACGAGGAAGAGGATGAGAGGGCTCATTCCAGGAGGCTGGGGAGGAAGGCAGCTCTGGGGAGCTGCCTTGGTCCCAGTGCAGGCAGGCATTCCCTGGAGGATTGAGACACACCCGGCTCCTGATCCCACAGGGCACGGCTGTCAGTGCACGCCTGAGGCCAGGGAACCCCCACAGGGGCTGCTTGCTGCAGAGTGACAAATGTTGTTCCCCTTCTGACCCCATCCACCCCTGCTCACCTGGCATTCGAGCCTGAAGGATGAGCTCCAGGACAGCATTATCATGAAATCATTCTGCAGCAGAAAGTCAGCTGCTAGAGCCCAAAAAGTCAGTGAATGAAAACGATCCCCTTCTGCACCTGCAGGTGCATCAGGAAACCTGTAGCACCACTGGAGAAAGGATGTTGGGAGCTCAGCCCTGCTCAGTGGAATACTCCATCCTGACCTAGCTCAGGCTCCATGTGCAAATCTGTGGTTACCTGGGACCCAGGTAGAGGATTATCCTTTCTGTCTCACCAAGGACCCCTTGGGTTCACTGCTAAGGTCACAATTTTCCAGAGGCTGTGTCACTTCTGTCTCTTCTGGTTGCCCTTGAAGATTGCGATGGAGCTCTTGCCTAAGCAGCAGAACACCACCTCTCTAAGAGCATGGCTCCAGCACTGCTTGCTGCACCCTGTCCATCCCCTGGCCCTCCTGGAGGATTGTGCCAAGCAGCAGACGCCTTCTCAGGACATTCCTGTCAGCGTCGAGCGTTAGGAAAACTCGAGCAGGATGACAAAAATCATGACTGCCAAAATGATCAATGGTTTTAAGACTGATAAATGCACACTCTTTCCGTTTTTCACCTGTTTATTTCGTTAAACATTCAGATTTTATGCTGCCTGCACTTTGATCACAAGACTCCAGGGGCTGAAGCTTTAAACAAAATACTGTGATATTTGTTAGAGTAATGCAAGAACTAGGAACACAGTCAGTGGCCAAAACTATGTCCAACATCTCCCAAAGTCCAGTCAGTGAAGGTGGGGACACTGGGACAAGGTGCAGGACACCCCACTGCACACACATGGGGCAGCAGTGCCCCCTGAGAGGTTTGTACACCTGGGGCTGCTCTGCGAGGCTGCGCTGTCACGCGTGGCACCCGGCGTCTCAAACCTTACACGCCGCAAAGTATTCAGCCAAGTTGATTTGATGGTAACTGAAGGGTATTTTCCTGTTCCTTACAGCTTCTTTGCACTCCCAACTTCTAGGCTGACATTTTGCAGTCTGGTTTCTGTCCAAGAAGACCATTTTGGGAAACTTGAGCGCGGTTCACTCACTGAAAGTAATAGAAGAAAAGGCACTTATGCCATTATAAAAACAAACACGCAGAATTTAACTGCTGAATTTGACATCAGGAGGAAGTGTCAGATGTTAGCATTTAATACATGGGAGCCCCAGCCAGCTTCCCCATGGCTTGGGCATGTGCAGACATTCCTTATGAAAAACAAGTCTTTGTTAACCGTATCTTCCCCTGCCATGTTGGTTCTGAGGACCAGCAGGTGAGTCCCCCTGACTGTGATGGACTGCAGAAATATCTGTGCTTGAAGGCTCTCCTGCTACGCACAGCCACCACCTCGTCCCCTCCCTGAAACCTTAAAACAACTGTCCCAAGGTTATCAACGCCACCTCTGCCCTGGTGCCTCCAGGCCCTCACCCACTTCATGCTGAAATGTCATCTCCTGACAAAGTCCTCTGAACTAGCAGTGCTAGCAATGTCTTTATTTGTTCTGCAGACTAATACAGGCTGCAGCACCCATGTAATTCCTCCAGAAATCTTGGTAAATTACTAAACTCCGCAGCACTTTCCTCTTGAATAGCCCAGCACTCGGTCAGTGCCTGTAGCACACTGCCAACGTCAGTACTTCACATGAGCAGGGCTGGGAATGTCATCTCTCTTGCTAACTTCATTTTCTCATGTGCACTATTTGATTTTGCTTCTGATTGAACCGGCTGTCACCAGTGCTGGTGGCTGCTCACTGGAGCATGGCACAGCAACACCAGCTTGTCTGTCTGTCTGCTTTCCAAATGTCAGGAGTAGGAATGTGCCCTCTGTGTTTTTCTGTGATTCACTGGATGTTCCAGGGGTTGCCTGGGTGTTGACTACCAAAAGTCGATTCAGAGGACCCCCAAACCTTTCCTGTTTCTCCCCAGTCTTCTTTTCATCCTCCCCTAGACTGATGGAGGATAACACGGCCTGCATGAAAATAGTTTCTGTCTTTGTTGGATCCCATTCAGAAGATGGAAAGAGAATTTCTGTTGCCAAACGAAGAGTTGCAGCAGACTGTTTTTGTGGGTCAGGACACCTTCCCCTTCCTTGTCCCAATGGGAACAGTTAGTTTTGTCTGCTTACACAGACAGAAAAGAATTTTTGTAGGATGTGAGAAGTATTAACCCCTTCACCATGCAAATTCTGCCTCGATTTCTACTGACCCACACTAAACAAGGGAATGCGCACTGTTCTCCATGACTCCAGTACAGGCTGCTCCATGGGACTGGTGTCCACTGGTCCAAGAGCCAGGGATTATTGGCCTTTTTTTGGGAGCACCTCTGCGTTAATCCTCCTTGGAGTCAGGAGATGCTGAGGACATGGTCTGCTGCTTGCCTACCCAGGGAGGTCCCATGTAACAGAGCTGCTTCTGAGCAGGGGACAGGACAAATGTCCAGTCATGGTCAGTGACAGGAGAGGATAAAGGACCACCTGGCAGGGGACAGGACAAATGTCCAGTCATAGTCAGTGACGGGAGAGGGATAAAGGAATACCTTGCAATGCCCTCGCTGGAGGCTGCAGCACAGACCCCAAGAGCTGAGGCAGGTATTAATTTTCCTGCTGACCTCGAGCCTCAGTCGCCTACAGGTTTTACTTTCAGGTGAGGTCCCTCACAGGTGTTTGCTCATCCCAGATCTGTCTTCTGGAGCTGTGGTGCCTTCCATGACCTGCAGGGAACGTGACAGGGAAAAGACGTGTCTGCTCTCTGACGTGTCCCACAGAGCACTGTGTCTCAAAGCCTGCACCCCCTCCCTGCCCACATGCCTCCTGCTCTCCCCATGCTCTCCATCCCCCCTGCTCTCTTGCCACGGACTGGCTGAGAGCATGGGATTTCCCAGAGCTTTCCTGAGTTATTTTTAGTCAGCACAATAAAGAGAACAGCTAGTTTGTGTTGCTATTTTTATAGCACTCATTAAAATGCTGTTGCTGAATATCCTGGTAGCCGCTTGCTTCCGCTCCTGTGCTGACTGCTCCTCTTTCTTTCCTGTTGCAGCACTGAAAAGCCCATCTGCATTCCATGAACAGCGAAAAAGTCTGGAGCGAGCCAAGGTAACTCCTGCAGCCATCCCAGTGAGGGAACACATGGGCTTGCTTTGCATGAGTCACGGGGTTTGAAAGCACCTTCCACCACTGTCCCCTCCTCTGGCACCCTCCACGCACGCCAGGTGGCCAAGGGTGAGGGGCAGGGTGCCTGCCCTGCTTCCAGACATGCTGAGGCCAAGCCAGGGCTCACAAATGCTCTGGTGCACCCTTCTCCGAGCAGGGAAGGTTTGAAAAAAGGTCAAAGGGGGCATCTGTGCCCTGAGCTGGGGGGTTCTACAGCAGCCCCAGGTTTTACAAGAGGCCGCAGGCAGGACATGGTTTGGCATGGCTTTGTCAGCCCTTGCAGCAATTGTCCAACCAGTGGAACTGCTGCTTCGCCCTCGGGGTCACCTCCACAGCCCGCTCCTCTGCGCTGGCTGCTCTGCACTGCTGCCAGCGAGCTCAGAGCAGGGCCAGCAGCAGCCAGGCCCAAGGGAACACGGTCAGCAAGCGTGCAGGGGGAATGCAGGTGCCACCTGGAGCAAATCCCCAGGGAACTCACACTTGTCACCAGGCAGGAGCTCTGGCTTTCAGCTCGGCAGTGCAGCTTGGCCATTAGGACACAACATCCAAGGGGGAAATGGGCCAGGCTCCCACCCACCTCGTTACCAGGCTTCCCTAAACACTGCCAAGGGCAGTAGCCACTTCCAGAACACACTGAAACTCTGTGATCTGTTCACTTTTTGGGAAATCACATTGGTTTTCCAATCACCCACAATCCAGCCTTGACCAAGCTGGGGGGATGACCCCAGAAAAGGAAGCAATTAATCATGCAGGTTTTGCTTGAACGCAAGAATTTGTTCCATTAATCTGCAAAACGTGCCTGCAGTCACATGGGAAAGGACCTTTGCAAGGAAGAATGATTGTGAAATACAGGGAAGTGCTCTTCTGAACTTAAACACACTCCAAATTACTTGCCCCGAGTCTCCCGTGGTAATAAATGGCGAGCATAAGAAATACAGTATTACTCTGAAAAATTAGTATGCTTACAAAACTTCAAGCAATCCAAAGTATCCTTGAAGTGTCATATATTTTACAGTTAAAGTATACATTTGTGTCTCTTTGTCTTTCTCTTCAAAAGCTTTCACTGGCTAGTTGCCTGGGGAAAGGGGAAGGATGGTCTAGTCTATCCCAAACCACAAAGTGCTAATGAAGACGCTGAGCACAGCCCATAACGAACGTTATTCCCTTGCAAAGCTGCCCTGCTTAGACCTGAGACCGGGAAGATCAGCAGCTGTTCCCAGACAGTTGCTCAAAGGCATTTGTTGTTTGGCTGATATTCCCCCAAGCTGATGTTGTGCAAACAGAAAGCAGATAACTGTTCACGTGTTCTGAAAGCTCTTCTGCTTCAGCTGATGTTAAAAACGCTCACATCTGAAGTCTTCATCATTTGCACCCCAGAGACACAAATGCAGCTTATTAACAGCCAGGGTCCAAAGGAACTGAAGTCACAGCAGAAACACAGCTGTAGGACAGCAGCTGGACCTGAGCCCAAGTCAGGACCTGACCTAAGGATTAGTTGGAAATGCATTACATGAGTTTAAATGCACTCAGGTGCGGACACCAGCTTCCTCTGACCTGGCACAGGAACCAGGCAAACCTACACATGGTCCAAGCACTGGACTGTGATGTTGGAAATAAGCTGGGAAAAAATATGGGGGAAGGGTAAGGCGTTGTAAAGACTTTAGTAAATAAAATGTCTATTATTTGTTTAAACATGTCACTGGCTATGTTAGAGGCTGGCATCGGGCCAGCGCAGCAGACTTTGAAGCTGATGTCCTGTAATAGATTGCTGGGGTGGAGGACAGAGAGCAGGCTGGCTTTCCTGCGGCCGTCTGGCTCAGCAGGGCTTGGCCCCTCAGCGTGGAGGGCTGTGGGGGCGGCTGTCGTGCTTCTGCCCCAGAGCAGAGCAGCCCCACTGGGCCGGTCCTGCCTGATGTGTGAGCCCTGACACACACCCACTGCCCAACAGCCTGCTCTGGTGTGTGAGCACTGACCCACACCCACTGCCCAACAGCCTGCTCTGGTGTGTGAGCACTGACCCACACCCACTGCCCAACAGCCTGCTCTGGTGTGTGAGCACTGACCCACACCCACTGCCCAACAGCCTGCTCTGGTGTGTGAGCACTGACCCACACCCACTGCCCAACAGCCTGCTCTGGTGTGTGAGCACTGACCCACACCCACTGCCCAACAGCCTGCTCTGGTGTGTGAGCACTGACCCACACCCACTGCCCAACAGCCTGCTCTGGTGTGTGAGCACTGACCCACACCCACTGCCCAACAGCCTGCTCTGGTGTGTGAGCACTGACCCACACCCACTGCCCAACAGCCTGCTCTGGTGTGTGAGCACTGACCCACACCCACTGCCCAACAGCCTGCTCTGGTGTGTGAGCACTGACCCACACCCACTGCCCAACAGCCTGCTCTGGTGTGTGAGCACTGACCCACACCCACTGCCCAACAGCCTGCTCTGGTGTGTGAGCACTGACCCACACCCACTGCCAGTGACCTGCTGCGGTGCTCCGTGCCCTGTGCTGTGAGCACGTGGCCCGTGATTCCCAGCCCAGGCTGTTCTGCTGAAGTTTGAGCACACCGCTGCGTGCATACGCAGAACTGTGTCTCTTTTTTCCTGCAGCCATTCTAAAAGCTGTTTCGCATCCTGTGTCCCAATAGCCATCTCACCTCTGGACTGACCAACCTCCCCTCCCCTCAGCCCCCCTCACTGATCCCATCTCTGACTCAGTGGTGATGTCTGTAGCTGTTGCCCAGACCCTTCCATGGACCCTTTCAGAAGCAGGGCACAGAACAGGGCCCAGCTGACACCCTCTGCTGTGTCTCCCTTGCTGGTTTGGGGTTGTGGGTCAGCTGCTGATCACTGGATTCTCCAGAGCCTTTAATACTTTTCCTGTGCATGGAGTAACTAATTTCTGCCTAAGGCCCTGTCCAGTGACCACTGCAGGAGCATCTCTGGTGCATTAAGTCTTCATCCACTGCAGTGCTTAATCAGCGGGCTTAGCTGTGGCTAACTGTGACCTGAACACAGTCCTTCCCAAATGTCCTTCCTGAAACTGTAGCACACGTATTTCAGATCATCAATTGTGCCAAATCGTGGTGCACTGTAATCTGTTAGCCTTGAATGATTCAGAATTAAGGAGCATGTCTTCTATCATTCAAGGCATTAATTAATATATTGGCTAGCAAGAAAAATTGCTTTGTAACAGGATTTGATAAATTCTTCTGTTTAGACTCTGAGCCATTTCCAATTCCTCTGGCGATCCACAGCTATGCTCCATTTTTGTATTAGTCTTATCCAGACCAAATTTCTCTGGCGTGCATGTGAGAAAGCCATGTGAGATAATGTCAAAACATGCTCCGAGTCAAGCTGCATGACATTAATTGTTTATTCCTGTAACAGAAAACTGTCATTTCTCCATAGAAGGAATTTTGGTTGGTGTGATGTGATTTGTTCTTGATAAATCCATCCTGGCTGCTGCTCACCTCCTTGCTATCTTCAAAATCCATTTATATAGATTGTTTGATTACTTGGTCCAATATCTTGCTGTCTGCTTTGTAATTTCCTGGTTTCTTCTTCTCTTCTCTTTTAAAGCTAGAAATTATTCTTTCCTTCGCCCAGTTTCCTGGAAAACCACGGATAGTTGCTATTAGTCTAGCCTCGTGTGTCTCAAACTGTTTGGGAACATTTAACTCCTCTGCGTACCCTCTAACCTGTTCTTCAGCCTGACAACTGGAGCTTCTTCTCTTTTGTTGCTGAAGGTTCTTGGCTGAGCCACCTGTTTGATAAAGAGCCATTTATCTTTTTGGTGAGGATGGTTTTTAAAAGGCATTAAATCCTGTAGCCATCTCAGCAGTATGCACAATTATTTCTCCTGTTTATGGAACACAGACAGCACTTTCCATTGCCTGATCCTGGCTGCAGAAATCCTTATAAGATCTTTTTCTCATGATCCTGTACATTTTGTACTGTGGATTTCCAATTTTGCTCCAGCTGCTTGTACTATTCCTTTATATTTATCCTTAAGATTTTAACCTCTTCGAACTATGTACAATTTTTGTACTATTTCTCCTTGCAGCTCAGCTTAGCTAAGAGCTTGCCTAAGTTGAGCTCTAGCTTTTCTTCACTAGGAGATAAACTTATATTTGTATTCTTGAGGTCATCTGCCCTCAAGGCTGACTTTCTCGGCCCTTATGGATGGTGTTACTGAACTTCTGCGTGCCTCTCTGTTCCTAATGCCATGAGGGAGTTTGCGTAAGGCTCCAGGACCGTGTCCACCACAAGCCCAGCTGCAGTGACTGCAAAGCAGATTCTCCCAACCCCATACCATAGCTTGGGTGAGGAACCCCAGAGCACAGGAGCTGCAAGGCTGCAGGATGGTTAAGCCTCGTGGCTGACCTGGGTAGAGAGTCTGAGTGGCTTCATGACTTGCTCCGCCTGATATCTCACCCCAGAGTGCTGGGCTTCCCACGGAAGCCACTGCTACCAGGACACTCCGGAGCTGCCCTGGTGCAGCTCTCAGAGGTGACGTGCTGTGCAGGCCCACCACTCCCAGGGAATAGGTCTCACCCTTCCTATGAGTTCTCATAACATTTCAGGCGTCAGAAGGCCAACAGTGATTGCAAAGCAGTGGGTGCAGTGCACAGTCAGCAGCTACGTGCACGCTGTTCCCTTTCTGAAGAACTGCCCAAGAACAAGCCAGTGTTTAAGTGACGAAAAATGTCATTTAGGAGCTTGCTCAACCCAGCTTGTAATAAATCCAAAAGAATCGTGGGATGGCACAGGGGCAGGTGCTCTCAGTACCTTGTTGCTGCTCTAGCCAGGTAACTTTGCGTTTGTGTTCTGCAGACTGAAGATTATCTCAAGCACAAGATCAGAAGCAGGCCTGAGCGCTCAGACCTGGTCAATATGCACATTCTGCAAGGTAAGACTGCCCGAGCTTCTCCCACATACTCCTTGTGTCTCCTGCCTTGGGACTCGTGTTTCTCCTGCCCCTCTTGTGTTCCTTCAGGAATCTCATCACCATTACTTTGTCCCAGCTGCTTATGGGGGGCAGACTCAAATGGGACACATCATAGGAAATTCTGTCCAGACCTGGTGTTCAGGAAGCAGGACATGCTTTTATTCCCTGACAGACAGAGTCCCAAGGCCATCCAGTCTTTCTCCCATCTCTGCAGGGAGCAGTGTAAGATGCTCTAGGGAACAGTGGGGTACAGCACAGCTGTGAGAGAGAACTCTGTTAGACACTGGTGCCAATGTCTGATCATGAGGAGCAAACCCAGGGCATTTGTTGTCCGGGGCACTGAAATTCCTGGAGCAGGTCCTTGTAACACCTTCCCAAAGCCGGACATCTTTCGTGCTGCTATAATTCTGGGTATTCTATGTGACGGCCTGCGCAGTCGGTGACCCAAGCAAACTGTATGAAAAGCTCTGCTATCAGTCTGTGAGCCACAGCAGCTCTCTCTTCTCCCATCCTGGTGCTCCCTCTCAGCCAGAGAGCTGGCAGGGCTGTATCCCATCACAGACAGCAGAACACCACAGTGTCCCTCTTTATCTCCAGAGATAACAAGATCCTTAGAGACAGAGAGGATGTGCAGCCTCCCTCCCTCCTTGAGTCCTGTCACTCGCCTGGAAGAAGCAGATCACTCTCTGGCAGCTGTGAATGCTGCCCTCTGCTCTCAGCGTGGATGCAATCTCTATTTCTTTTTTCCTCTGGCAGGCAGGAGGGCTGAGCCAGGGTCCCGTGCTGGGTCATTGTTGCTGCCTTGCTTTTCCCTTAGGTTTCCATCTCTAAAATAAGCTAGCACCATTGCTTGTTCAAGAGATGGAGAGTGACTTTCCCTTAGGTTAAATAATAGGAGCAATATGGACTGGAGATGGGGGGCTGTTACCAGACACGGAGGCAGCTGCAGTCCCTGGGCACAGACAGGGACAGGGACAGGGACAGGGACAGGCAGAGCCAGCCAGGGGAGAGAGAGTGCAGAGAGCAGAGAGTGCATTGAGCAAGATGCATGTGCTGCCCCACACCCCCCTTACCTGCAGCCTCTGCTCACGCCTCTGTCCATCCTGCTCTGCATTTCATGGAGCTGTGTCTTGGCATATTGTGGACTTACAAACTCATTTTGTTCATAACAGGACCTAGAGGTGATTGAAACTGGCCAGGTGAGACAGTTTGCATCATCCAAGTGCTTTCCAGGCACCCCTTCTGTTGCTGTTCACCTCAAGTTCATTTGTGTTCACTGGTCTGTATAATCTGAGGCCAGGAATGGCCCTAGACCAGCTCTCCTGACCTCCTGCAGAGAATTTCCCATGGTATCAAGCCCTGTAGCTCGTGTTGCCTACAGTATCTCTTCCAGAGAGTGTCCTGGCTCTGAAGATAGAACAACCTACACACAGCTGTTCTTACTTTAGACCCTCAAGGGTTTAGAAATGGTCTGGTTTAGAATCCCACTCCCTCACTACTCACACCTGTGCCAAGGGAGGAGCGAGATAGCGTTGTTCAGGAAATCTTTCTGTTTAAGTTGCTATTCTTCTGTCACTAACTGGGGCCTTTTCAGCTGGCTTTGGTAGGGCTGTAGCTTCCAGACCTACCTGCTTTTGCTCTGCTCCTCTCCAGCTCGTTCTTCTCTGAAGGCCTGGAGCACTGTAGTCACGTCACCTCCAAAAGTCCACAGCCCAAGGCTCAGAATTTTTAATTCCAGTGTAAGCCATTTACTCCAGCTGTCAAGCACTGCCAATGGTCCTATTCTCCAGCTGTTTCCCAGAAGCAGGGATCCATCTGCACTAGCCCACAAGGGGCCAATGTGCTCCTGACAGGCAGGAGCTGGAGACCCCTTCAGCCCTTGTTAGTGGCAGCTTGCTAATGAAGCTTCCACCACAGCTCACTCCTGGGCCTTGCAGAGGATGCTCCAGCTGTAGGCTGGGTTTGCAAGCCCAGGCTGGTAGACAGAGGCTCTTGTTTGGGAATGGAGAAGCTGGGCCTGAGGCTCAGAGAAGGACCCGTGCCCCAAACCCCAGCAGCCCCCCCCAGTCTAGCAGAGCAGATCCTGCTGTGCTGAGCCACGCTCAGGTGTTGGCCACAGCCCCCAGAGGCTGTGCTGAAGGGCAGCACATTCTCACTGAGTGCTGTGCCCGCAGGAGCCCCCGGTCCTGATGCTTCTGTTTGGCCTTTTAGACTCGGCTGCAGAGGGGTCCATCCAGTCTACTCAAATGAAGCTGAAAAGAGCCCGACTGGCAGATGACCTCAATGAAAAGATTGCGCTCAGGCCGGGTCCTTTGGAGCTGGTGGAGAAGAACATTATTCCCGTTGACTCGGCTGTGAAAGAGGCCATAAAAGGTAGTGACAGTGAGCGTGCGTGTTGTGTGTGCGCGTGGAGTGGGGCAAGGGCTACCGAGGGGACGAGGAGGTACCACAGTGACTGCAGGAAGTGACCAACCTGGATGTAAGAGCTGCATTTATTGCTTAAGTTTCACTCCTTTCACAGTAACCAGCCCAGCCCAGCACAGCCTGTGAGCACAGCGCTCTCATCGTAGAGCAGTGACACTGAAACGCGCACAATCGCTCAGCCACATTCCCTCAGAAAGAACCTCCCTTCTTACACCCCTGCCCTCCCCAAGGCTTTGAGCACCGAAGGGATACCGCTGGAGACAGGACACTCCTTCCTTCAGCACGGGAGAGAACCTGAGTGCACAGGTGTGGTTGTGAGACCAGCCCAGATTCTCCCACTTGTGCCCTGCCAAGCTCTCACATCCCAGTAAACGGGGGTTCAGCACGACTGTGGTTCTCTTTTTTTTTACCACGGGTGCTAGTGCTGTGCAGGACCCAGCAGAGCAGGATGCTGCATCCCTGGGACGTGGAGCATCCTTGGGCTGCTAAATTGTTGGAGAATATGAGTGGGGGCCTGCACCCCTAAACAGGGTACACTCCTACCAACCGGGACCCAGCACTTGCCTTGTGCCTAAGCTTGGTTTTCCTCCATCACCTCCCCCCACCAGAGCAGGGAGGAAGAATCATCCACAATTACTTCCCCCACGCTGCCGCAGGGAAGCTGGCGTAGGAGCCAACACAGAGCAGAAAGGTGACTCAAATTTCACCAGGGCCCAGTGCCAGGACAGGGAGGTCCGAAAGCAGAGAAAGGAGCAGGAAAGCCAGCAGGGTACTGCAGTGACAGGACAGCGACCCGTGTTTTTGAAGCCTGGGGCCATCTCCACGTGTCCAAACTGGTGCTCAGGTCTCCAGTGAGGCACTGAGGGCTGCTCTGCCGCTGGAGGCTGCTTGTTCTGTTGCCCACAGTTCAATTCATGGGATCATTTCCATTGGCATAATCCCACTTGAAGGGTCTGTTCTGGAGCTCAGAGCGAGCTGGGCACAATGGCAGGGTTTTGGGACAGAAAGGGTCTTGGAGTGACAGGAGAGATGCCAAAAATGAGAGTTGAAACAGGAAGCACTTTGACTTTCATTTCATCTCAGAAATCATCTTAAAACGACATGAAATATTCCAGGCTCAGATACTGCTCCGTCCTGCCCCACAACTGTTCCTGCTCTCGGTTTGGAGGCTGTGAAATGCAGGCTGTGTATGTACAGCAGCTTCTCCAGCCTGGCCCTGGAGCTGCTCCACTCTCAGCGTGTTGCAGCTCTCCTCTTTGAAGGTGAAATGTTCCAGGACTCTGCCTGAAGAGGAATTTTTAAGGAGAGTTCAAGTAAAATCTCCCCGGCCACTTACTGAAGGAGAGAAGAGTGGAAAAAAAAAAAGGTTCAAAAAATCCCCCCCTTTATAAACATTTGAGGCAGTTTGAGCATGACTTTATCCCCTGGAGCTGAGGTTTGGAGGTTGGGCAAATGAGCGTGAATCTCGAATAGAGCGTCTCTCCAGCTGCCTTGTCAGAAGCTCGTGGTAAACAGAGATTTACGGCACCAAACTGTTAAAAACAAAAAGTCTGGCTTGAAAATGATTTGTTCAGTTTTAAATTTCTCCCTTCCACAATGCTCTTCTATCACATTGCTGGGGAAAAACATGTCCTTGTAAGCCAGTTCCATCCCATTTAGGGTGAAACACGCAGCACATTAGGGTCCAGCGTGAAGTTGCTTGGTACCACAGGATGCCATGAGAAGAAGGTGGTGCAGCTGCACCAGGAACACCATCCCAGCCCTCAGGTTTCTGCAGAAGAAAGCCCCAAGCTGAAGGATCCTCAGGCTCATTTTTGGAGTCAGAGGCACCTTGTGCTACTCACGGTTTGGGGCAAAGGGCTGAACACAGAGCAGAGATGAGCACTGGCACTTCTGAACGTTAAGCCTTTTGTTTTTGCAATACCAGAAAGATGACAGGGTTTAAAATCATTTTACTTTAACCTTGGAATCTCAACTGTTTATACAGTGGAAAGTTCAGCTGACGTGTTCCTCTAATCACCTCCGGCAGGGTGAGCAGAAAGTGCCAGACCCCAACCGAAAGCCCAAACGTCCCAGTGACAGGAGGCCGCCAGTGCCCTGCATAGCTGAGCAGTGATACAAGGAACTTTTTTTACCGGGTCCTTGTCATCACTTTGTCCAATGCGCTCAAGAGGACAATACCCAGTGCATTAGAAACAGCCCGGAGCAAACACCATCCTGCCCGAGATTACAGCAGGGACACGGGATCAAGAAACAATACGCTCAGGCCGGGCTGGGTGAGAGCAGGACAGATAAGGGAAGCATTCCCCATCGGCACAGGCCTGCGGTATCGAGCAGCAGGATGCAGCACATTCCTGCCATGCTCCGGGCTGTCGCTGTGTCCTGAAGGTCCCTTGTGCTCTCAGCTTTGGCACCACTTCTCAACACACGCTTCCCTGCCAGCCCAGCAGGAGCCCTGCAGATCCACAAGTCCCCCTTGCTTGGAGTTATTTTTCCCAAGAGGGGATGTCCACGCTGGCCTGCAGGCATGGGAAGCAGCTCCCGTGTGGCCCGGGTGGACCATGCAATGCTGCAGTTCCTCAGGGACCTGTTTGGGTGCTGCCTCTGATGGAGAGGATGGAGAGGACACAGGCCCTATTTCCAGGGACATAAGAAGAGCACAAGTTGAATACGGCTGATCCCATTTCCCCAGCCCACGTCTGGGCAGCAGCTCAGGCAGGGGGCCAGGGCTCTGTCCTCGCCCACCCTGGCACCAGCAGCCGCAGGGAGGGGAGATAACCCTTATCTCTCAGATAGGGGCAGGGGTCAGAGCAGGAGGTGCGTGTCGGTGAGAAGGTGCACATTGCTAGACCAGCAGCAGGGACAGGTGGAAGCTTGTCCCCGGGCCCTTCCTATTTCCCCATTTGTCACCTCGCTATCAGTGTGCCAAGCTGCCTGACAAACGCCAGACATGAGCACGAGGAGATTACGAGTGTGGCCACGCTGCTCCTTCCTCTACCCCCACCTGCAGCTCTCCCGAGGCTCACATGAGACCTTTTTTTCTCAGCACTTTATTTATCATCAAAACCTCGGGGTCAAGAGCCCTTGCCCATCTGACTAGCAGATAACAGTGCGGGAGCTGTGCAGGCGGAGCAGCCTGGGGCTGTCGGGCAGGCAGTAGCAGTGGTTTGAACCACGTCCTGTGGGTGAAACCTGTGGACAGAGACAGGATGTGGGAGCCTCTGTGCACCTGCAGCCACGTCCACCCTCGCTGGCTCTCGTGCCATGAGCAGATGGATCACACTCTGAGCTGATTTCAACCTCAGTCCTTCTGCTGAGGACGGGGTCCCATCCGTGGTGTGGGTGCTCAGCGGGGATGCTCAGATGAGGGAGGGCAACTCGTGCCCCTCTCCCGTCTCAGCCCAGTGCAGGGGCAGGATGGCAGAGCCCCTCCTGCACCAGTCCCACCTGTCTGCACCAGCCCTGCTGTGCTGGAGGGCTCCTCCAACCCTTCCTCTCTCCCTCTCCCAAACAACATGGGCCACGGTCCCGGCTCCTCAGACCCCTCCCTTTCCCTCTCCCAAGCGCCCCTGTCCATGGCTCGGGCCCCCCTGCCCTCCCCTTCCTCTCT
>VZTD01000438.1:46619-134534 GCA_013397725.1 Rhagologus leucostigma | reverse complement strand
CCAGAGGGATTGTGGCCATCCACAGGTCAGCTGGGAGGACTGGGCTAGTTTTGGGGACACTGAGGGGCCAGCAGTGAGCAGGGGGAGCGAACAAGGATACGGGTCTCGGGTGAAGTTGAGAGAGCTGGAAAACCAAGGAGGACTGTGGAGACAGAGGACTGGGAAAGGACTGGGATAGATTTGAGTGGACTGAGATGCACTGAGGCATCTGTGGGGAGTGGGAACAACATGGAGTGAGGAAACGGGGTACCAGGTGCCCCTGTCCAGGCTGGGCAGCCCGTGGGTCCGGCCCCACAGCCCCTCTCACCTCTCCCTTGCAGGATCGTCCCCCCAGTGCCGATGGCCACGCTCCGGACACTGCCCCGGGGCAGGGCAGCCAGTGTGACAGCCCCAAGCAGCCAGCGGGGCAGGAGAGCCCGACGCTCCCGGTGCCCTCTGCCGTGAAGGTAATGCCGGTGCCTCCAGGCTGCCCTGGAGAAGAACCAGCCCAGGGCACCCGGCTGCATCCAAGCCTGAAGTGCCCATGTGCTGCACCCCAAATGTGTGGGAGGTCTGGGTGTCTGGCCTTAAAGGCTGTGAATAATTCCGGCAGACAAACCTTGTGTCAAAAACTAATCTAATTCATTGTGTAGTGGTACAAGATACAGCAACACACCTTGCTAGAGGCAATTGCTTGAGTCCTGCACTGAAAACATCCCTGGGGGCTGAGAGCAGGAGGAGACACAAGGCAACACTGGAGTACCTTCCAAGCAGGGAGAGTCATTCTCCATCTCGTGTGCTGTCCAGCACAGCTGAGCTGGAATGCAGTGCCGAGGGAGTCCCCCACATCCAGGCTCAGCAGCTCTTGCAGCTGCAGTGTCAGGGTGCCAGCAGGAGCTGCCTCTGTTCTGTCCCAGGCCTCTGAGGTCCCATGGGGATGACAGGAGCTCTTCTCACACCTAATTCCGTTCCTTCTTGGCCCAACAGTCCAAATCATCCAGTGATAGCAAGAACCGTCACAAAAAGCCCAAAGACACCAAGCCCAAAGTGAAGAAGCTCAAGTACCACCAGTACATCCCTCCAGACCAGAAAGCAGAGAAGTCCCCTCCACCCATGGATTCTGCATATGCCAGACTGCTCCAGCAGCAGCAGCTCTTCCTGCAGCTCCAGATCCTCAGCCAGCAGCAGCAGCAGCAGCAGCAGCAGCAGCAGCACTTCAGCTACCCCGGGATGCACCAAGGACAGCTGAAGTGAGTGGCTCTGTGCCAGCAGCAGGACTTAGTCCTGTCTCTCTCCAAAGTTTCCCCTGCTGCATCCATTTGTGCCAGAGCAAGGGGATAGAGGCATGCCAGTGAAACAGAAAAGCTCGGGAAACAGCACAGGCTCCTTCCAAGCCATTCTGGCTTTCCATGCTGGCCGGGGCACCTGTGACCTGCTGGTGGGACACCAGCAATCTCCTACAGCCCAGCCTGGTTTTCCTTGGCCATCCTTAAGTCTTGTATAGGAGACAGCAGACCCAAGGGGGCAGAGGGATGGGATGCTGGGCACAAAGACCTTGGGGGAACAGACAAGTTACCCCAAATCTCATTTGTTATTTCAGGCAATCAAACGAGCAAATGGTCAAAAGTTCAAATTCTTCAACTTCTGCCAGCAACACCCCTCTTTCTCCAGTGAAAACCACCTTTTCAGGCCAGACTTGTGTCTCGTCTATCAAGCCAGGCCCTCTTCCATCCAACCTGGATGATCTCAAAGTGAGTGCAAACTTTGTCACTGTGGGAGCAGAATGTCACAGCCTGGGTGTGCTGTGCTGCCTCTGAGTGTGTCAGGGGAGTGCCGTAGGCTGGGAGGGACCATAGGCACCTGAACCGCTGTGCTCTGAGCCACCCAGGAGCACAGCACAGCACAGCACCCTGGCAGGGCTTGGTCACTGTGGAGCTTCTGAACGTGAGGGCTTGCTGCTCTTGCAGGTGATGAGGGGAAGCACTGCTCCGGCCTGTGTATCAGCAAACCAAAGGTGTAGCCTGGAGAGACTGCAGGTCAGGCTAAAGGATGGTCTGAGCTGCTGCTCCTGCAGTTCCCGGCTCCATCCCTCTGTGGTTTTAGGGTGGACATCGTGGGTGCTCTGATAGACCAGCCAGAAGTCAGTAGGTCAGCGTGGTCACCCATAGTGACTCAGCTGCCCAGTGGTTATTGCAGCCAGGCCAGCTCAGCTCTCTGCATGAGCAGGTACCTCCTGCTCCATGCACTGTTCTGAGCACCTCTCACGTAGGCAAGAGAGGCCACAGGGGAGAATCCCTCATATCAGCTGTTCTTTTATACTTTGCTAATGGACCCTCAGCCGTGGGGAGAGCCAAATCCTTCTAGGAGCAGAGACCTGGGGGCAGCCCAGAGGTGGAAATAACGTGAGCTTGCCCCAGCTCGGGTGACTGAATCGTGTGCCTGAGCACAGAGTGTGTGGCTCCAAGGTATGTGTCGCATTCGCTGAGCTGTCAGCTAGCTCCTGTCAGTGTTAAAGTCCTCTGCTCATGGAGAAACCTTCTGCTAGGAAGGGAATCTGGAGTTGCTTCCCTGACCCAAGGACCACTGCTGGTTCATGGAGAGAAGTCACAGTTCTTGGAGGAAGGAGGAAGGTTTTCCTGTTAGGAAAGGTTGACGTTCTGCAGGATGTGCAGTGGTCAGGCCTGTGCATGGTGACTGGTGACTGCGGGTGAGACAGGGAGCACCTGGGAGGGCAGAGCTTTAAAGCTGGAAGCTGCCAGCCTGTGATCTGAGACTCCTTGTTAGAAACACTGCGTTTCTAAAGGGCTTATCTGCCACTGAGGCTGATCACGAGTGACTTTCCTTCCAGGTGTCAGAGCTGAGGCAGCAGCTCCGAATACGAGGCCTGCCCGTGTCGGGTACCAAGACAGCGCTGATGGAGCGGCTGCGGCCCTTCCAGGAGTGCAGCAGCACCACGGTGCCGAACTTCAGTGAGATCACCACCGTCACCTTCCCAGTCACTCCGACAAGCACCCTGTCGAGTTACCAGTCACAGTCCTCCACCAGCATGTTATCAAACGGTTTCTATCACTTTGGCAGCACCAGCTCCACCCCACCCATCTCGCCCGCCTCGTCCGACCTCTCTGTGAGCGGCTCTTTGCCAGACACCTTCAACGACGGGCCCATGTCTTCTCCGCAGTTCGGTCTCCAGCCATCTCCGGTTCACGGCAGCGCTGAGGAAAGCCTCATGAGCAGCATGAATGGAGGGAGCATCCAGCTGGAACTGGAAGGAATAGACACAGAGAAAGACAAGATGCTGGTGGAGAAGCAGAAGGTCATCAACGAACTGACGTGGAAGCTGCAGCAAGAGCAGAGGCAGGTGGAAGAGCTGCGCATGCAGCTCCAGAAGCGAAAGAGGAGCAATGGCCTCGAGGAGAAGCAGCAGCCTGCTCAGCATTTCTTTGGTGTCCCCATCAAGCAAGAAAACACCGTGTCCAGCTGTCCATTTGCATCCAAACAGATGGCCCTGAAAGGCCAGGCCGGCAGCTCGGATAAGCTGAGTAACTGTGGGGTGCCGCAGGTGCCCCACATTGTAAACAGCCACTGCTTGGAGCCCGCGGGGCAGAGCACCGTCACCTCCTCGACATTCCTGAGCCCGCAGTGCTCCCCCCAGCACTCTCCCCTGGGGGCTGCAAAGAGCCCCCAGCACATCAGCCTGCCGCCGTCCCCCAACAGCCACTACCTGCTGCCGGTGTCCCCCGAGGGCCGCAGCGGGTCCCCGCCGGGCAGCAGCTGCCTCCGCACAGCGCCGGTGAGTGCCAGCCCGGGCCCCCGCGGGGTCACACCCGCACGGGGGAGGCCTTTCCTCTTGGCCCCGGGGCTGCTGGCAGCGTGTGGGGCTGCCTGGAAGGGCAGAGAGTGTCCCAGATGGACAGTGGGTTGGAAGCTGAGAGCGCTGCAGGGTCCTTTGCAGGGTGTCTTCTGGGGAGCCCTACCACCACAGCCAGTTGTCCCAGGGGGGGCCACAGCACAGCTTCCATGCCCCATGGAGCCCTGGCACAGCTCCTGCTGCCCTGAGGAAGCCCTGGCACAGCTCCCCTCTTCCCCAGGGAACCCCAACACAGCTCTCTCTGCCCCTAGGTGAGCACTGGCAAAGCTCCCCGTGTCCTGGGAGAGTCCTGGCAGAGCATCCTCTGCCCTGTCGAGCCCTGGCACAGTTCCCTCTGCCCTGGGGAGCCCTGGCACAGTTCTCTTTGCCCCTGGAGGGGTCCTGGCAAGCTCCCTCTTCCCTGGGGGAGCACTGGCACAGTTTCTTTACCCTAAAAGAGCCCAAACCCAGCTGCCTCTCCCCTCAGGGGGAGTCTTGGCACAGCTTGCTCTGCCCCTGGGGGAGTCCTGGCACAGCTGCCCATGCCCCATGGCGCCTTGGCACAGCTCTGTACACAGCAGAGAGGCACCAGCACGGATCCCTCAGCTCCTGGGAGAGCCCTGGCACAGTTCCTACACCCCTGGGAGACCCCGCTGCAGGGCTGCAGGGCTTCCCAGCATCTTGCCAAGCCATTGTGGCTCCCAGCAGTGTGTGAGGGATTTTCACCACTGAGCTGGAGGAGAGCACTTGCCCCGGGGAAGCCTTTTCTCAGGAAGCTGGAGCAGGGCTGGCAGTTGAGTTCTGCAGTCAGAGAGAGCTTGTGCCTCCCCAGCTGGCCACCAGCCCAGCAGAGAGTTGTCCTCAGCAGCCACCACTCCTCACTCAGCCCCCTGACAGCTACAAACACTCGGGGAGGGGGACACGCTGCCGGCACAGAATAGCACAAGGTTCTGCTGATGGCAGACCCAGTCCATCCAGGGCCCTCCCAGGGCTCCCCAGGCAGCAGCAGCACCTTTCAGTGGCCTGTGCCGTGCTCAGGGCTGGAGGGTGTGCACAGAGGGATGCGGCAGGAGCAGCCTGGGTGTGCCGGCCAGCCCGGGGCGGGGCCGCTCCCAACCCACCCGCGGTGGCCCCGAGCAGGCACCGGGCTGCAGCCCTGGCACAGAGTGGGGCTCAGCGCTGTGTCCAGAGGCCGGCGAGGTGGGTGCTGTGGGCAGCTGGCAAACAGCACGGCCAGTGAGGTTGGAAAGGGCAGCAATTTAGGGTGACGGGGGGCAGAGACAGAGCTGGCAGTGGAATGGGCGTGGAGGGCAGCGGGGTTGGGGTGAGGCAGGCAGTGGGGCTGCTGCAGGGGTGAGGAGGGTGATGGGAACACTGGTTTGGGTGAGCTGGGCAATGGGGAGCAGCGAGCAGGGGATGCAGGGGGTGACCCTGGCACTGGGGCTGTGCAGGTGAACTGGGCACCGCAGCAGAGCTGTGGGGGCAGTGGGCAGTGGGACGAGGTGCTGTGAGGTGATAGCCAAGAGAGGCAGCAGGGCTGCTCTGGGCAGCTGGGCAGTGGGCAGCGAGGATCAGGAGGGAGCAGCAACACCGCAGGGGCATCTCCAGCTCCTCCCTGGCTGCCCAAGGGCCGGGGGTGTACAGAGGGGATGGTCCCATCGTGTCCTGCAGCTCATCCCAACTCCAACACCACCCGTCCTGGACGTTCCTCTGCTGCCTGCAAGGGACTCCCAGGGTGGAGGGTCCTTCTTCAGCAAGAACTCCTCCTCTGTGCCCAGCACTGCAGTGCTCTTTCCTGTGAGCCAGGGGTAGTGTTCCTTCCAGCTGCCCTCCACAGAACGGTGGCCAGGATGTGCATGGCCAGGCAGAGTGACCTCACTGCTGCCCTGGATCCACTCCTCGATCCAGCCCACCTGGAGGGGCAATCCCCTGGTGCTGGTTTTTAGACAAGGCCCTGGCCAGGCAGTGGGGAGGGACACACAAGGGCCTAGAGGTGATGGGGACAGCAGCTGGCAGTCACTGTCCTTCAAGTGTGGTCCATCCTGGAAGGGGAGCCTGGCAAAAAGCTGGCAAAGATAACGCAGGTGTTTGGCACGGGCAGAGATTTCCCTCTTTTGAGTCATCTTCCCTGGCCTGAGCTCTGTGAGATGCCCCCAGTCAGGTGGTGATGGGGAGGTGCTGGGGGGCAGCTGGGGAAGTGCCTCATCGCTGGCCAAGCACAGCTGACCACCAGCAGCATCTCTGTCTTCCCTTTGTCCTGCGTGTCCACAGCCGACGGAGCACCAGGACGTCCTGTGACACCGTGTCTGTGGCCTGGCAGTGACCAGAGGCCGGCCTGGCCCTGCGTCTCAGAGCTAGGTCACGGAGCTGGTTTGCCTGCCTCTGTCCCGCTCACAGCCCGGGCATTTTGTTTTTGTTTGACCCACAAAATCGTTATTTTCCCTGGCACCACACCAACCCCAGCAGGGATGAGAGCGCCGGGCCTCCCGCCGTGCATTGACTCCATTTCCCTGTATTTCCCCATGCAGATGGCTGCGCAGTCAGGCCAAAAGTTTTCTATTTCATCCCCAAGTTTTTGTAAGTCAAGCCCAGCCCTGTCAGAGGTAAAGCAGCCTCCACCCTATGAGGATGCAGTGAAGCAGGTAACTGCATGGTTTTTGTTTCCTACAGGGCTGGGGCTGCCCATGATGTCCTTTTGCAGTTAGTGGGACTCAGCTGCAGGAGTTCCAGCCCGTTCTGGGGTCTCTGGGTAGGGCAGGTCTGTTTCCATAAGGAATGGGCTTTTTTGAAGGGTTAGTTGCTGACCAGCTGCCACAAAGCAGTCGGACACCCTGCTGGGCAGGATAGTGTCCCCTGTGCACCCAGGGGTCCTGGCACCCCCCAAGTCCCCGGGGGTGCCAGTGTACTCTCTTTGTGTGCTCAGTGCTCTGTGAGAGACAGACCCTTGAGCATTCCCAGGTCACCGGGAAACCTCACCCTGCTCCGTGCCATCTGCCCCCCTGAGCCGTACCCCGGAGCGCTGTTCCTGCAGGGAGCACTGTGCACCTTCCTTCCCATCGGGAGTCTGGGAGAAGCCTCAGTGCTGGGAGTGGTGGTGCCTTTAGGAGAGTGCAGTGATGCTGTTGGCAGGCTGAAAATGGGCTTGCGGCAGCGTGCAGGAGATCTTCCAGGTTCCATCCAGGGAGACTGAGCAGGGAGGGCAGGCAGGCACGTGCCAGTGTGAGGTGCTGGGGCCAAAATGTTGGTGTGTCCTGAGGGCCCCGGGGGCAGGGCAGGCCGTGGTGGCCACTGAGCAGAGGGTTGGCAGCAGGGAAGGGTGCTTTGCTCCCTGGATCCACCGTGGTTGTGCCGCGTCCCTGCGGTGCCCTGAACGCCGCTGCCAGCCCCGTGTTGGTATGGCCTCTCTTCTGCATGGGAGGAAGCCATTTGTGGGGTCTAGAGCCATCTTTTTTGGGGTCTAGAGCCATCTACCTGGCTTGCGGCTGGAGGGACTCTCCTCCTAATGCCCTCTACTCTCCTCTTTGTCGTTTGCTGCAGCAGATGACACGAAGTCAGCAGATGGACGAGCTCCTGGACGTGCTGATTGAGAGTGGAGGTACGCCCTTGCTTCCCTGTTCCCCTCCGGGGCTTCCCCTGCAGGCCGGCATCGGTCTGTGGGGCTCAGTGCATTCTGTGCACCCCAGCACAGCTGGGTGTACAGCTTCCACCCGCCCTCCCTGTGCCAGCAGCCACTGAGATTGAACCCAAAAGCATATTGGCCCTCCCGGAGCCTGCTCCTGCGTGTGCCAACCCGGCGGGGTGGTCTGGGCTCGGCTGTCACCTGTGCAGAGAGAAGGGACAGCAGGGCAGCAGCCCTGTGCACAGCACTGCCAGCCCCCTCCCCACACAGAGCCCACCCCATTCCCAGTGCTGCCAGTGCCATCTCCCACACAGAGCACTTCTGGTGCCCTCCCCTGTGCGAAGTGCTGCCTGTGCCCTTTCCCAGCCCCCTGGGGACAGCTGCCAGTGCTTGTGCCCTAGGGACTGTGTCCAAACCCAGGGGATCAAGGTCAGAAAGCCGGAATGTGCGAGGCTTCCCGCAGGGAGGGTGGGCAAGCAGTGCCAGTGGGATTGAGTGGGAACGAGTCTCCGTAGGGATGCCCAAAAGGTCAGCTGGAGGGCTGTGGTGGTGCCCCTGTGCCCAGCGGTGGTGGGCACTGTCAGAGCACCTCAAATCCCTCTCATTTGTTGGCAGAGATTCCAGCCAATGCCAAGGAAGATCGGTCCTGCCTCCAGAAAGTACCTCAGATAATGGTGTCTACAGGGAACTCCGGTGCCTCTGTCCCCAAGGGCTCCGCCACGTTCGAGCCGGGGTCCTCGGCGCCGCTGCCCTTCGAGCACTGCCCGGGCAGCAGCGACGCCCACCTCGAGGTGCTGCTCAACGCCCACAGCCCCCTGGGCAGGGTCAGCGAGATGGCCCTGCTGAAGATGGGGGCAGAGGAGCCCCACTTCGAAGGGATGATGGAGGGGTTCTCCGGCAAGGCCGCAGATGAACTGCTCAACTCCCAGGAGATTTTACAGACTCCCCTCTCGCCCATGGAAACCCAGCTCTCCCCTTCCCCTGCCGAAGGCTCCGGTTTACAAATGAGTTTCACTGAGTCTCCGTGGGAAACGATGGAGTGGCTGGACCTCACCCCCCCCAGCTCCGCCACCGGCTTCAGCTCGCTCACCCCCGCGGGCCCCAGCATCTTCAACATCGACTTCCTGGATGTTGCCGACCTCAACCTGAACACCAGCATGGACCTGCACCTGCAGCAGTGGTGAAGGGACAGGGACGTGCTGGGGCAGGATGCTGTGAGCCTGCAGCAGGCGCCACAGTGTTGCTGTCGTGCCAGAGAACGTGCAGGGCTAACGTGCCTCATCCAGGGGAAACTGGAGTCATTTTCCCAGCATATGAACTTGTTTGAATTTCCAGTCGCTGAAAACTGACAGCACAACAACTCTGGTACTTTGGTTTTCCTCCATCGACACAACCCCACAGAGGACACCAGTGCCTGAAACAACACTTCCTTGGATTGACAAGAACTTCAGTTTTCTTTCTTTAATCTTTCCCCTCCCCCCAGTTTTAGCAGTCACTCTCGTGAGAACTGGAGCAGCTCATGACAAGACTGTGTGGTGAGGTGACCTCACCTGGGTGGCAACAGGAAATTATGGAGCAGGGAGCCCACTGTTACCCTCTCCTCCTCTCCTCTCCTCTCCACATCCAGTCCTTCAGGCAAACCTGTTGGGCTCATCTTGGCCGTGCCCATGCCAGGGTGAGGAGCAGGGGGCTGTGCCCAGCCAGGTGCCAAGCACCCTTCTCTGGACAGCCAGGCTCTTGCTTCCCTCCTGCCCAAAGCTGCATTGCCCCATCCGTGCACAGCTCTGCTCCAGGTGGAAGAGAGACGGAGATCACCGTGTTCATGGTGGCACCTTGGCATGTCCTGAGGGGCTGAAAGCCCAGGAGCCGTCCTGGCTGCATTCTGAACTGAATCAGGCTGCAGCCTGTGACCTTGGAGCAGAGAGCTCTGGACAGTGGAGGCAGATGTTCAGGATGCAGGCGCAGGAATGGCGGGGATGTGGCATCCCAGTGGAGCGGCCGTGTCCCCGCTAGCACGGTGCGCACAGAGGGGTGTGTGATGTGTTTTGGCCAAGGTAGGAGCAAGTCGTATGAAAGAACCGGCCGGGCTTTGGAGGGGCTGTTCTCTGCAGGTCAGGATGATCTCCACCCCCCTGCACGACCCGGGAGCGGGGGGAGCCAGGCAGGGACACTCAGCGACCGCTCTGGGGCAGAGCTGAGCGGGCCCTCGTGTGGCTGTGGGTTCGTGTGAGCGCCTGCCGGTGCTGCCTCCACTCCTCTGCCGTCCTCCCCTCCATCCCTGCCCGTCCCTCCTCGATCCCCAGCAGTCATCCCCTCCTCCCCGAGTTTACTCCAGCGTCACTGCTCCCTCAGCCCAGAGCAAGGCTACCGGAGAACAGCTGTGAATCACCGAGCCTGGAGGAGCCCGTTCTCCCGAAGCCGGCAGAGAAGGAAGCTCTCCCGCAGTGATGCTCCCGTTTGGAATCACCAGCATTTCTCCTTTGAGTCTCTGTGCAATATTCTTCCTCAGGCTCTAGCAAGAAGGAGCCTTTGCTTCACTTCTTGGCTTCCACCAAAGAACTTGCTGCAGACCGCGTGATGGACGCGTCTGCTCGTTGCAACTCTGGTTTTGCCAAAGTAAATATTGTTGCTGACAAAGATTGTTAAACTATTTACAGACTGAGTGTATTTAATATTTGTGTTACTGGAAGGACAGCACACGGAGATGAAGCTGCTGGGAGGAGGTCCAGCCTGGCCGTGGCTCCCGTGGCGCTTCCCCAGGGATGCTGGAGCTGTCGGAGGCAGCTCTGCAGCCCGGGCGGTGTCCCCAGTCCCTGGTGTTGTTGCATGCTGTATAAAGCACGTGGCAGTAGCTTTCAAGTCACTATTTAAAGCACCACTTTTCTATTGTACAAATGTCACAGGGCACTGCTAGGATAGACAATCACAGGTTGCATTTTTTTAGAAGAAATTTCTTTTTCTAAGTGAGAGATTTTTTTGAAGCCAGTCCGTGGAGAATATTCAGAGCACTTGAACCAGAGTAGTGTTAGCTGCTCCACTGCGGCCTTGTACAGAGCTTTCCAGGCAACTTTCTCCTCTCAGCAAATGTATTTCCTTATTTAAAGGGATGCTGTCAGCTTCAAACCTGTAAGCAAGCACATTTCCTTACCTATGTTACCAGCAACACCTACATTATTAAAACCCTTGTCTTGCCACTCTGTCTGCTCGTGGTTTGCTGTTTGATTTCGCCATGGGACAGCCGCAGCTATCCCAGCTGCCACCACCTGGCACCAGCTCCGTGCTCTGGGACAGTTACAGTCCTTCAAGGCCAGAAGAATTTCATTCACGGCAGCAGTTCTTCCTGGAAGATTTCTGAACACACCAGCCAGAGTCTCCTGTCTTCTCTTGGCTCTGGTTTTGCTTCATTTTCCTGCAGAGCCCACTCCTTGGGTCAGGTTCCCCTCGAAAGGCAGAGCTGAGCCCTTGCCCAAGCCCCTTGGTGTTTTTATCAGCACTGGGCTGGCGGCCGCAGGGTGCTGGGTACAGGCAGAGGGTGCTGGGTACAGGCAGAGCTCTGCCACAGCCAAACCTCCCACTGCCCACAGGCAGAGCAGGCTGGGACCTCTCCCCGGGGGACCTTGGCTCCTTCTCCACCCTTGGTGTCTGTTTCCAGATCCGTCACATCTTTCCTTGGATTAGGAAAGGTTCCTGAGTATTTGCCCGCCTGTGTGCAAGGAGGGACTGCCCAGGTGGGCTGAAGGTGAAATGGTCCTGAGACATTGCTCAAGTGAATCTAAAAAGGATGTAGATGAACAAATAACCAGTTCCTATGAACATCTTTTAATGTCTGACCCACACCCTGCAGCCAGGCCTGCTTTGATAAATGGCCTGGGCTGGGCCAGGTCGTGGTTACTCAGAGAATGAGGAGACAAGCCTCAGCCTAGGATTATTTCAGGCATATCAATGGACTGGAGCACTCCCCTGCCCCATCTGGGTCACAGAAAGCACCTTCTCCGATGGTTTTTAGGGCAGCTCTGGTTCTGCACTCACAGGCACAGCATGGACACCCTCACAGATACCACAGGCTTCACCACACACCGTCCAGCAAATCTCAGTGTGAGTAGCTGCCTTCCTCCACGCACCAAACCCTTCCAGCCCTCTCGAGCCTGTGTGTGCTTTTGGGGCTGTTGGCACAGCTACACCTGCAGGGTGACACCCCTGCACCCGGCTCTCCTGCTCAGCTCAGCAGGGCTTTGCTGTTTGGGCACAGCACGTTCTCCTGGTGGGAGGCATGGGATTTGTGCCAAAACAAAGGCTCTCTGGCACATGCCCCCCCGGAGTAGCCACAGACTGTTCTGTTTCCAACAGAACAGTGCTGTGTGTCTCCAGGAGAGGGAGTGTGTGCTTCATCTCGTTCTCCAAGCACTCACACAACTTTAAACATAAAGCAAAAATACAAAGCTGGTTCCTTTTCTTGTTCCTTGGAGCAGTGGCTCCATCTTTCCCTGGGCCCTTTCCACGCTCAAAGCAACGGCCACGTGTGGTTTGTATCAGGAGTCAAAGGGAAAATGGAGTTGTTTTAAAAAGTTAACAGAATTGTGGAATCATTGAGGTTGGAAAAGCCCACCCAGGCCATCCNGAGCCCGACCCCCCCAGCTGCCCCCTCCTGTCAGGGACTTGTGCAGAGCCACAAGGTCCCCCCTGAGCCTCCTTTTCTCCAGGCTGAGCCCCTCCAGCTCCCTCAGCCGCTCCTGGGGCTCCAGCCCCTTCCCAGCTCTGTTCCCTTCCCTGGACACGCTCCAGCCCCTCAGTGTCCTTCTGGTCATGAGGGGCCCAGAACTGCCCCCAAGACTGGAGGTGCCCCAGCAGTGCCAGCACAGAGGGAACCCCCTGTAACACAGGCCTGAGCCCTTCATTTACACTTACCTGCCCCCAAAGGAGAGACAGGGCTGTGATGAAGGCCAGGGGAAGGTCCCATCTGGGACGAGGTCGGAGTTTTCTGCCTCACATGGTGACAACGGGATCCTCAGTGAAGGCAGTGAAGTGCCCGCAGGCAGGAGAAGAGTCCAGAGGGAGAACAGAGCATGAGTTCAACAAGGAGCAGTTGAGAGGGACTGAAATGTCCACAAATACATTCCCCCCAGTACGCCACAGTCACAGGGGAACGGAGCAGAGAGGGATCCTCTCCCTCCTGCAGAGCGTGGGACTATCCCGTGCAGGGATGGACTCACATGCAGCCACCAGCGCCTGTAAGCTCCTTCAGCTGTGACAGCTTCCTCAGGGCAAGTCCCAGGATGCAAAGGCAGGTGGCAATGCCAAAGGAACAGAATCCCAGAGCATTCCTAGTCCGTGGAACACAGGGCTGTAAGGTGAGGAGCTGTGTTCTCTGGTGGCTGCCCAGTCAGGAAGGGTCCTCCCTGGTGTGCGCTCAGATTTTGTCTTCTTCCTTCACCAAATGAGGGATCTTGGATTCTGACTGAGGAATGAGGATATCAGGTGACCCAAAAACGCCCCAAGTATTGTGCTGGCAACAAAAAGCTCCAGAAAAAGGCTTGGCGTGGTGGGAACGCAGAATTTAGGCAAACTGACAGGCTTGAGCTATGTGAACCTTTCACACTGTGCATCTCTACACAGCAAGACCTCCTTCAGCTCCATTTGTCTTCCCTGCCTTCCCTTCTCTCAGCACGACCGTCACCCTCCAAGTGATGAGGCCCTGCAAGAGCTGGTGTCAGGTGATCCAGCCATTCCCAACTATTCCCGGTCCTGAGCTGTGCCATGACCAGTGATCCCTGCAGGATGCTCTGGCTCTCCCCTCTCTGGGCTGGGCACTCCTGGACTGTCCCATCCAGCCCCCTGGAGCAGGACAGGCACTCGTGGCCGGGCCCTCTCCCCCAGCACTCTTCTTTCCCAGTGGGGCTGCTGGGGTCCAGTTCTGCCCACTGGACTGGGCAGATCCCAAGCCCTCCACGGCTTCCAGGCGGAAGAGACACACCCCAGCCCCAGGCAGCAGGACTTACCCAGGACTCTGAGATCATCTGGGTTCTGCAGACCTCGACTGCTCTTGCAAAACTGAAGCAGCCATCACAGCTGGGAGCACCAGCTGCCCTTCCCCTGGCACGTTGGCACGGCCACCTGCCCTCCTCACAGGGACAAGGTGTCCTGAGCCACCAGAACCTCCCTGTGCTGCAAGCAGTGCTCGCCTGAAAGGCTCCCAAACGCACCGAGGGCCCAGCAATCTTCCAGAGAGAGAAAATACATCCGGGGCTCCCTACACGTCTCTCATTTGGCACAAGCAGATTTGAAGGTTGCCTTCCTCTTCCACCTGGAGGACAGGCCCGGAAGGCAGGTATTCCACAGCTCTTAGTGAACCTTCCCGTTCGTGTCTGACCTTACAAAACGAAAATAACAAGGTCACAGTCGCATCTTAGTTTTATTACAACTGACCTGCAGGCAAAAGGATAGAACTATTACATAAACACTCTGATCCATGTATAATAGCTTAAATAGAGGAGGAAGTCAAACCAGAATACCGGATAAAAGATTCGGAAGCTCTTTGAAGCAGTTATGTTCCTGAGCTTCATTTTACAGACAATAAGGCAACATCCCTGCACATCAGCTTTTTGATATTTTTATACATTTTTTTCTATGGTACAAGAAAAAAAAATAATAACCAGAATTCACAATGTACAGTTCTTACACTATTTTCACAGCTTCTGAACACTATACACCTTTTTTTCTTTTTTTTAAATAAAGATACATTGCAATAAATGGTGCACCCTTAATAATTTAAAATAATCTATGTTGAATAGGCTAAACCTGTCCTGTACAGCCACCCAGGCAGCAGCACCTCACTCCTGTCACTGGCAGCTCAAAGCTTTGCATTTCCATTCCCAGCAAGCCGGTCCTGGGCTAGAGATGGGTCAGCACCAGAGCACAGACCCAGCCATCCCGACAGGGCACGGCAAGGCAGTCACGTGTGTTTTGGGAGGATCCATCTCAGTGCTGGCCCTCTGAAAGGTTTTTGGGTTCCCTGTCACCGGGGAGAAGTGAGTCAGGCTTTAATACCCAAAGGGAGGGGCAGAGCCCCACAGGCAGCTGCCCTTCCTGGGCCTGGGTCTCTTCAGCCCCCCCAGCCAGCACCCCTCAGGCCCTGGAGCCCCTGTAGTCCCATTCCAGGGGCCGAAGGCTGGAGAGGGGAGTCACAGCTCCAAGAGGATTTGCCTGAGAGAGGTTCTGGGTGTGGGGACAGAATGACTGCTTCAGACACGCTGGGTTTAACTGATCCTTATGCAGGATGCACCAGAGCTGTCGGGAAGGAGCAGTTCCTGCAGAAACCTCTGCCTTGTCTGTTTTGGGAAGACTTTGGTGACTGCCTTGCTTGAGGAGCAGCCCAAGAGGAACACAATCCAGGAAGGGCAGGACCAAGGGATCCCACGGGCTCACACCAGCACCAGTGCCAGCGGGAGCAGCTCCGGCAGCCAGCGGGACGTGTCACCTTCGCGGCCGACAGACACCAGCTGTGTCTGGGGCACGGCCTCGGCTCTCCTTCCCAGCTGGGATGTGCTGCTTGGTCTTCGGGGCTCTGCTTGGGCGGTTTGCACGCGGTGGCTTTGGTTGGATGTGGGAGCCCTTCCTTGGGGATCCTGCCAGCACCACGGTGTTTCCATTCCCGCTGCGTCCTGGGTCCAGGCGTGCGGCCGAGCTCTGATGGGAGGTTGCTCTAATACTGATGAAGTCCTACCAAGCACCTAAATCAGAGAGCTCAAAATGGAAAGCAGAGACCCTGCAGCGTCCATTTTATCCCTGGTGAGCTACTAAACACCTGAAAACTGCAATATTTGGGGGGAAAAAAAGTTTTCAGGAAAAATTAATCTTTGAAAAATATGTCAATTAAACAAACAGAAAAGCCTGATGTGCTGTTTCACTTAGGAATGGCCCAGAAGATGACAGCTTGCCTGGCCCTGCTGGGCTGGCTGAGAGGAGCCAGATGCTCCTTCATCTCCACCTCATCTCCTTCTGCACCTGACAATCTCAGAGAGGGTTGCTCTGGGTGTAGCACCAGGAGCTGTGGAAGTCACAGAAGAGGTTCAGTCTCCAGGTGGTGGTGAACTGTCTCCAGCAAGCTCAGGGCGTGACGGGCACAGAGCCCCGTGGCAGCCAGGGCCACCCCTCCATCCTGCCTGCAGTGGCGAGAAGGAAGAGCTCAGGTTTGGACTTGGGAGGGACACGGGGCTGGGAGGGCTGGGCCGGGCCAGAGGCCCAAGCACCAGGGCTGGGGACAGCAGGAACACGAGGAACACTGGCCAGGACTCACAGCCATCAGCTCGTGGCCCATTCAAGCAGCTGCAGCCTCTGTGGATGGCACTGGGTGAAGGCAAAGCAAAGCCAGTGGGTGGTGAGCACTGTGCACTATAAACCAGGTCAACAAGCAGGTTAAATTCAATCAAGTAGTTTAATAATTCTTCAGGTCAAAGGTCTTATCTTACCAGGTAACAATTTACAGGACACCTAGTTAAGAGTGAAGAGTGGCTGGCTTGGTAAAAGGAGGAAGAATACATTATGTCCCATCTCAATAGTTTAATGTTAGCCTCTTTCAACGCAACATATTTTTGGTAAGACATATTCACTATATTTAACATGATCTCTCTTTAACAGGAAGTTCAGCTGAGCACACTGTCCCCAGAAAGTACACTGCGACTGTAAAGCAACAGAATTTCATAGCAGTAAATCTATTGCACTTTGTGAAGAATAAAATTCTCCTTTGCCTTTCCAGCTCCAGAAGGCAAAGCATCTCGTTGGTTAAGCAAGTTCTTCTCCCTCCAGGCAAAGTCTCTTAATGTTCAGACAGACAACGCCTAACTTTTGTTTGTTTGCTTTTTATTATTACTTGAAACAACAATTGGAAGAGTTTGAGAGAAAAATCTTTCCAGTAGCTGCTGAGGAGTCTCCAAGTTTTGAGTCTAGAAATGAATTTTAGGTGCTATCCAATCACGGTCAACAAATAAATGTACTTATTTCCACATTTCATGAATATGTCCACAAAAGAGCAAGATGAGGTCTCTCTGTGACCAACACTAACACTGTGTGATCAGGTATTACAGGGATGCACTTTATATGTGACAACAGTATACAGACAGGATGGAAATAACACCAATATTATTGCACATGGTGTCTGGGCGAGCATTAAAAACACTGCAATATGTGATGAAAATTCTTTACAGCTTGTTTTCTCTCAGCCCTTTTTCTAGAGTTTGATGTAGCAGCAGTATCAATCCACGTACATTGGAGAGCTGGGAGTTGCTGGCATTTGATCCAGGATTTTACAAACATAGCATGCAACATCCACTGTGCGTTCCTCATACATCAGGATGAAGGGATGTTTCTGGAATCAGATAAAAAACAACAAAGTTACGGTCACCCTCCTGGCACGTGCACCTCAGATAAAAACTGAGCAGGTGAAGTTGTCTGGTGCAAGGACACAGCTTTGTGGTGGTTGTAGGACACCAGGACACAGCCTGGTCCATGGCTTTTCCACACTGGGAATCCATGTCTTTAACGTGGGAGGTTAATGTAGGGGTGACAGGACTCCAGAGTGTCAGGAGCTGACAGGCAGGAGGTAGCGAGGGTGCAGGATCAGCAGCTCCTCTGTAGCACTGACCTTTACTGAAATACTTTCAAGAGAGGTTTCATCATCAGCTTTCTCACAGTGGGGAGAGTGACAGGAGTGACAGGGAATGGCTTGCAGAGGTCAAACCCAAGCCCTGCTCTCCTGAGCCCTGACCCTCTGCTCTGCCCAGCAGGCAGCACTGGCCAGACCAGACCAGACCAGAGCAGCTGGGACATAGTATCAGGGAGGTTCTGGATCAGGACATCAGGCAAACCCCGTTCACATCAGGAGATGTGAAACCCCAGGGCTGACTGTGGAACCACGGCCTCTGAAGAGATGCCTTCCAGGTGCCCAGAGCTCCTTGAAGGTGCACAATTGCCACATGTGACTGATCCAAGCCAAAAGCATTGCTGCCCTGTCTCCTTTAGACCCCCACCACAGACAGGCCCTTCTGCTGCCTGACTCCAGGGCTCTGCTCCTTCAGACCTCACTTCTGCCTGAGCCCAGCCCTGTGTGAGCTGTGTGTTGGAGGCACTGATAGATGCAGCACTGAGAACTCACCAGAAGCTCTTTGTACTTTGGCCTTTTGGACTCGTCCTTTGTAAGGCTAAAGAAAGCATAAAGATAATTAGAAGAACGTGGGATCAGGGAAAACATTACAGACATCAAATACAAACTTTCACGGGACACGATGCTGTCACAGTGGGCCTCACCACCTCTGGTTTTCTTGGAAAACCCATCCTTGCACTGTGAGTGACCACAGCAGTAACTTCCCTCCCTCCCTCCCTCCCTCGCAGCCATCCCAGCTGTGCAGGCAGGGGCTGGGGCTGTGTCTGACACAAACTTCCTGCCATGGAAACTTCCCTCCTTACCATGCCTCTCTCTAGCACAGCCTCTCAGAGGTTTTCTCCTAATTCCTTTCCTGAAGAGCAGTTTCCAAGGTCTGCCCTTCAGTCCCAACCCAGACAAATCCCCCATCACCTCCAAACCACCAAAATGTGAGAGGTCCTCACCCTTATGCTGGTGCAGAACGTGAAAAGAAGCCAGGAAGTGCTGGACACCTGACCCTTGCCAAATACCAGCCAACAAAACGAGCCAACTCCAAGTGCTTTCAGCAGCACACACTTACCACAAGTTGACGAAGTTGATGAAACTTGGGGAAAACTCCCTTTCCTCTGAGTTACTCAGCTGTGGTGGGTCTCCTTTCACTACCTGTGTCAACTGGTCAAATACACTGTTCCACTTGGGGTAGGGGAATCGCCCCGTGGCCAGCTCGTACTGCAGGGAGACAGCAACAGCACCAGGCAGGTTTACATCAGGTAAGTTCAGTCAGGGCAAGAAAATGCCTGCAACGACCTTGAACCGCCCCCAGAAGGAAGACTGGGATGAGATTCTTCATCCTATTCCCTATATGATTCTAAGTAGAGGGAAGGTTTTACCCAGCAGTAAGTTCTGCTGCCTGTGTGAGGAGCATGGCCAGATTTACCCTGACCACGCCATGCTTCTGTGCTGGCTGTGTCTGCTCCTCCACTGACTATAAAACAAACCAGTGTAGGAGAGTAAAATCCTCCAGTCCCTTCTCAAGCATCCTAAAAACCACTAGAGAAAATGGATAATGAGAATAACACAATCATATGATACGTGAAGTTGGAGAGGACCCGTAAGGATCCCTGAATCCAACTCCCTACTCCTCACAGGATAATGCAAATGAGTTTTTTTAAACATCAGTGAAGAAGCTACTGGTTCATATTTAATTGCTTCTGTTTTCTCTTCTGCTTCACAACCCGGAGAAAGTAAGAGCTTCTCACTGTATCAGTGCATGCAGGTAGCAGTGCTGTGGTTAAGCCAGTGAGGAATCAGAATCCCAGAATCCAGGATTAACCAAAGTCTCTGGGCAGCCAAAGCACAGCAGCTGCCAAGGCTGTCAGAGGCTTCTTCACACAGGCTGGCTGCTCTGCTCTGCACCACCACACTCAGCAGCCCTCCTCATCTCAGATTTTGAACACAAAATTCATTTACAATCCAACACCTCTTCCCTGCTCACATCTTGCTCTCTGCAAAACACAGCTGCAGGGGCTCAGGAGAGCCATCTACCCGGAGAGCATTCAGATTGTTCCTGAGCCAGAAGCGCTCCCAAAGGAGCCGGGCTGCGCTGCCCACGTGCGACACCCTCACACTGCACAGGGCACCCAGGCTGCACGGCCCCTCACTTACCAATGTAATCCCCAAGCTCCAGACATCCGAGCGCACGTCGTAGCCTTGCCTGGACGCGCTGGGATCTATCCTTTCCGGCTGAAACGGGAAGAAGCACCGGTCAAGCTCTGTGCCATGCAGGAAGCAACGAGAAGCATCTGCAAACCTAGAAAGAACCCTGAGCCTGGCACAGCTCCGGAGGCAAACTTGTGGCCAGGGCAGCCATCCAACCCCAGCAGAGAAACATCTCAAGGAATCACTTAAAACACTGATTTTTATGGGGTATAGTGTAAAAGGGATCAGAAATGGCAACTTATCACAGTCCAGTGCTCCGGGTTTTTCTTCCTTTTGCACAAACACCTTGAATAATTGTGCCTGTCTTATTTATTTAGTTCTGTTCAACTTTGGGATCTCTTTAACACAAAGTCTCACTTTCTCTGTTTCCACAGCCAAGTTGTTCCCAAGGGATCCTAAGATCTGGAATCAACATCTCATCCACCACCCTGGGGAGTGAGGCTTATAGCAGCATCTACCAGAACTCTTCTCCCCATCCAAGCTGCTGGTTGCCAAACCCAAGAAACTATTAAAAACAATGTGCTTTAATAAAAGCTCCTCTTAATAAGGTTTTGGTCATCCCTTGAAGGCAACTATGACGTTACAAGGCTTTAAGACATCCAAAATGTCTTTCATAGAAAGCAATACTGAGCCAGACACGGGTGATTCACACCTAAGAGCAAGTTATCCAGAGAGGTGAACCAGCAAAAAACATCTTTACGCCTTGCACGTCATCTTTATGAGAAACCTCAGTCTGCCTTCTTTAGTGAAAAATATAATAATTAACATGTCAAAAGAAAGAGGGTCTCATTCAGTTTTGACTTCGACAATAATAAAGATACCTGAATAGCAATAAATTCTAAATTATAGGGTACAGGCAATACTCTGAAAGCCCTGGTTGCTTGGTAAACTACGTTTTAATACAATTTCATCGCAGACACAGTTGAAAAGTGCAGCAGCAGGTGGCCCAGCCCTGAGCTCTACTGTGGACACCCCATGATGTCTGGAAGCTGCCACCACGGACGGACCAGCTCAGGACACATCAAATTATGGGGATGCTGGCCTGGCCAGTGCTGTGACCCCCACACCACAGATGCAACAGGGATGTGCCACAGCAGAGCAGTCGCCAGGCTGCAGATGAAGGAGGGGACTGCAAGTGGAGCAGCTGCTCTGGGCAGGGCCAAAGTGCTCAAAGGGACTGGTGGGATGGGTGGCACTGGTGAGACAGAGCTGGTTGTCTCAGGCACCCACGAGGGGCACCCTGCTCCTGTGACCAGACAGAGCAACGAGGATTTGGCCCTAGACCATGGTGGCACAGTTAAAGGGAAAGCAGGACAGACCAAAATAAATCCCATCTAAATACAGAGCAGGAAGAATGCTGAGAATTTTCCATGTAGATCACATGGGAGCAATTAAGACCAAGGAAGGAAGAGTCACCATGTCACACTCCGGGGACCTGAAGCGAGGGCTGCAGACAAAGCCTGGCTCAGGCCAGGTGTCCTTCTGATGCCAAGTGCAAGCAGGGAAGGAAATGGCTGAGGTGGAGACCCATCTCTGGATGTGCTAATGAGGTGATGGGACAGGGTATGGATGCATCAGAGAAGGGTACAGGCTGCCGTGGGGCTGCTAGGGGTGCAGCGCCTAATTTCGTGTGGATCTTGCTTTTTATGTGCAATGAAGCTTATTAAGCTTTGGGATCTCCTCCCGGGCACACAGGACTCACAGAAGCTGAGCTCATTGCTAAAGCCTCGGTTTAAGAGCACAGATGTGAGTCATTCACACAAGCAACTGAGGCATCACAGTCACACTGTGCTGGGTAAAATCTCTTCTAAGGTCATAGCCTCCTCTCCAGGTCACCAAGGACAAAGCTATGAGCACTGTGTTCCCTCCGGGTCTGTGTGGCAGTGACAGTCACTGCAGGGGTCACGCAGCATCCTATGCCACAGCCTGCCCTGGTCCCAGGGAGACGACCCAGCTCCTTGGCCAGGGAGTGACACAGCAGAGCAAAGGACACACGGTGTGAGGAGTGAAGAGCTCCCCAGTCCCTCTGCACCGCCAGGACAGCAGCAGTGACACTGGCTGTGTGTGCATCACTTCTGCACCTACACGGGAGAGCAGAGTAGTATTGTCAAAAAATACTTCAGCCAAAATATTCATCCCTGCTTGGATGTTGAATTCAGATGTTTCTTTCAAAATCCCCTCTGTTCTTTGATTTCCTGTCCCTCACCCTCACCCAGGCCAGCCATGAAACCCATGACTGCCCAGAGATTATCAGCAGAGATCATATTTCCAGAGAACGGCCTTTCCTCCCCTCCTATTTCCTTTACCTATTTATTCCGAGAGAATGTTTCATTTAAAAACATCTCCAGGTGGAGACACTGGTTTCTGTTCGCATGGGGTTGCCATCCCCTCCCAGCTGGCTTTCCTAACCACACCTGAATTCCTCGATCCCAGCAGCAGGAAAAGTGATGGGCTGGTGCACAGAGCACACTTGCTAGTCACAGAAAGATTGACAGGAACATTATTGAAGGCAACCAGGTCCCATTGGGCTTGGCACAGCGTATTCTCAACAACCTTATTTGTCTTGTTAGAAAAGGCAAATGTGGCCATAATAAAGCTGGGCATGGTCTGGACCCCAAGCAACTCAAGCACAAATAATTTGCATCCGTAAATGCTTCACCTGATAGAGTTCAGAGTGTAACTGTTGTGTGTTGAGTGGGAAAGATTTACATTGGAATCTCAAAGGTGGCCTTCCTTAGCTTACTGCTAATAATATCCATGAAAATATAAAATTAGCGTTGCTAAATTCAGCATATTATAAAAACTATCGCTAGTGTGACACAAGGGCTCCCGGAAAACCAGCGTGTCTGGAGTGTTTGGTAAGCTGGGTTCTGGCTGGCTGCTGACTCACAGGAGCAGACAAAGAACAGGGAACACTCAGGGAGGACAGAGGCTCCTAGGACAGGAGAGCAGGAAATCCCAGGGGAGCACCAGTGCGTAGCTGGAGCAACACGCCGGGAAACAGCTGCTCTTGTGACATAAACCATGGGTGAGACAAACACAGGGAGTTTGCACAATTCCAGGGTCTACGTTTGCAAAAGGATGTTGAAAAAATGGGGGCTTATAGCCCAGCCATAAAACACAAGCTGATCTGCCTTAAGGGAATAAGCTGCTCAACCCCTAATCTCCTCAAAGAAAAGCTCAAGAGGTGACTACATCAGAGTCAGAAAGTACCTGCTGGGGCAAAGGGCTGTGACAGGAACAGGGCTCCTTAACTCTGCAAACGGAGAAGAAACCATAGCCCACGGCCAGCCATTAACACAAGACTTACTCATGTTAAGTGGAGGTATTAGGAGCATAATTAATGGCCAGGACAACTTTATGGGCACTGTGGCAGATTCTCCAGCACCCGAAGAGGCATCTTTAATGCAAGACTTTGGAGATCTTCCCTGTCTGGTGTTATTTTGAAAGGCCAACGTCCAGTACCCCAGAGCTTAACACACCAACGCCTTGCACATCCCTCTTGGCATCTTCACCACCCTGATGGTCACATTCTGCTTCCTGTGGCTTCCAGCCACCCTTCCAGGAGCTAATCAGGGCAGCAGAGGCCACCCTGGGCCACCCCAGCACAGCCAGTCAGGCGCTGAGCACAGCAAATCTGCAGCAGCCAGGAGCTGTTTCCAGCTGAACACCCAGTGTCTCCTGAGGGCAGCTATCTCCTAGACCTGACTTTTAGGCACTCCTCCTTAAATCCTAGTAGCCAAAATTACATTTTTTCCCCTGATTTTAATACTCTCCTCCACAGAACTCATGTCCTGCCTGCAATACTTCTGGGCAAGCAGTCAGCTTACACAGGTGGCTACTGCCACGCTTCGCCAGGTTGCTATAAACCGCCTGTGCGGCCGAGCATCTGAAGGGCCAAGGAGGAAAATCCCATCCTGCCGTGCCCCTGGAAGGACAAGGGTAGGAACACCGAGGCACAGACCCAGGCTCAGCACTGCAGAAGGGCTGCCAGGCACAGGCTCTGCGCTGTGTGATCTCAGGGGCCAAGTCTGAACAGGAGAAGGCCCACGCAGGGCAAGCCTCGGGGATGATTTTCGCCAGTGAATGAGTAAGCAGAGGTCACATTCCGGGTTGAAAGCATGTGGGTGACAGCAGTGGCACACGAGCAGGGATGGCTGCACTCACATCTCAGGCATCTCCCCAGCATTTGCTTCATCACAGGCAGCAAAGCCTGGGTTCAGTCTGCCCTTCTTGCAGAGGGATGGAGCCGCATGTCTCTCAGTCTTCTCCCAAATTTGTTTTCTCAGTCATAAAAAATTATGGCTGTGTGCCAAGTTTCAGAGGCAAGTAAAAAGTCCAACATACAGTAATATTCAGGAGCATTCAAGAGGATGAATTCAAACCCACAGTGCAGATAACTGACTGACTGAGCCTGATGAAAACCTGGGCATTGGGACAGGAATGCAAAGCTCAAACAGGCTCTTTCAGTGGCTTTGCTTGGGAAAAGGAGCCAGAGAACTCCTGCATCCCTACAGCCTTCCCCTCCATGGCTGGGAGAGAGGGGTCAGAGCTGTCACTGTCACCTGCCTTGGGAAATTTTCCCTTTCCCTGCATGGCCTGATCTCTGCCTGAACCATCCGAACACAAGGACATCCAGCTGGCCCTGATACCGATGCCAGCAGCAACTGTCCACCTTCACCAGGGAGTAGTGAGAAGCTACAATTTGCAGCCAGAGGCTCCAAACTGACCTCAGAAAAGGACCTGAGTGACCAAGGATGGCAGTGAGACCATCACACTCTACTGGAGGTCTCGAAGGAGCAGAGCAGGGCAGGACATCCATCCTCACACTGGCTGGGTCCCCTCCTCTGCCCCTGCCTAAACCAAGCACTTCCAGTCTCACCCTTCCTCTCTGACCCAGGCACTGGGTTCACTGCAGCGTTCAGAAGGCAAAAAGCAGTAATGTCACAAAGGCCACCAGCTCCAGCGTGGCACACAGAGCCCACTCCCAGCAGCACCCACACAGCCAGAGGCAAGGCAGGGACCACGGGGAGCAGCACACAGGGAGGGTGCAGGGCTGGCCAGGAGCGACCTCAGCCCCTTGCTGGGTGAAGGCTGTGGAACCTCACCTGGAGCAAACCCCCAGCGCTGGCACCAGCACAGGGCACGGGTGAGGAGGGCTCCGAACAGCCCAGGCTGCTCCAGGGGCCAGCGGCTGCCTGGGAACTCAGTCCTGCCTTTCTTTCCTTCAGAGAACACGAGGTACCGACACGTAGGCCTTTGCTCACTCTAACAATTGCAGGGGAACTGAAAGCCAAAAGCAAAACAAACTCTCAGCGCTGCAGCTCCAAGGCTGAGGCGCCGCTCGCTGTGACAGCTCCAACGATTTTGGTTCAGGCACAGAGCGCTTGCTTGGCAGCTGGACACGGCTTCTGCTGCCTCCTCAGACCACTCGCAGCCAGACTGGCTGACATCCAGTGTCATTCTTACCAACAGCTATGTGGAGACCAGGTTCCTTCAGGGGGCAAAGTGCCATGGGGTTGGTGGGCCTTGCAAAACGAGACACTCATCACGGAGAAGCATCCAGCAGCCCTTAGCAGAGCCTCCCTGGCTGAACAGAGCTACTACTCTTGGCCTATTTTACACTAAAATAAATAATATTTTCCTTTTGAGAGGAGTGTGGTGGCCTGACTCCTTCCCAGGTGTATCCAGCTTTGATCACAGCATCCCTTCAGGTATCAGCCTCTGCTGGCTTGGAGAAATGGCTGCACACAGTGTGCCTGCACACTGGGGACATCTCCCCATTTCCCAGGCTTCACGGTACGTGGAAATGCTCATGTACTTGGAAAGGAGTCACTGAGGCTGGAGGGCAGCAGGGAAGAGGGCAGTCATCTCCCACATCGCTTGCCAGCTGCTGGCTGCCCCACAAACCCTGTGCCATGGCCAAGGCTCTGAAAAACACAAACTGAACTGTAACACTTTTTTGCTCACTTAAAGGTCCACCCAAGTCTGGAGCTGCTGATGGAGCTACACAAACCACAGAGTGCACGTGGACAGACAGACAGGAAGAAGGAAAACCAAAGGCCTACAGAAGCACTCACCCACCTACATGCCAAGGGAAAGGAAGCACTGCAGCTATTTACAGACATGTCAGGAACTGTCATGGCATAACTATACCAACAGCCTGAGCAGAGCTAACCACCTACCCACGGCTCAAAGAAAGACCAGAGTCAGGGCAGACAGGTTCTGCCTTGGACACCACAGTCAAATAAAAGCCATCTGAGAGCCATGGCCTCAGCCAGATGGGAATTGTACCTTAAAAGAGAGATATTTTCCTTTTTTCTACTCGGTGGTAAATAAAAAGAGTTCAGAAAACAGTATTTTTCAGCACACAGAGCCATAAATATGTAACAAAAATTAAATACAGGCACTAAAATTGAAGTTATATGAACAGCAGCAGGCACAGAGCTCCCTGAACAAGGTACCCTTGGCTCACATGAGAGCAGAGATGCACTTTCAAAGCACCCTAAAGCACTGAAGTGTTTAAAACCCTCAGACAGCTTCCAAAATCATCACTACAGCTTTTCCCTCTGGAAGGGGGAGGGCAGCAAACAAGCAGGACAGACTCCCAGGAGCCACAACTCAGCCCCAGCAATTTCCACACAGCTGCTCTGCTACTGCCGCTCTCCAGAATCACATTCTCCTGGAATGAAGTTCTGGCACACTTTGGAATCAAAGTGGTTTACAAAAATCACTATAATTCTGCTCTGCAATAACTCCTGTGACATAATCTTACCAGAGCAAATGGATTTCTTGCAGACCAAGACAAACCAGCACTCTGACAGCCCTGCTCTCCCGGGCGCTGGTGTTTTGGAGCTGCTGGAAGGCACAGAGCTCCTCTCCACTCCAGCACCACAGCCCTGGCAGCAGCAGAGAAATCCAGCAAAAAACCAAGAATTCGGTCACTTTGCCACAGCCTGGATGACACCGCCACAGCAGCGCTTGATCCAGAGCTCAGTTTCATCCGGGAAAGGGGTGTTCATCCCACAGGAAACAGGCTGATGACAGGGGGGGTGAGATCCCACAGAGCCCAGGGCTCATCCCACTCACCGCCATGTACGGCCGGCACCCCGCATCCCGCGTTTTGGCAATGGAGTCCACGAGCTGTCCGCTAATGCCAAAGTCACAGAGTTTAATATTTCCATTTCTGTCCAGAAGAATATTGGAAGGTTTGATGTCTGCAGGGGAAAGAAATTTAAACCAGTAAGTCACGGCTGGAGGTTTCGATTTCAAGCCGAGCAGCTGCAGGGGATCGAGGGCGGCAGTGCCGCGCCGTCGCCGTCACCCTTGGCGCTGGATCCCGATCGCCGGCACCGAGGATCCTGTGGGAGCACGAGGGGATGGAGCCAGCCCCGGAGATGCCACGTGCCCAAAGGCAGAAGCAGATGCCCAACCACCCTGAAATCACACTTACATGGAAAAAGCACAGGCTGAAGGGGCAACAGAACAGGTACTTGTTCAAAACCCGCACTCACTCGCAGCGGTACAGGTGCTATTTACACTTTAAAAGCTACTAACAATTCTTGCAATTATTTTAACAGACGAGAAGAAAAGACATTAACTTAAAAAAAAGACACGAAGAACTCACCTCTGTGAATGATTTTCAAGTTTTCTTTTAAGTGGTTTAGTGCTTTCACAGTCTAGGAAAGAAAAATGGATGAAAAATAAGCAGATGTCGTAAGAGTCCTGTGATTATTAAATTTTTGGAACTCCAAGAACAGGGGAAAAAAGCATTTAATACATTGAGATATCAATGCTGTAATATGCCACGTAATAAAAGCATTTTTCTCTGAACCTTTTCTGCAAACAGAAGGTGATACAAGAGAGAGTATGAACACACATCCCCTGTGACCTGGAAAGATCCCACTCTGGGAGAGGCAAGCAAGGGGTGGAGCCAGAACAATCTCTTGTGTTAATTATCCTGAGCAATAACTTATTTCAAGCTCTATGCTGTATTTTTTTCAGCGGGTCACAACTGTTTCAATTACCTGACTTTTCATTAGGCCAGAACTTCCAGGTTAAATCAAGAAAACAAGTTCTTCAAAACAAGAGAAAACAAGAGAACAAGCCAGGTTCTCCAGTGCTTTTGGGAGCCTTTGCACAAGGCTGCCAGAAGCTTCTTTGGTCTGGGCTGGTGCCAGTGCTGCTGCTGCCCACATTCAAGCAGGTGGAGCAGGATGCTGGTTCTGGAGTCTGTATGGGAACTGATTACTGACCCCAGGACTGCCTTTTACCCCATGCAACACACTGTGGAAAAGTCATAAGCACCCTGAAGAACCATTCCCAGTGTGGTGCAAACAGCAGCAGCAGCAGTTCTGCTCCACAGACCAACCAGCTTTTCACATGGAGGGTGATCTGAACAAGGATCTGAACTTTTCAATTATCTTCAACAAAAAGGTTTAACAAAATACTCACAGCTAAAGTGATTTTGCCTAAGATTTCTTCTGGAATAACATCATCTAATACACTATATACATATTTGTAAAACTTATCAAACGAGGTAGACATGAGCTCCATACAGATCCAACAGTCACCCTGGAAAGAGAAAAGAATCTGTGTTATTGTTGAGGTAAAAATGAGAAATACAAATCCAGAGAGCATACAGAGATCCGCTGAATCCAATGAAATACATCAACAGCAACATGCATTCGATAGAAAGGATGGAATTCAGCTTGATTAGTTTCAGCAATTAAAAACTTGCTCCCAACTCCACTCACAGCAGAGGCCTCTACCTGCCCAGCTCACATCTGGCTCAGGGCATGGGACAACATGCTGGTTAGGACAAACTGCACGCTCCTGTGATAAAAGCAACAAATAGAGCAGAAACTTCCCCAAGTCATTATCCTATTGAATGCAGATTTTTCCTGATCCAAGAAAACACAAACCAACCCAACTCTATGTTAATACATGGAAATAAAATTAAGAACCCTAGGAATTTTGCTGGAGCAGCAAAGGCCCCGGCTCCATCCCACACACCCAAATGACTTCGGTGTGAAACAATCTCCTCAATCTCTCAAGTTCAGGAGAGTCAGGAGCAATTCTCCAGTTAAATTTAGCTGGTGGAAAAGCTTGTAGAGCCACATGTTCTAAGGCCAGAAAAGGCTTTCCCGCCACTCAGATTGACCTCCTGTGAAACACAAACCAACAAACTGCACCTGCCAAGTTGTTCCAGCCCAAAAGTTTGGGTTAGGGAGAACAGAGGTGCCCAGTAAAGGTGTTGCCAAACACCATATGCTGGTGTGGGCAGAGGCAGCGGTGCCTCCCAGCTTGGCCTTGGGCTGCTCACACACATGCAAGGCCCTTTCCAGCAACACCGACAGCAAACTGCGGGAAGGATCCCACGTGCCACCAGTGTCACACGTGCTGCTGCCCTGGCGACACCAAATCCACCCCGCCTCCTGTCAAAGGAGGGATGCTGACTCCAAAGGACAGCCTCTCCCTTCCCAGAAGAGGGGAGCTGCTTTCCTAGGAAGGGATGAGCTGCCAGTGGGCTGTCTGGCTGGGGAAGAAGACTTTGATTTACAGCCACGGGCAGTTCCAGTTTACGCTGCTCATTTGGTATCAGGCTTTTCACATCAGCTCAAGGCAGAGCAGGAGCTGATGTCATCCACTCAAGGGCTGCTACAAGCCTGAGCCCAGAAAACTCTCATTTCACCCAAAAAAGCAGAAGATGGAAAAAGTGCTGTGACAGACATGGAAGCAGAGACATCACAGTGAAAGAGGCCAGAGCAGCGCAGCAGGATGAGGGCATGACCAGCACACTTCAGGAGACCTGGAGAAAGGTGAACCTGGGCTGCTAGAGACTGTAGGTTGCCTCTGGAGGAAGTTGGCTAAGGAACTGTTCAGATTTAAACTACAGAAATTAAATTGGGCAATACATGCAGAAAATTTCTCTTTTCTGCACTAGCAACAAAGGCAAAGTGCAGATGAAGCACTCCCGTATGATGGAGAGTGGCTCAGAGCAAGCAACGTGGCTCCAGTGCCAGTGATGTGCACAAATCAAGTGAGACTGGAAGCCCATCAGAGCTTTACGAGCCGTCTGTAGTGACAGCAGCCTCCCTCTCATGGACTGCTTCTACTGGCCACAGGATCATTCAAATACTGCTTCTGTTTTGATCAGCTTTATAAAAAAATTGGGACAGGGCCATATTCCTGGGCTATTCTACCGAGACTGTGGGGGACTGGACTGGTCCTAGAGAGCCTGAATACCACTGACCACCTGCAGCCTTGTGTTTATGTCCAATTGCACCAGTATTGTGAGTGGCTTCCATTGCCCAGGTTTTGGACAGCAAAACAGAGTGAACAACACTTGAGCAGAGCCATTCTCGTAACAAAGGCTTCACGTGTACTCTGCATCACAGGGTTGGGATGGGTGTGGGACTGAAACCTCAAATAAGTACAACAAACTGCTATCCAGTGGTAATTTTTAAGCATAAAAAACCCCCCTTTTAAGATCCAAAGCACCCAAGGAAAGACCTGGTTTACTTGTGTCCTGAAGTAGGTGCCATACAGAACTTCTGAATGGGGGCATTTATTAATCTGGTGATATAAAAACCTACCTGACCTACATGAATTCATGTCAGCAAGACCAATGGAAAAAGATAACAGGCCTTTTCCACTATGCAGCTTCCTTAAGGCTGGTGGCAAGTTCCAGAACTCTACAGGCTTACTCTTCCTGGGATTTGGAGAGCCCTACCTGTTGGCAAACTGGTGAATTTTAACAGGAAGAAAAAGGAAGACTGGCTGGGACACGGGCACTCAGCCCCCTTCTTGACCAAATACCAGGAAGTGCTGATGTGCATGGGCAAGTCCTACTCCATTGTGAACTGTGAGGACAAAAATCACTCTAATGAAAGTTTCACTTTAAATTTTGTTCTTAGGTCAGGTTGATTTCCAACCATAAAATGACAAAAGAAGCATTTTAATTTTCTCTTCCTGTTAGAGCTGTTCTTCCAAAAAATGTATTTTAGTCCTTACTGGGTATTAGATTACCAGATGCTAATGCATATCTTGTAGACATTCCAAAAAATGTCCAGGAACACCCTGTGCACTTAATTCCAAATATCCCTGCCCAGGACAAGACACAAAAGCTGCTTCACAAGCAACGGAGACACTTCAGCTTCTCAGTGAAGAAAATTCCAATTGACAAGGGAGCAGGTGTCACAAAGATGTCACCCATCTGGAGTGCAGCTGGCCAGGAAAGGACCCCTGGGTCCAGGTGGACACTAAGCTTGAACATGAGCCAAAACTGCATCTTTGCTGGGCTGAAGGATCACAGCATCAGGCAGGTGGAGGGAAGTGATCCTTCCCCTCGATCCGGCAGTGGTGAGGCCACACCTGGAGTGCTGTGACCAGTGCTGGGCTCCCCAGTACAAGAGAGACTCCAGCAAAGGGCCACTAAGATAACTGAGGAACAGGAGCATCTTTCCCATGAGAAAGGCTGATACAGCCAGGACTGTTCAGCCTGGAGAAGGTTCAGGGGAATCTCATCAACCTGAGGGGAAGCTGCACAGGGGATGGAGCCAAGCTCTTCTCTGGTGCCGAGCAACACGACCGTGGCACAACCTGACACACGGGAGGTGCCCTCTGAACATGAGGAAACCCTTTTTGTGAGGGGGATTAATCACCGGCACAGGCTGCCCCAGGAGACTGTGGAGACTCTATCCCTGGAGATATTCAAAAGCTATTTGGACACAATTCTGGTCAAGTGGCCCCACCTGATCGTGTGGGTTGGAAAAGGTGACCTCAGGGGTCTCTTCCAACACCCACCACTCTGACGCAAATGCGGAAGGTTTATCACATCTGCTCACTGCAGGGGCAACCAGCTCTTTATGCAAGCTGCAGCTACACGAGTGAGAGAGACTGATGAATGTCACCACCATATATCCTTACATGGCACACAGGACACTTTTCCTACGGACCAGAGACTGACCACAGGGACAGATGTCCTGAGGGATGGCAACACAGTCAAGGATTTCCACAGAAACAAGGTGAGGTGCATCAACAGCAAAGAGATCGAACAACTGAGCAAGGCTATGTCAACAATTCACACCAGCCCAGCACCGTGCTACCAACACATCCATCTCAGCTCTTCTCTCCTGCCAGCAGAAGTTCCCCATGGGCTGATTTACCCAGCTTCCTAGTTCTGCAACTTGCAATGAATTTTCCATTGAATAATTTTATCAAGTATTGAACTTGTTGGTTTAAACTTGGCTCAGCTACACTCGCACTGTGTAGGAGTCACTCCTGAGATTCCAAGTCAGATAAGGCTTCTTTCCTCTTCCCCTCTTAAAAAGAAACACAACCAGAACAGGTACTTTGAAGAGCCGCTAGTGTGGTCATGGTAACTACCCAAACATTCCCAGCCTTACAGGTACTGTTCCAAACCAGAGCAGCTGTAAAGCTTGTAGCAGACATGCAAGAAAAGAAGACCATTTTTTTTATCAGACCCAAAAACCTCTTTAAAACAGCTACGCTCAGGGCCAAACTCTTGGGGGTCCCAGTGCAGCCCTGTGGGCTCAGCCCACAGCTCCTCTTTTCTCACAAGGAGAGACTCAAGTGAAATGTTTGCAGAACCCCTGTCAATCACCTTTTTTTCCTCCCCCATCTAGGAAGTACAGCCTCGAGAGGAAACACATGAGCACGTGTAGCCAGATTCTCTTCAGTCAGATCTCTGATGGCTGATGAGGACAGCTCTGTGTGCACTAGCAGGACTCTGGGCTCTCTTGGGTGCAGTATGGAAAAACCAGCTGGTCTCCTGGGGCCAGTGGGAACCCCACAAAGTTCAACAGGTTTAAGATCCTGCACTTGGGTCAGGCATTCACCAGTATAAATGAGAATGGGATTGAGAGCAGCCCTGAGGAGAAAGGGCTGGAAGATGCCGGTAGATGAAAAATTGGACATGAGCTGGTAACATGTGCTTGCAGCCCAAAAAGCCAACCATGTCCTGGGCATGGCGCTCTGAAGCCCCTGATTCCATGCACAGACTGAAACACTGTGTTTTACTTTCTCAGCTTTGTTCTTGTTTCATTGAACAGGCAATTTAATCTCATCTAGTGGGTGCCAATGAGCTTAAAATCCTGTACCTGGAAATCAACTTGTGGTTTTTGCACTGTTACATGTTCCATCACATGCACACACATACAGTAACAGAAATGTCCCTTCTGACTGAAGAACAGGCAGCAAATTATATGGGTTGAGGTGCTGCCTGCTGAGAGACAAGCAGGACCCAGAGAAGACTTTCCCTATCACAAAATGCGGAACAAGCAAGACAAAATACAACTACAGGGAGAAATACCTGCGTAGTACTTTTTGCCTTTCCAAATCGAACTTCTGGTATTCACGGAGGCTGCCACAGGAACTTGTGTTCCCAGCTACTCCCCCTGACTGCAAGCTGGGACACTTGTCCCAGCTACAAACTAACACCTTGCATAATTTTGTCCAAATTTGGTTTAGTATTCCCGAACTGTTAGGATCCCAGAGCTTAGCTCTGCCTCTCCACATCAAACGCTCACTGTTGTGGAAGGCTGCCTGCCTTCCCTTCGTGCCAGCTGCCCTGCTGCTTCTCCTGGAGCTGCTCGGATCCTGCCAACCCTCTGACTGCACAAGCTGCCTATTCAGCGTGTTAAACTCCTGTAAAGAGGCTCACATGGAAGCCTTTCACCTTTTAGAAGCAGGCAAAGAAGATTTCTCATTGGTCGCTCCATCCATACCCAGAGAACCTGAATCCCAGCTCAGAGCAGGTAATCCCAAAAAAATTTCCTTACTTTTCACCTTGAAATGCTGGAACAAAGAGCTTTGTTTTGCACAGTTTGCTGCAGATTTCCTGAGATAGTTTCGGTCTTTAGCAATGTCCCATAAGCTCTTACACCCCAGGAGATGGTGCAGCAGTGACCTGGATCTTTCACAGTTATTTGAGAACAGATCTGATAAGCAGACTGGGAGGGTTAGACAGATCCAAACAGCCTGGTGAAATTCCTTTTTTTCCCCTTTCTGTGCTTTTCTGCTGTCATGCTTTCCTATCTTTAAAAGATTAAGATTCTACTTAATATTGGAACAAGTAATTCATAGGACAAGACAGAAAAGTTTATGGAAGCCTCCCAGCTCGCCCTGTGTACCCTTGAGGTTACGTGACTTGGAACATCACCTAGGCAGTGAGGGACCAAGGAGAGGGGAAGGCTGCTTTCATCTCCGAAGCAAACACCACTCATGCTGAAGGGGGAAAAAGGGGATTTCACTCCAACAAGAGCGACGCCAATGAAACCTTTCCCAGACAGAGCATGCAAAGTGCCCTGGGAGCCCTGCCTGGCTGCAGGATGATGAGATTTTTGGACAAGACAAAGAGTGTAGCCAAGCTGACATCTGGGTGCTGATTAAGGTAAGTTTTTACATTGTTTATGTGTTTACGTTTACATCCTGTGATGTGCCCAAAGACGAAGGGAGATGAGAGGCTTGCACAGCTCTGAGCATGTTGCTCATCAGCATCTGGCAAGACACTGTTTTGTCCACAGACCTTTCCTCACACCAGCTGACAGCCTCGTCACCTGTATCTCAGCAAAGCTGGAAATTTCCTGCCAAGCTGAGGCTCCACACGTGGTAGGAGCTTGTTCTGTGTGAACGTGGACAATGCCTGCTGGCCCAAAATGGCTCTGTGTTCAAAAAGATCAGAAAAAGCAGAGCATGGGAAAAGGAAGGATTATTACGCTTATTTTAGAGAATGAGACTTAAAGCCGGAGGAGTGACCTGGCAAAATTACAGAGGCAGGCTCTCTAAAAGCAGGAATTGAATGTTCAGACACAGTTTTGGGCTTTACCTACAACACTGACCTCTCTCTAAAAGTTCCCCAGTAAAACACCACAAGATTCTGCACAGGCTGCTATGCCTGACAATCCCCAAAGGCCACCTGCAGCCCTCAGGTCTCTATTTTCCTTCTTCCCTTGAGAAGAGGTACTGGATTTGTGCTGAAGCAGTGGAAAACAGGCAGGAGCTCCATGTCTGTCCCCCTGTACTGTGGCAGTTTCAATAATACAGCAATTACAGGAGTAGGGATAATCCAAGCCTGCAGAAGAGCTACAGGAGGAAGGAGAAGCAGCAATCAGGTTTCAGCATTCATCTCCAAAACTCCTGCTGCAAAGGGACCAAACGCTTGCTCAGCAGTGGCCAGACACCTGGGTCTCCTGGCTAAATACCCTTGAGTAAAAGCGGAGAACCAAGAAACCTAACACGAATCAATTTTCTCCTCCTTAGCACGAGTTTGAAATCATAAAGGGAAAAAACAAGGTAAAATCCAAACTCTGCTACAAATGAAGCAAGTTTGGGGTGCCCACCTCTCTGAAGAGCGCGCCATAAAACTGAACAATATACGGGCAGTCACTGCTTCGCATCACTACATCAAGGTCCATCAGAAGCTGCTTCTGTTCCTTTTCATCCACTGTCGACCGAATTCTCTGAAAGAGGAAGAGTGGCAGAGACTTTATCACTTACAAGCCATTACTGTATCCTCAGCCCTGCTGATGGAGACACGTGACTGGGACCCCAAACCCAAGCAGAGCAGGCAGTCCCCCGAGCATATTCAAAAACACTCTAGAGAATCAAGAAGTGTTCTCAAATAAGAAATATAACTTCTAAAACTTCCAAAGCTGTTTAATCAGACTATAAAACCCTCAGTCCTCGCATAAGCATCAACATTTTCAGATGAAATGTCAGAAAGAAATTAAAGAGCTGAAATTTCATTGAAAACTACAGCAAAACACCACATCCAGGCTTACATTTCAAAACAAATTCCCACACAGTTCTGAGCCGTGTTGGACGGGGCTTGAAGACTGGTTTGAAATTTAACCAAGGAACATTATGTTTAAAATTTCTAAGCACAGAAGCCAAAAAGGCTCCTTCCACAGCCTCCACCATGGCTGGGGAGAAGGGACTGTCACATAACCCAGGGAACACATTTCTCTGGTAGTGTTAATGATGGGCAGCAGTCCTGTGAGCTCTTCTCATAAAACTAACAATCCTTTACCTAGTACTGGCCTAGGGAACATCAACACTGTATAAAAGACACTTTATATATATACACACCCCACGTGTATATAGAGATATATATGTATACACGTACTACACTTTATATATACACTATGTATTATGAAAAGTCTCACTTGGGCTTGAAAGAACAATGCACATTTGAAAACAGAAAACTACATTTTCAAACATGAAACTGGTTAAATGAAGGATGGAGATGACCATCCACAGTTTTTCGTGTGATTTTACAGATATATTTAACATCTTGCACTAATTAATACATTGCCTGAATCACAAGTGAGGAAATCGTGATCGTGAAGCTGTGACTCATGTTGAAAAAACATTAAAAAACCCAAGAAAAAGTATCTGTCAAGAAGTCCAAAGCAACAGAGGTAGCCAGGACCTTCCTCAGGGACAAAAACTACATGGCTATCCAAGAAAGAAAAATTATTCCAGCTTGTGGAAAAAAATCTGCAAGACACTAGCACCCATTTCACCAATACTGTGGCCCCATGGGCAACTGCTGGTGGCATCAGGACCACACATCGGCCAGCACAGGCCAGGTGTACGAAGGTCCTTTCAAGGCTGGCCATTCATATGGCACCACATGTGAAACAGTGCACGATTATGTGCTTTAGGACTTATTTTGTGATGACCCATACAAAACAAGGACAGTATCAACACTGTAATTTTCCTTACCTGTAGTGTATCCTGGTATTTTGGTATTTAACCACTTGTTCTTAATGCTCTAGTACCTCTAGTTGGGCCTAGACCAGTAAATGCTATGTTCACATTGCCCTTTTCCCACCCTGTGAATTCTAGAGTTCTCGGGGACCTGTCAGGAGACTTTTCCAGCACCCACAGTCCACAATACCCGTGATGTGCTGAGCAGGTGAGGTTCTGTGTCACCAACAGAGCAAGGAGCAGCTCAACGGGCCAGGAACGGAACTAAAACACTTCACCTCCAGGTCACTGGTTCAGGTCTGTTGCACACAAGTTTAGACAGTCACTGGCTATTTCCTGCTCTTGTGCCCTCACCATACAAAGCTCTGCAATCCCCCCAAGAGGCTGAAGGCCGAGCAGAGTGAACATCTCTCTCCAGGTGACGCACCAGCAGCACTTGTGAAATGGAAATGCCACTGCTCTGACCTCCACGAAGGTGATGGATGCCAAAGCCACTCTGCTGAGACCCATGACCAAAGTTCAATCTCTCACTGAGACGTGACCCACACTGAAAAGGTCACCTCTGGTGAGGAACTAAAAGGAACTTTTCTCCATATTGTAACTTGTATCCTCCTTCTGTGCCCACTCCATGTCTGTCTCCAAAAAGCCTCCTTCCTGGTCATCTGAGCGTTGTCCCAGCCCTGCTCTGCACTCCCCTTGCGCCTGCACAATCCTGTCACAGCCAACCCCACAGCATCCTCCTCGAAGTCCACAGCTTCTCCTGAAAGCATCTCCTCCCACCTCTGACATTCCTGCTCTGCTGTTACTTCTCCAGCTCTGGAAACCATGTGAAATATATGCTGTATGGTGGAGGCGATTTTAATGGCACTCCAGAACAACACTGAACCCAAATAATCCTCTTCTCAAACACAAGCTCCCCAGCAAGAAGGGCTGGGAGAGGATCCAGAGCACAGACAGTGGGTCAGCTACAGGGCAGAGGTCCAGGCAGACACAGGAGCCAAAGGACAGCTTGAGAAGCCAGTGTGGACCCTCCAACAAATACTGCTTCAGGGAGTGAAAGGAATGACATGACACAAGACTGGGAGGTCTCATACAGCAGTGCTGGAGACTGGCAAAGTCGAGAGAAGGGGAGAACTCTGAGGAGCAGCATGCAGTACAGCACACAGATAGGGTCAGCCCATGCTGGACAAGGTGGCTCTGTTTAGCTGGAGTGTGCCAGGGAGCCTGCTGCAGCCCAGCACCCCCAGTTCACCAGCAGAACTGGGAAGGTGAGTAAAGTCATCAGCAGTCACCATCCAAATAGCACGTGAGCCATGATACACCCTGCTACCTAAATCCAAGGCATAGTGCAAAGCACTGCAGCTGCTCCCACAGACACACTCCCCTGGGGACACGGGGCATGGCAGGGAAGGAAGACACAAGGCGAGGCAGCTGCTTGAAGGCAGCATTTCAGACAGGGATGACAGGGGCCGACTTCACTTTAGGCCTTACAGCTCTCAGCCCGGTCACTCTCCTGCAGGCAGCCACTGGTAAGTCACTGACAAGTGACCTCATGGCCAAACAAGCCATGAAAAAGGGGGATTTGTAGTAGAAGCTTATGGAGTCTCCTTTTTAACGATTCCTTGTTGGCCTCCAATTTAAACTGTTCCAAGTCCTCTAGGAGAAAATTCTCCAGCCCTTTTAATTCGAACACAGGTTAGGACAAAGCCTTCCAACACCAGGAAGAGCTCTGAAGCCATGCTCTGAGCAGCATCAACAGCAAAAGCACAATCTGTGCTGTGGATTGTGCCGCTCTGAAACCTAAAACCAGGCAGATTCCAGAAACTGGACCCAAAACAGAAGAGACATCATCCAGCCCAATATGCTGGATGATAGAAAGATTCAGGTGCAATGTGAAGTGACTGGTTGAAAAAAAATTAAAAAAAAAAACAGGAAAGAAAAAAAAAAAGCTGTTAACACCAAACTGAAACTCAGCTCCTTGAGCTGTGAGACAACCCAGCACTGTCCTGAGCACGGGGCTCATCTGTGTCCTCAGCAGAAAGCTCAGCACGGCAGTGCCTGGCGGTGCCACAGGAGGAGTGGTCCCTCCACAGGATGGCAGGGATTTGGGACAACAAACCAGGAAGAAAAGGAGGGTTTGCCCACTCCCAGAGGATGGGAGTATCCATCTCCCCATCTGAAACACATTTACTGCTGACTGAACTAGATTGCAACTGGTTTCCCACCTCCTGTGATGAGGCTCTAACTCTCTCTCACCATTCCTTTCCAGCCCTTACTCATCCGCTCCCTCCCCAGCTACCCCACCAGCAGGGCTGGGAACACTGGTTTCCCCAACTCTCAGCCAGCAGACCTAAACAGATGACTGAAACAGAAAATTCTGAAGGTGTCAGTTTGGGAGAAGGAACTCAATTGTGCGAAGAATTACAATGATGGTTTGGCAATAAAACTCCAACGCTTTTCTTCAGAAGTCATATGGACATGGGAAGGGCAGAAATTTGCCCCTGGATGGAGTTAAATATAATAATGTGTCATTCTGATGGGCCTTCATGGCCTATCAGGCATCCAGGTAAGGATGGAGGAATCATGGAGTTATAAATAAACGTTGAATTTCTGCTCTCAGGGGTATTTGATACTTAGCAACCTCCTTCAGCTGTGAGACTGCCTTCGAGAAACCTGACAAAGTCAGACAGGAACTCCTGGTTTAAAGCTGTGGATGAAAGAACAAGCACTGACTATGGGGGAAATGATGTACAAGAGACACTGTGCTCTGAACAAGAAACAGCTCCATGGCTTACTGGCTTCTCCAGGAAGAACAGGGATCTTTTATGGGTTTGACACCTCCAATTACCCAACTGATCTTGAAAATGCTTCTGATTTCCTTAGGATAAGTTTAGAGCAGTAGAGCATGTCAAAAATATTGTTAAACTGAAGAGAAAACAGGAAATCAGCAACAATGGCTGAGGACACTGACTGTAGCTGGAGGCTGGACCAGGCAATACTGCGGAGTGGGACTAAACCAGCCAGGCTGAGGATATTGGAAGATACAGAAAATTCTGGCCTACAGCTGAAAATCACTTTCATTTGGAGTGGGGGAAAACTGAACACTGTGGACAAAAACACCCTCTCCACCCAGCTGGGTCACTCTCCCAGCTGTAACCATTTCTGACAGAAAAATAACTGAATTAAAAAGAAGTGCAAGATGCTTCCATGGGGCCGTGATAAGAAGCTTGAAGGTCAACCAAAGCACAAACCACTCCACTCGTCTCTTGGTGATGTATTTCTCAGCCAGATGAACTGGTTGAAACGAAACTGGCAGAAGCTGCTGATAGTGAACCCCAGATGTCCAAGGTGGTCCTTGCTGCAGGGCAGAAGAGCTGAGGAGCAGGAGGTGAAGATCTCCTGCCTGAGCCTGAGGCTCAGATGTCACTGCCAGGAACACCAGGTGCTCAGACACCACTGCTGTGTTTAGGCTCCTGACCTGCACAGGACCCAGCCAACACATCAAAGGCTGACTATTTTAAATATGTGCTTATTTATTTTATGAACTTTTCAAACAAGCAGCTTTCCCAGCCTTCCAGAGGCACTGTGAAGTACCCTGGCTAATAAAACCTACACCATGTACAGTATTCCAGTGCAAAGCAGAGCATCCTGCTCTAACTGGAAGAATGCTCCCCAGCTTTCATTCCAGTTTGGGCTACGTTTTTTTTTTAATTTATATTCCAGGGATCTTTTAAAGCATCCCTTATGTGTGAATTATCACCAGCGCCAGAAGGAAACCTCAGGACAGAAACTACACCCGCCAGCAGCTGGGTGAGTTTCCCAAGAAAACACCTCATCCAAATAAATGGGGCTTCTCTACGTGCCTCTAATTTGTGGTACCCTCATGAAAGAAGAGGCACAGTCCCTGGAGCAGCTGGGACAACACCGTGTGGTGATGCTGGAGGGCAAATACAAAAAGGGCTGGAGAATTGCACGTACTGTGGAGCCTCTCAGACAAAACCAGGAGCGACAGCATTGGAGCAGATCCTGAGGAGGAACCAGGGCTCTCTGCACAGTGGAGAAGCCCAGGACAATACTCACAAGTCACTTACGGACTGCCACAGACTGGGAAAAACCAGACTAACACAGAAACAAGAAACCAGAAGCAAAATCAAAGGATAGTGGGTAGAACTGGAAGCCCGACAAGGCAAGATCACAAAGAGCTGGTGCGGGAGGCACACACCAGCCAGGAAAAGAGACTTCTCCAAGGAAAATGAGGAGCCAGGAAGAGAAACCTGACAAGGTGAGGATTTAGCACACAAATTGGCCTTGCAATTATTAGTTTGCATAGCCAGATCTGGCACTGGACAAAATTGGGCTGCTCTCTTTTCCACCTGGGGAAGTCTTGACCCCATATGCCAGTAAATCCTCAAGAAAATGAAAAGGGTATTTTCACTGACAGGAAGACTGTGACAGCAGTTGACCCAGAGCAAAAAGGTGCATCTCCAGGAAGATCTAAAAGGAAGGGACCTAAAGAATGAAAGGATTGGTTTTTATTTGGAAAAAAAAATTTGAAGAGTAGGAAAACATAATGCAACATTTCCCAGGGGCAAAAAGGAAAAAGGTTTGAACACAAATCCTCTTGAGTTGGATCCCTCTTTCCTTCATCTTCTCCCCCTCTTCCTGATAGCTCTAGGAAGAGGCTCTCTATGGCAGAAAGCATAAGGGGTGCACAAACTATTGCAGGTGGCAGCAAGAGGAGCACCAGGCCCTTGCTCCTGCAGCCCACTCCAGCCTTCAGCCCACTCCCAAAGAGGTACAGAACGTCTTTTTGTCATTGAAACAAGTATTCACAGAGACTGGCCAAGGCTAAAGGAGAGGGAGGAGCAGCAGGACTCACCAAGAGCTCATCATCCCAGCCATGCTCCACCAGCTGAGGCTTTGCTGCAGTGGTTTTAGCCAGCGACACAACGAGGCCCATTTCAGGCTCATTTTCTTCCTTTGCTACTGAGTCTGGAGCGAAGATGAAAAGCTTTCTGACTCACCCAGGGCCTGGCAGCCCTGCCCATGCCAGGAGACTCATTAAAGGTGCCAGGATTGCATCTGCCAGGACCTACGGGCTGATAGACCAAAAGGTGTTACAGGGAAAAATGAAAGAAAATGGTGTCTCCACCTGCAGATCTCAAGTTATTTTGGTGATATTTCAGCCCTCAGGAATTATTTCCCTTCAGCGGTAAGAAAAACTGGATGTGCAGCAAAAAAAGGCTGTGCTGGGGGAGCCCTGGGGGCACAGGAGCACCAAGAAGCACCAAGCAGGGGAAAGCTTGGAAAGCTTCAAGGAACTGTTCCTTGGGCAAAGGCACGACAGGCTGCAAAAAGCCAGAGAAAGGAGCTGGGAACAGGATTTGAAGATATGCTCTGGCAGCCACACCTTTGGGAGCCTGAGGGGAGCAAGGATGAGTGTCCAGAGATGCCCAGCTGGCCTGGCACAGCAAGAGCTGCCTTCAGCCAGAGGAAGACTCCAGCAAGGGGGAAACGAGCAATATTTCAAGCTGCACACTTGCAGAACAAGGAGGATTTGCATCTTCATGTGGTAGAATGGGGTGAGACAAGCCTGGTCATGGTAGCTGCAAGCAGGACATGGCCCTTCCCGAAGCGGGGTAGGAATTTCCTGACTGTGCTGGGAATTTGCAGCAATGGTAGTGGAAATCTGGGGAGTGGTGAAGGATGGAGGAGCAGTTGGGACAGGTTCCTGTACCAAATTTCTCTGCATCTAGCGAGCAGAACAGCCAACTTCTGGCTTGCAGCCTCCATAAAACTGTTTCCTTAGGCTGAATATCCTTCCAAGGATGCTTGGCCTGCTGCACTGGTGCTGCTCAAGCACAGGAGGGACAGCAGCCCAACCAAATAACCAGACACTGGCTTCACAATCCAGCTGTGAAGGGTTCCTGTCGCCTGCCCCCAGCACGGTGCCACACCACAGAGCTGCAGGTGTCATGGAGACCATAGCCAAGACCTCACTAAACTGACACATTTTCACAAAATACAATTTCCCTCCTCAAACTTCTCTTACAGAAGAGCTTTATGCTGAAGGAGAACACATGGCTGAAGGCAACAGCTCCACGGTGAAGAGACCACAAAGCTTGAGAGAAAGAGAAAGCAGGAGGGCAAGAGTCCCCAGCACGGACAGATTAAGATAGAGGAGGAGCAGGAAGATTAATGCACAACCACGGCTGCCCCAAAAGCATCAGGAGGCTGAGAAAGGAAAGTCTGAGGAGTGTGAGATGAACTAGTCACTAGTCCAAGCTTAGCCCCATCCTGAAACCTCATCTCAAAGAACTGCACCATCCAGGCTGGGGAATTGCTGCTGCTGCCTTGGAGACCTCATTGACTCTTCCACCCACTGCTCAATTTTGTGTTTTCTCCCCACTGGGTCAAACAGAACAGTCGCTTACCACTACCGTTTTAGAAATGATGCTGTTGCCCAAACCCTCCAACCTTTCTTCCCCAGCAGGCCTAGCCATGTCCACCCAAAAGAAACAGGGTCAGAGAAAAGAAGGTGGCACCAGCCCAGCCCACGACTTTAACATTTCGCAGTTTAGTCACTGTAAACAAATCAAATTTACTTGTTTAAAAGTGAGCCCCCAAGCCCAGAACCCCCCTGAGGCTCAGAACACACCTTGTCCCTTGGGAAAGTCAGCTCAACATGCTGAGCCATGCCACTCCAGCCGCGTGCTTCAAGGACACGGAACTGGTGCCTTCTGCCTCCCACACGGCTGTACCTGCACCATGGGCACTCGACACTGACAAGATTCACCCAGGGGGCTGAAAAGCCCTTGTGCAAACAGTGTGGGAGAAGAGAACCCCTGTGCCAGCAGACACATCTTCTCCACAACACAAGCTAATCCAACAAAGTGTCCTTCTCTGCATGGCTGTAGCCACCGCAGAGCTCCGGGAAACAGCCACTCAGCTCTGGGGGTGTGCCCCCTTCACACCCATGGCCACCCTCAGCAGAATTACGGGTACCCAGGTCACACACCCTGGGTCTCAGAAGATAGAGGTGTCCAGGAATCACTGCACTATATCGGTGTTTTTCAACCTGTCATCTGCAAACTATATCCATGAGTTCTACCAAAGGCAACTGAAAGAAACCAGCCTTTAGCTACAGGCAATCTCTAGCTCCACTGGAGACTTTTAGGGATTCAAACCCAGGTTGAAACAGCACTGCATGGTGATCCAAAACACTCAAGAGACCCAACCAGTGATCCCACCACTGTGAGGGAGTCAGTATTTACTGGAGAAGACCAAAGGATGGGGGTTACTCCAGTAACCTGACACACGAAAGACAGGTATGAATTACTTCAGAGCAGCTGGAGCTGGGGCTGAGATATGTCTGCCTGGCATGTGAGACCAGCAGGGCAAACGTTTCCAGATCGAATCAGGGAATATTCCGAAGAAGACAGAGAGTTGGAAAAGACAGCAACACAGACTCCTGCATAGCTCACTTCTGCTTTTTCCTGGGAGCCATGAGAGCACTTACAGTTGATATCAGAGTTAAAAGATAGATGTCATTAGCAACCTGCAGTGAGCAAAGGAAAGGACCAGAGAGAGCGAGAACAGCTGCTGCCCACCTCCATGGACAAGCAGCTCCTCAAAGATGCCCAGTGAGCAGCACTGCTGTGGCAATACAGATGATTATTGCCCAGCTGGGAGAGGAGGCTGTTCCTGGTTCGAAGGTGAGTTTTTGGGTAGCATAAAGTAGAAAATGGACAGTCAAGAAACCTGCTACACTTTCCACCTCCAGGACAGTCTGACATGGTAAGCACAAAGCAGACACTCCATCATACATCAGCAAGAGCACAACATTCCCTAGAAGACATCCACTCCATTCCAGCTCCTTCTGTTGAGGCCACACCATGGCACATGCTGACATAAACAGCTAATTTTAAGCCATTACCTTATTTCACAAAAGACACCAAGAAGCTATGAGATGTCAAGCTGTGCCTACCACCAGTCTAGGCTGTACCTGAACCAGTGACCCAGAGGTGAAAGGCCCGTGCCCCATCATCAGTCTCCAGAGACGTGTGATCCCCTCAGAACAGCAGGTTCCTGATAGACATTTTGAAAAGGGCACAGCAATTATGAGAACTTCACAAATCACCTGAAAACATGCCCATTATACACTGTATTTTCAGCAAACAGCAGCCTTTACACCAGAAATAAATAGAACAGAGCAGTAGATGGGTGCTAGATGGAAGAACCTTAATTCTCCATCCCACTGCATCCCAACGGACTGAAGTACAAATGTAAGGATGGGCATCACCTACTTTAACTGCCATAATTTGCCCACTTGGTTTGTGGACCATTTTGTTGACAGAACCATAAGCGCCTCGTCCAATTTCTCCAAGGTCTTTCAAGTCCTCTGCTGTAAAATCCCAATGTTGTTCAGGGGAAATCTTCAATTTTCCTGATGATTCAATGCTGTGTGTTCTCAGTCTCTCTCTGTCAAAAATATTGGGAAGCAATTTTTCCACATTTTAAATAGTCTTTAAATGTCTCTTTTCAGCACTTGATTAAACATTAGAAGAGAGGGGTTCACAAAGCTACAGCAACAATCTGACTCCACGAAGGATTTTGGTTGGGGTGGGGGGTGGAGGGGTGAGGGAAAATGTTAAATCAAAAATGACATACACTTGGCCCACAGCTTCAATTAAGGATAAGTTTCTCCAGCTGCAGCATAAAATTCATAATGTCTCATAGAGTCATTCTAAGCACTCATTTACACAGTTCTTTCTACTTTGCACAAAATACATCAGGCTGTGAGCAGGATCTGGTAATATGCAGCACCAAGAGCCTGAAGAGCACTCCCAGCCCCATCTCCCCAAAGCTCCTGCTGCTCTACACCACCACATCCCAGCACCTGCCTCCCTTCCAGCTGGGGTTCTAGCAATACAGGCAAAGCTCTTCTAAGTGAACCAGTGAGACTTTAGGAAAAGTTCGCCCCTGATGGAAAACTGCAATTAAAAAAGAAAATAACCCAAAACCCAATACATTTAGATAATCATTTAGTTTATCCAAAACCAAACAAAGAGCCAGTAATTTATAAAAACCAAGACAAGTTCTTTGTGACATATGAAAACAAAATCTGCCTGTTCAAGTGTGTCTTCACCAAGCACCTAAATTAACCTTCTCAGGCAAACCCTGCCCCTACTGAAGCCACCAGGATTTGCTCAGGTAATGAACAGATGAACGTCCAAAATTTGTGAACAGAAGAGTTCAAAGGTGCCCCCAATGGCTCATTCACATGCAGCAAAGCTACCACTGAATTAGTAGGAAATGCACAAGTATTTGCAACACTTTTCATCTTAAAATGCCATGCAAAATTTCAGTTTTTCATTAGTTAATTAGCTGATTCACATTTCTTGAGTCATAAAGTAAGCCAAAAGCCCACATTTTCCACTTTCAAGATGCATTGCAGACAGTTCCCACTGCAGGGCACACTGATCTCACACAGATTTCAAAGCACACAAGTACTTGTGACCACTCTGTGTACAGGGGAGACCTATCAAACTCACTGGGTATTTGATCCAACCCCCACTTCCCCGTCCAGGGTCTGGCCCAACGAGCAGAACACACATGGAGGATTCGACCAAACACACGGAGCTTATTGAGTTTATCAGCCGAGGAATAAACAGGTCACGGCTGATTCCACGCTGATAAATCCCACGTTGGTCACCAGCAGCTGCAAACACCACCCAGCTGGGGACCCAACCATGAGTGGGTTTTATTGGGATCCCAGGTTTTGCGAGGGCAAAAGGCCAATTGACTGGAGCAGCTACAGTTCAAATGGCTTCCTCTGCTGCACTGTGGGTTAGTGCTGCCGCATTTGGAGCAGCTGCATGTCCTGAACCCTTGACCCATTTGATGAAAGCCCTTGGGAGCAGCTCCTCTCCCCACTGCTGGGCTGTGTGTGCCATGATGTTTCCTGCTCTCCAACCTGCCCAGCTCGAGATTTCAATCTGCTGTTCCCTACAGTGCCCCTACACTGCGCTCAGGAATGATTTGGGAAACCACGTGATAGTGCTACAAGCACAGGTGGGACGGACACGCCAACTCAGAGCTTCTGTGCATAATAAACACTGCATTCAGTGGGGTTCTCCATGGAAATTGCTTACTAAAAAGCAAGGAATGAAAAAAAAAAAAAAGGGCAGCAAAATGACAAAAAAAGAAAAGAACAGAGGAAAAAAGAAACGGAAAAAAAAATGAAAAGAAACATGACCTCCACACGTGCCAAGTGTCTCACAGACAGCTTCTGTTGGGAGCCCCTGAACTGGTTTCTGTCTAACTGCTCCACCATCCTGTTTTGTCAGTGCCATAAAAATAGTTCTTGTTCTGAGGGAGGAAGGGAGGTGAGAAGCACCATGCCAAGGAGGCACAGGCAAACGGGCATTTCCTGCCTCACCTCCTGCCAGCTGGTGGGCACGAAGGAGCATGATTTTTGAGAGCTAAAGCCTCTTCAAAAAGGCAGAGGAAAAACGGCAGAGAGGTGAAATTTAACAGAGCATGAAATGTTGAGTTTTGGCTGACTGAGCTCCTTTTCCAGCTCTTATCTGAAAATAACATTTCATACCAAAGTTCTCATGGAGTTAAAAAATTTAAACATTGAGGTAATTTATTCAAATAAGCAATTAAACCCTTCTCCTCTCTTCCCTCTGTTTTTCAGACCAGGAAACTTTTGCTTTTCTGACTCTACCCCAGAAGAGAAAGCGAATTGGAATTCATTATTTCCTTCTCACACAAGCAGCCTGTGTGTCCCCAGCTGTGGCGTGAAAGCACATCTGTGCCATTGTTCCGCAGCTGCAGGATGGTGCCTCGAGCTGCTGGGAAGAAGGTGGGAGCTCGGGAATACCCCGTCCCCAGGGCTGCACCGAGGACTCTGCAGCTCTCCAGGGGTTTGGATCGAGACAGACCATTACCATCCACCCCCAAACCCTCCCGTCCTGGAGCTTGGCTTCATTTCCATTATGTATTTATGATGCCATCTGCCTTGTCTCGCAACCACGGCTCCTGCTTAGCTCTTCTCAAATACCCAGGGAAATGGTCAAATAACCAAATTACCAGTTTGACAGAGCGACAGATCCTTGAATAGAGGTTTTGCTCACTTAGCTGATTTGCCATATGCAAGCAGGGCAGTTTTCCTTTAAGCAGCATGGCCCACCTCTAGAGTCATAACTGGAATGCAATAATTGCTTTTAATGTCAAAAAATCTACACTTTGTATCAGGAATTTTTCAGTGTAAATCAAAATCCCAAGGGATTCTCATGCCAAGAAAGCAGCTCAAAAATGCAAATCTAGAACACAGACTCTCTGCGCTGATCTAAATTGGGAATTTTTTGATGTAAATCTGAGTGAGGCAATAAAAACTAAACCACCAGTGCAGGACATCTATCTGTATGTTGGTACTGCTGCAGATATATGAGGACATAAATCCATAGGCTGGACATGCCTTCAAATGCAAAAAAGCCTGCCTAAACCCTGCACTACATCCTGGTGCTCTGACAACCACACAGCCCAGGGTCTAGTGAAGGTAAAAAGTAGTTGGTGCCCAGTCCCTGGGATTAGTGCACATCAGAGTTTGCACAAAAGTGAGCAGATACGTGCCTTCTCTTACCATTTTGTTTTTAAGCTGTGCAATCCAACCTTCTCTAAGGTTGGGAATGTTGGGCAAAATTGGACATACATTCTCCGAATGCTCAGGATGCGTAAGATGAACTTGTGGGGCTTCACATATGATTTAAAAAAATAATATAAATAGCTAAAGTGGGCTAGATACTCCTTAAACAGTTAAAAGTAGCATTTCCAAAAGCACCTTAGAGTGACTACAGCTCCTGACGACTCATCCAGGGCTTGAGCTTCCAACTCCCCATCTTGCTTTTGAGAATTTTTGAAAAGAGAAGAAAAAAGGCGCTGAGGAGGTGGTTGCGATCCTTGCACTTGAAAGGCACCAATGTGTCGGTCTCGCTGCAGATGGTTACTATGCTTGTCACAGCAGTTATTCCAGGGATTAGGAGCACCAAGCAAGACAACAACTCCTCCTAACAGTTGTCCTTTGTCAGAGCTGTGTCCAGCTTGGCAGGAGGCGGGCGGGCGCTGGCGCCAGGCACCGCTGAGCCCGGCACGGCCACGAGGCTGCTTGCCACAAGCTGCACAGCTGGACACGAGTGGGAAGGTCTGCGACGGCCAGAGGACCCCAAAATCTCCTGTGGAGACCCACGGAGACCTTGGGGAACTCCCAGACGTGCTGTGTAAGTTCCCCGAGCCCTGCTGTTAACAACCAACTGCAGGGAGGCCACAACTTTTTAAAACAAGCATTTCCTTTCCTTGGAATGAAAAAGGACTGTTGAAAGAAGCAGAGAAAAGTTGGTGGGTTTCTTTAAGCAAAACTGAAAGTCAACAGACATGAAGCAAGGCCAGAAAAGATGCTGTAGGTAGCTACCTATCTCCTCTGTTTCACTTTGCTGAGAGCTCTGCAGGACTCGGAGAAGCCAAAAAGTTGGCATATTTGATGGTACAGCTGACATGAATAAAATCTGCAGAAGCAAAAAGGTCCAAGCAAACCAGCTGTGCTTCCCAAGCCTGCCTGGTGCTGGATTCTGCTCAGAAGTCTCTCATTAAAGCTCCTATTTACACTAGGGTTAATGAGAATATATTCTACTTCTCCACAGGTTTGGTAAAAAGGCTGGCATCTTAAAAACTGATTTGTGGTCCATCAGCCAAAGCTAAAATGTAAATCCTAACAAACAAGCTTCCAGGCAAACTGCAGGGTTCAAATGACACTGTGCAGCTTCAGAGTACAAACACGGTTTAGAACTGCGGCTGACACATTCCTACCAAGATTCTCAGACAGCCTGGAGAGGTTCTACAGAGCTTTGTTTCTTCTATCTCAAAGTCAGTGTCACTTCTAAAACTGTTTTCGGACCCTGCAGGCCAAAGCTAATACCATATCAACCCTACTTTGAATTTCACTGGAAAAAGTCTCCAGAAGAAATGTTCCCTTTTTGTTTTTTTCTAGAGGGGTGGAAATGTTGGTGCTGTCACAAAGTTTTTGGATTCTCAAAAGAAGAAATTTTTGCTTTTCAGAAACAAACAGCATCCTTGCAAGAGGGGCAGAACTCATTTGGGTTTGCTCTGATCCACGTAAGCTGTCCTGAGGCTCCATTCTATTCAGCAACAGATTCCCAGACATGAAGAAGAGATACAGAAAATGTGGCAAAAGAAGGAAATAGTTTTGCACCTGCGACCTACCCAGACTAAAGCAAAGCACATTTGCTCCCTTTCCTTGTGACCAAGAGGCTGAACTTCTCCCTAGCACTGCTCTGGCTTTTTATGCTCCTCCAAAACTTTAAAATAATCTTCCAAAAAGTGGAAGATTCCACAGCCCATGTGTCTCAGCCCAGCACATGCTCAAGGCTGCTGAGAGTGTCCCTGACTTCAGTGGGGTTTGACTGAGGCTTTTAAAATGTCAATATTTTGTATTAAGCTCTCCTGGTAAAGTACTGAGTTACAATGGATTTTGATTAACCCTGCCCTTGACATGGAGGAAACCTCTCCACCCATCGTGGTGAAGACTGAGCTGAATTTAACTGAGCACATTGATCTCAAACTCATTTTGACTCGGCCATGAGCCAGACTGCAGCACATTCACTGAACCCACCGTAGCTGGGATTTCAAAGCTTACACTGGATTCAAGAACTTCAGGATAATACTGGAAAACCCTGAGCTAATTAATTTAAACAACCCTCCTGAGAATGCTGACTCTATTTCCTCTCCTGGGTCATGGGCAGCTCCCTGAGAGACAACAGGAAACAGAGACACGAGCACAGCCATAAGAATCAACAACATAACCTCACAATACAGACCATAAATAGTTTAAAAATCATTATTACACAGCAATCACCCGATGGAATGACACTATTTCTGAGACAATTTCATTACTTTAAGAGATGCCATTTTTGCGGGATGGAGAAGATTTGACAATGGCTAACAGACAGGAAAGCTTACTGTAGCCTGCTGGAAAGTTTCTGGATGAGGTCCGCTTCTCTCCTTTTGAAACTGAACGGGACAATGTGATTACTACCCAGGGTTGCTTGTGTGTCACTTCAGCCAGGAAAAGTTGTGGAAATGACAGGAAAACATGGTGCTGTTATCACATGACACAATTAACGTACAACACAATACTCAGCGAGTCACACTGCCCACCGAGCACTCAGCGTCACAAATTACAGCCAGACTTTTTTCTTCCAATTTCCACCTAAGCAACCTCCCCTCCTTGGGGGCAAAGCAGCACCTGATGATTTGAACTCATTTTAACACATTAAGTCACAAGCAATTTGTTTTCTTACAGCAGTGAGAATTATTTCCAGCTGTATTATTACTACAATTAGAAACATGCATTAACTTATTAGCCAAATACCTGTGTGTTAGTGACATGCTAATTCCCTCGAGGCACACTGACCATCCCTGCTCTGCTTTTCTTGTGCTAAGGCAGATCTTACAACTTTTTTTCCCTTAAAAAAATTAAAAATCGAGCTTCCATCCTGAATCCACCAATCTAGGACTGGTGGTCTCTCCCAGGTGGGCTTGCCATTCATCAGACCTCCTCTCTCAAATAAGTCTGAATGAACTGAACAACTACATACTTACTCCCTCCAGAGCCCTACAACTGACAAGAGTTAATCACCACCCTGCACTATGACACTTCTCTAGGAACAAAAAATTGTGTTCTAGATCTTGGAGTCCCTCAAGCTGTCCAGCTCTAGAAATCTTTCTCAACATGAGGACCTGTTATCTCAGAGCAGTTGAAGGAGCTTGGGCGAGATGGGCTTCTGCTAAGCTCTGTGTGGAGAACAAGCCCTGGATACTTGCACCACTGACCCCTGCAGCCACGGACACATGGTCAGCAAAGGAATCAGGGGCTCTGCTCAGCTCCTTGTGGGAACCACGTGAAAGGGGCAGATAATGAGCATTGCTAATTCAACTACAAGAAATGGTTTAGTTTCAAATACTCTAAAGTGATTTTTCTAATTTAAACTTCTGTAGGGCATAAAATTACAACCCTAGTCTGGAGAAGTCCAACTTCTCTTTCGGGATTTAAAAAAAAATACAACTGAACAATATCCCACAAACCTTGGGCTGCATCACAGCCTGAAATAATCTGAAATTCACTGCCAAGAATACAGCTGGTCATGTATTTCTTTCTGGCAGACAAGGACAGATGGGAGACACAGAAAGCACCTGACTGCAAGACAGAGATTGCTTATTCAGAGATGCAGCCACTTCAGTGCGGTGACCAAAAGAGCTTGTAACAAGACTAAATAGACCAAATTTGACTTGTATTTAAAATGTCCCTTCTCTAAGACAAAAGACTTGTGCAGGTCAGGTGAAGATTCCCAGGCTCCAGTAGTGTGGTGAGATTTTCCATGCTGGGCTCCTCCGTGATGGCTGCTGGGGCACGGTGCTCTCACTGACCCGTCAGAGCCAAGAGCTGGTTTGCTGCAAGCTCTGTAAGAACGCTCACAGAAAACTAAGGGTGCTGTTAAGGAGCTAAACCAATGTTCCCAGAGAATCACCTTTCCCCTCTTTCACTGGTATGAAATATCCACCTAGAATCTCAGAGAGAAAAGAACACAAAGCTGCGTTATAGCAAAGTCCCTACGCTCCTCAGAGAGGACAACCACCTTCACACTGCTGGAGCAAGAGATACCAGAAACAATCACTTCCAACTGATCCACACTTGTCTCTGCAAAGGCACCAGTTATGCCAGGCATGAAGGACCATTTGCTCACCTGGATTTATTCCAAGCATATCTTAGGAAGGAAGGAATTAAAACAGGCTCAACAAAGAAGACTGTTCAGTAGACTGGCTTGGCCGTTTAGATTTAGTTTGGATATCAGGAAAAGGTTCTTCCCCCAGAGGGTGGTGGGACACTGAACAGGCTCCCCAGGGAATCGTCACGGCCCCAAGGCTGCCAGAGCTCAAGGAATGTTTGGACAACACTCCCAAGCACAGGGAGGGATTTTTGCAGGGTACAGGGCTGGGAGACTCGATGATCCTTGTGGGTCCTTTCCACCTCAGTTTATGCTATGATTCTATGATTTGCTCTCTCTTTGCTGAAGTTTCCCAAAATGGAGAGGTGTTCACGATATGAGGCAAGAACATCCACCTGATATCAAGCATGTCTGTAGTTTTCACAGACACGATACACCACAAACCCAGATAATCTAAGTCCCTTTCAGAAGCCCGTTCCCCAAACAAGGAAAACAGCAAAACCAGTTCGGCCTCGCAGGCCAACCCCCAACTCCATCACATCCATCCTGTCCACCACAAGGTACTTTCCACGACCACTATGTACAGCAGCTGATTCTCCTGTGTGCATCCTGTCCATTCAGACCTGATGTCCTCCACGGCACACGCTGGAAGTCACTCATCTGTGCAAAGAACGAGGACAGAAGTTGTCGACAAAGATCTGTGGGGTCAGTGCAGTCTCTGAATCTGAAGACTCTTCTCTCCTTATTCTCCATTCCTCCACGTGTACAGAAGATAAAAGCAATGACCGATTCCTTCAGTTTGAACCCGCAAAGCAGAAGAGCTGACTCACTTTTCCACAGCCAGGGGAAAACACAAGACATTTTACTACGAGGTGGTGATTGAAGTCTGAAGAGATAAAGGATGTGCCTGCCCTGCTCTGATGAAACACAGGATCCCAAGTACACAGAGTGGCAATGAGCAGAGTTTATTCCGTGAGCTGGCATTGGAGCTGTTTATAGGTGCTTCCTGCAGGAATGTGGTTTGCAAGGTTCCCATCTGGAGTCAAAGAGTTGGAGTCCAGTCACAAATACAAACTGTGGTGGTCCATGCCTGACCCTCTCAGATTAACAGCGACACTGACAGCCCCTCAGGGTCAGAACCCAGCTGCACAACACAGCAGAGACACACAGGCACCAAGCTCAGCCCAGTGCATAAGCCATGTTCTACTTTGTTACTTGTAAATAATGACTGAACAAGATATTTATCCAAAAAATGGGTAGAGACCAAATCCGTGTGTACACACAAATATATTTATACACATGTATTCAGAAATGTTACATATAACATTCTGCTTCATCCCATTTTCCTCTCCAAACACCAGCACGTTCTGCACAGGAAGCCAGCACTTATTGCATCTGCCCAAGGAGGAGGGGGGAACATGAGGATATGGGCTCTCTTCAGCCTGAGGACTCCACCCACGTGCCAGGACACCAGTCCCTAAGACATACAGGATGTGAGGATGGGACAACTATGGCCCCATGGACTGTGGATCAAAAAAAGAAAAAAAGCTCAGAAAGCAGATTCATGGGGCTAGAAGAAAGGAGCTACAGAAAGCTAAGAGGGCATGCCATGCTCTCAGGTGGTTTAGAAAGATCAGCAAAAGCATCTCCTGCTCCCTGGAAAAAATTTAATGGCAATCAGTTCCATCTGATGGGTTTTCAGAGCCTGCCTTCCGAACTGATGAGCTCAGACACAGTGATGCTCAGTGTTCCCTCCCGGGCAGGACAGCAGCGATGCACTCAGCTCAGAGGATCCCTGGGACACCCTGGGATGCAAGAAACACACAGGTGGCTTGGGATCATTTCGATCCAAAAGCTCAAATCCCAAGGACTGCTCATGGCAGGAGGGAGAAAGGGAGAAATTTTAGCAACTTCTCCAGTTGTCAAATGGAATTCTGGATCTCACCTGTATTTCTTAACCATAAAAAGTTACTGGTGAATAATTAATCAGACCATCTGAATGCTCGGAGATGGAATCGCATCTCACCTTCTCTACGAAGTATGAAATGCGAGTTTCAGAACAACTTACAGAATTTTCCAGATAAAATGGTAAAGGACAAACACATCAGTCTTTAAAAACTCTGAAAATGCAACAGATCCAAGATGTTATTTATTGAAAAATCCATCATGAATGTAGCTGTGGTCTCCCATTTTTCTCATGAGCCCCCAGAGAAAACAGAGGTATTCTGGTGTCCTGAAGGCTTTGAAAGTCTCCGCACACCAAGACTTACAACTGGTTTGCCTAGAGCATGTACACAGCTGTCCTTGCTGGTGGATGCAGCACCTCAAAATAAAGGAAAGGAAAGAAGAGGAGAAAATTTTGCTTCTGGTAACACAACAGCGTGAAGGGAAGAGCTGATACCAACTCTGAAACTACTTGACCTACTTTCCCTGCTTTGAAACAAACACTGTAGTAGTTACATCTTGATGTGCGTTATGCAGCTGTGCCAGGAGCAGACGTGTCCCCTGGATGTGTGAAGAGGGCTGCAGCTCAGGAGTCCCCAGGGTCTGCTGCACACTAATGGGACTGCTCCGCTCCTGCCAGACCCAGAGCTACCTCGGAACCATCGGGACACAACCAGAGGAATTACATAAACCCAAGATTCTTAAACCACACTAAATCCTCCATAGCCTGAAGCCCTGAACTGCTTTCAAAAAAAAGGCAGCACCATCCCTCATCTCATACACAGCAAGGAGAATGGGGGAGATTCCTAGTCTTCATGGCCAGGATCACAGACTTCCCTAAATCGTCTTCCTCAGCAGACTACACAAGGTATTATCAAAGCACTGACCTTGTATTCAGGTTTATAAACCCGTGCTTTTGGAATCAAGCTGACTAAGCAAGGAAAATGGCTACCCCCAGCTCTCCTCCAGGCTCTGGAGCATGAGAGGTACCCCCAAAGCAGCAACTTGGTCCTGCACAGGCTGCAAACACTGGGCTTTTGCCATGAACATGGATGGAGTCAAAGATGATGCCTCATATGTGTCTCAGGGAAGGATCTGGCCAACCACAGGTCACCACCCGTGGAGCCATGTTACTGGATAAAGGGGAGGCAACACAGCTCACCAAAAGCCAGGCACGAGAAGGAAAGTCTATAGGAAACTCCTACCCAAGGGAGACATCTCCAGCTTTGCTCTTCTGTCGCTCTATGTTCCCAGCAGGCAGCCACACTGATGGGAGATTTCACGTTGAATGAAGCCAAGGTAAGTTTGAAAATGAACATTTCCAGCTCATTGCTCTACCTTTCTCATTCCCACTGACCCAGAATGCTTCAGCCCCCTCTACATCATTCGACCCAGTAGAAAAAATCCGGTAGTCAACTCAAAACCACTGCTCTTCAGGGACTTACCCCAGACACCACCTTAGTGTCCCCGGAAAAGTGAGGACACCACTACTAAAAATACCTTTACAGGTAACACAGCTCTGCCACTACCCCATCCCACCTTCCTTTGCCCAACGTGCCATGGAAAAGAGCCCTGAGGCAGCCCAGGCATGAGCCATCACACCTTGAATTCGGAACTGCAGGACATTCATGCCTTGGCGTGTAAGACATCTGTGTCCCACCTCAGTGGCCAAGGATGGCTGTGGTGCCATGAGGGCCCACAGGGACAGGCACAGAAGCCTCCAGCCTCTCCCATCTTGGATAATCCAACTCCTCTGCCACCACGGCTCCTCCACCACCCCAGTACACCCAGCTGCTGTCCCTGTCTGGGCAGGACGGGCCAGGTCTCAGTGCTTTGGAAGGTGACTTGCCACCATCACCATCCTCTCACCCATCACTGCTGTTCCCACCATGGAGGGGATGGGCCTCCCCCGAGCCCCGGGCAGGGGTCCCGTTATGCACCACACCGAGAGGGTCTAGGCTGCAAGGTCCGAATTCTGCCCCCAAATACGCAGCTCTGACCACGGCTGTGTGCACAAGAACCAGGACAGCAGCTCCCAACCATGCCCAGATGGGACAGGTAACACAGAGCTGCCTGTGGATCACAGACCAGAGATCTCCACTGAACTCTCTATGACAAGCTTCTGGCCTAACCTTTACCTCTTCCAAAAGACAGCACGTCCCAGCTTGCCATCTGCAGGATGGGGAATGCAGAGATTTGTGCAACACTTTATAATGCAAAGCTCAATCATTCAGCACCCGTGAAGCACTTGGAATCCACGGGAGTCAGGTCATTACATAACATCAGGCTGGATTTGATTCAGACACCCAAGGGTGGGTCATTAGTTTCCAGAAGTTCTGAGGAGCCCAGGTCCCTGCAGTGTGGCAGGAAGGCAGGTGCTCAGCACCCTTGAAAAAGTCATGTGAATTAGCTGAATGGAGATACACAAGGTCCAAATTTTGGTTCCAGACACAGGAGGTCTAAAGTCAGAAGCAGAGTGCTGGGATAGCAAACCCTCACAGAAAGATGAGAGCAATCCTACCAGGGCAGTGAAGCTCCAAGGGATGTGGAAGCTGCTGCTAGAGAAGTTTCATTTGGAAGCTGCAGACAGCAAAAAGCTCCTTTGCAGAGAGGATCTGCACTTAAGATATACCAAAACTTAAAAAGTTAAAAAAAAGACAGACATTAAAGCAGCACGTTCAGTGAAAATGTCACGCTGACTCTGGCAGCACCTTCTCTGAAGCAGTGACTTACTCAAAGCCAGAGATACTCAAGCGTGTTACAGACCACATCATCTCTGTCATGCAGGCCTCAGAGATCACTGGCCAAATGAACTTGTAAACTCTTGAAAGAAAGAGGAAGGTTAAACACAAGGCAAAATTCATCAATTTGCAAAAAATGCCCCCGAAAAAAGTACAGAAGAAACACTGTTCCAGCACTGAACCAACAGTGATGTTTGTACAAAAAGTGAAAGCCTGGTTACCACAGGCTCCCTCAAACACTGAGATGTCTCTGCTGAGGCCTTAGAGGTTCCAATTTACTTGTGCTGACTTGAAAATACAAGTGATTACATCCAGATAGTGCAACTTTTAGGAAACGAGCTAGATTCAGTCACAGAAAAAAAATTCAAATTCTTGGTACCTTTGACTCTGAATTCTGCCTCCAAGGCTTCCAGGCAGCACCCCCTACCACGGGAAGGTATCACACAGCAGGAAGATAACAGGAATCAGTAATAATAAAGATGTGAAATGACAGTTACAGAAATGAGGAAGAGACAGAGAAATATTTACAGGAAAATTCACATCAGTAGCAGGGAACGTGCCAATTTAGGATATTCCCCTTTGGGGTTTGCGTTTTTTGTGGGTTTTTTTCAAAAATGGTACGAACTCTCTCAGGTTACTTCCTGAAGAACTCCACCAGCTGCAGGCCATGCAGCTACAGAGCCTGACTCCACGTGCCAGAAGGGTATGGGAAAGCCTAAAGAGGAGATTAGAAGAGCAACAGACACCTCAGAGAGGCTTCGAACAGCCAGAAAAAAAACTTTCCAGGAATAACAGTCCCTGAACTATACAGAAAAAAAGGAAGCAGCAGAGCCTGATGTGCAACTGGACCTCCACTGGCTTTTGAAGAATCCAGCCCTGACAGCTCACTAGAACATCCAACACACTCTTGGGGCAGCTCCCTGGAAAGCGTGTGACTCCCCCAGGTGTCACAAGGAGAAGGTCCACGCAGGGCAGCTCTAGAAGCTTAAGTCCCAATAAATCCATGAAGACACTCACATGCTATAGGGAGATGGTGGAGTTCAACTGGACACCAGACACTTCAAACATCAAGTTTGAACCTTAAGAGAAGTCAGTTCATTTTGTCACCCTCCCAGGTGAAACTGCAATGCTCTGGTAATCAGGTTCTCACAAGGTGGCACCTCTGAGAGTCAAGAGACTTCCCAGCCAGCAGACAGAACGCTCAAGAAGCAACATGCTGTGAACCAGATGCCCATCAACATTCTCTGTGCTTGCACATCTCCTAGCAGGTCGATCTAAATCCTCTAAGTCAACATCCAGGCATCGCTGCACAAGAATACAAGGCTTCCCAGAAAACCAAAAATCTCATCTACAGCCAAATGAACAACTTGGTTTCACTAGCAATGGGCAGCACAGCCCAGCCAGAAATCCTGCCATGCACAGCCACAGTCACAACTCACCACATCACTCCCGTTAGTGTGATCTGAATCTCCTTTCAGCAAAGGCAACCAGCTGCAAGCAGCTCTCCAAAGCTTCCACATAGATAACGGAGTAATCTAATTTTGTTTATGACCTAAATCCTACTTGGACACAGGACAGATGAGGTAAAAGGTGGGATGCCTTCCAGTTGGTATAATGGGTTGGAATTTGAAGAGCTCACCCTAACCACGGCTTGTGTCCTCCAGCCTCTGCAACGTCTGCTGCAGGGAAAACAAAGTTAGCAGCTGTTAAGCTGGTCTAAGTGACAAATTCAGCCTGAACTCACAAGAGACCTGGCAGGTCTCCACAGCCTCAACTGCTCTCCAGCCTGCACAGCATGGTAATCACACAGCCTCACTGACCCTGACCAGGCATCAGCCATCAGTAAAACTCTTACATCTTCTCTAGACTGCTCCCTTTCAAGTATGAATTATATTCCCCAACTACTGTCTGTAATTCAGGCTCTATTCTGCCTCACCCTGTACAGGTCACACGTAAAATTATGTTTACAACTGTGCTGAATGCCCTGCAGACAGGCAGGATACATGTCATGCCTAGATAAAAATCTCTTTGCACTTCTCGAGAAGATTTGGTGGCAGCAGTTCCAGCTGAACCAAACAAGGCACACCTCCTCCATCACACGCAGTCACGGAACCAGAATGGACCTTCCTTCCAAACCCCTGCCTCGCTTCCTGCTGTTCAACACACCATCCCAGGGCTCTGCCCACCTGCCCCACAGGATCTGCACAGGAAAGCCATTCACAGTGGAATAAAGGATGTCCCAGCCCTCAGCATCTCTAGGAGGGGAGATTTCAGGGAACAACAGCCCAAATTCTAGAACTAGAAACATACCTCCAGTTTCTAATCTCATTCAAAGTCACACTGAGTAGGTCTCCTATTTCAAGGTCACTTCAAAGCCCCCTGATTATAACACATGTTCTAATTCAGAAAATGTTTAGGGCCTGAAAGGATAAAGCCCCAACCTGCACCCAAATCACAACACATGGCTCAAAATCTCCGCAAATGGGAAATAAACTACAAAAGAGGGGCAGGCGGAAGATTTGGGAACCCACCTACCAACTTCCTACATCCAGTGCTGTTGAATCTATACTGGCTCCTCCTGGACACAGTATTCCAGGGCACAGCCTACGTATCAGCAAAAAGCCTCTAACCACAACAGCAGTGAAACTCTGGAAACAGCCTCCAGGCAGAAGTACAGTGGGAACAGAGAGTCTCTGCACCACAGGAGGCAAGGCAACTGGGAAGCACTGGGCAGAGTCCTGAGAATGCCACATTTTGTAATTGAGATTCCACGGCCTTGAAATTGTTCCTCCGGGTAACATGCCATGAACACCAAGGAACTAGCATGAATGGATGGAGTCAGAAATCACACACAGATCACCTGGAAAACCTCCCTGTGCAAACCACAACTAGTCCTGTCCAGCCTGCGTGTGCATCACCCCTGCTCACTGGAGTTGAACGCCACCCCTGGCTTATAGCAATTCCCAAAATTGTTTCTTCCACACTCCCCAACTTCTTTTCCAACACCCCTGAAGATCTCTCAGACCGAGCAACAAACCCTCAAAAGAAAGAAGAATTTGCACCTTGGTAGAACGTGGGCTCTGTACCCATTTTATCCAGGTACAGAGCCTTGGCACTGAGAAGGAGCACAGTAACACTCAATAGCCTGAAATTTGGAATGCCACCTGTGGCACAACATGCTTCCCCCCTCCTCAACAGCCACATTTCTGCTCCAGGGTGCAGTTTTCATGGATGTTTCCTCCCTCCTGACACACACACCAGCATGAGGAGCCCCATTTGCTCCTTCACTTTCTGTCTATGTAGTAGGAAACTACACTCTTAAACATCCAACAATCCAGCCTGAGCATTTTCCCAATCAAAACCTGCTAATCAAGCAAAATACAGCTAATAGGCAATTCCCATCTCTTGGGAGCTGCACGTCATCCCTGGCTGCCTCCTCTCATGCCCAAACCAGAGCTCAGCAGAGGCAAGACACATCTGACGGCAGGACCCTCTGCCCTCCTGAAGGCAGAAGCAACAGGACGCCCCTGGATCGGTGGATCCAAACCACAGAATCCCAAATTTCATGTGAGAAATTAACCTCTCTGTATCTTCAGATCCACCCATCTGGACCAACAGGGCCTGTCCAGGACAATCCCCAGCAGTGTGGAGCCAGTGCTCATTTCGGGAGGACACCCAGGCTGTTCCGCTCCACCAGGCTGAGGAGAAGAGGCTTTGTGAACAGAAACACGCTCTGCGTCAGGAACACGTCTGGGCGAGGAGGTCTGAAATATCCAGCTCAAATCCAAAGTCTAGAAAAGGTTTCTAGCCTACTGAGGAAAAAGTCATTCCAGCATCTCAGGGAAGAAGGCAGGAGACGGAGATACATCAGCTGCGAGACAAACACATGACAGAAGCGTGCAACCAGAAAAAGTCAACACTGGTTTTCAGGAACAGCATCTGCTACGGACACACAAAGGACACGAGGACAATTTGCTGCATCCAAGCTCAGCCAGCCTCACCACAGAGAAAGCAACCAAGCTAACAGCACCCATCTCTTTCAGACAGAAATGGCTCACAGCTTGCAGCCTCCCAAGAAAGCTCTAGCACAGATACATCACCATCAATTCTGGCACTTGAACAGCTATCATATCCAACCCAAAACACTTGCAAGCCCTCAGACCTAGTAACACCATTAACCAGCCCAGGATCCAATCCCTGCCAACAACTGCAACTCCCGTAGAGAAAGAGCAGCACCTGTCTTGGACAGTGTTGACAATCACTGGCACAAACATGAAACTTAAGATGCCATCGACCAACAAGGAAAGCTCTTCTGTGCTAGACAGGAGCCACTGTGACTTCCAGTGAATCCGAGACAGAAATCCACACAGATAAACACAGAAAAGTCAAATCCCTATAGATGGCTGATGGTGGGGACTCACCAGCTGAGACTAAGTCCTTTATTTAATGGACTAACAAGCTCAGAGAGGAAAGAGCCCCAGAAGGAGTTCTGCAGAAAATCTTTACAAGGGTTTGATGATGTGATGAGACACAAAAAGTGAATATCTAAATGTGAGCTCTACAACCAATAAGAATACTCTATTTCAGAGAGGAAAAGAGAGAGAAGGAAAGAGGAGGATTTGCTGGAAAGGTCACTCAAGATTTTGAGAATCATCTAAAGTAAAATTTCTCTATATTATAATTACTATCAATAATTCATCAGAAACATGTCCTAACTTGACAAAGGCTTGTTTGAAAATCCCCAGCATAAAGAAGCTGCCAGGAACAGAGCCCAGCAGGTATGTCCTGGGGAAGCAGAAGGCACTGAGCTCCAGGAGAGAGGCAGTAACACGCAGAGCCAAGCAGGAGCAGCCTACGACAGGGACACTCCGGAGAGCCCAGGCAGCAGGGAGGCTGCAGGTGCAGTTTCTGAGACTTGACACTGACAAAACTCCTGAGACCTTAGAGGAGAAAAATGTGGGACATCTTTTTCATGCTTGCTGCATCTGCCACAGACACTGGCTGCAGAGCAGCACTGTCCAGCTAGATTGGTGGATCTGAGGATACAAAGCTGATCTTTTTGGTGCTGATGTACCCTGGTATTTACTAGAGTCAGGAACAGCTCTGTGCCACGCTTGCTCTCAGACTTTGTACAGGGATATCCTGGGGCTAAACTGGCTAGAAAACTCACTGAGACCTAATCTCTGCATAACTCCCCTAACATCTCACTGTTACTAAAATGATAATCCTCAACCTTTGTCTGTTTTAGTGCTGAAAACAATTCTATCACAGTTATGGCTTTCACAAGTAACACAGAAACAAGAAATTCTAACGAAAAGTAATAAGCTGAATAAAGAGATAGGAAAACAACAGTGAATCAGTCTGGACGTTAATTATAGGTGTATCTAGCATTATCAGCTACAATACTCAATTCAATCAATTCTGGAAGGCATTAGCTCCAGTGTAAACCAAGTAGATCCCAATTTAACCTTTTTTTTTTTTTAATTCTGGAAAAAAAATCTTTTACAGTGACTCAAACTGAGAGATTTAAACAACTTACAAATAACTGAACTAATCAAACTGCATTTAACTAACACTGGGTGTTGGCTAAATCATTTCAAAGTTGTTCCACTAGTTGTGCCATCGGCTTTATACTCACATGTGTGGATTTTGGAAAGGAACTCCAGAAGTATTTAGAGTAAATCTTGCTGTGGACTTGAAAGGTGGATTTGCAAAATTTAACTTCAGCGCTTTGCGTTTACCTGGGAGACAACGAACATAAAGTAAACTTTTTGTCAGCACAAAATACTGAGAGCATCTGGAAATAAACAGAAAAAAATTACATACTGTAAGAAAAGGATTTTACATTTTACAACATTAGCAAATCACAGCTTGTGTTAGGACACGGGGATGGAGACACAGAGTCGGCTCTCATACCAAAGTCGTCCCCAGCTCATTCCAAGGCAGTTGCCAAAGCAAAGCATCCACAGCACCTCCTGTGAGAGCTCGAGCACCTGGAATCACCTGCCAGGGCTCCAGCAGCCCCAGCACCTTCAACCCCAGGGCTCAGCATCCTCCATGTACACCCATGGGGCACAGAGGCCCAGCCTGCCACGCACAGCCTGGGCACACCAACAGACCTGGGGGGACAGCACTGAAGAGGGAGAGGGCACATTGGGATGCCTTTTATGTGACACTCCAAGCACAGGACGGCTGTTGGGGTTCCTGACCCTCCTCAGGCTAGCAGCAAATGGAGATAACCAGGCTTGAGGGAGGATGGATTTCTGTGCGCTCCTTCTGCCAAGTGGGCTGCCAAGCAGAGAGCATCTGAGGGATGACCAGGTGAGGGAAAGCTCTGCAGCCAACTGAGGAACCAGTGGGAAATACAAAATAAATAAATACTAGTGTGGGAGGGGTCCCGGTCACTGCGCCAGCCACTGGCTCTGTATTTTCCACTGAAGTTGAGATGACCTGCTCAAGCAACAGCAGGATTGGGACTACAAAGGCAGCTGTCCCTTCCCAGCCCTCCCACTGGGGTACAGAAGACCCTGTCCTGTTCTCATTTGCCCACAGGAAACCTGCACTCCTCCACACCAAAACACCTGAAATGAGGCCTCTTCCCCCCACACCTTCCCAAGAGCCCGCAACTGAATTCCCCCCAGCTTCCCACTGCTTGGGTGATGTCTTTGGGTTGGAAAGGTCCTCAAAGATTAACTCATTCCAACACCTGTCATGGGCAGGGACATCTTCCACTAGGTCAGGTTGATCAAAGCCCCGTCCAACCTAACTCTGAATGACGAGACAACCACAGCTTCTCTGGGCAGCCTGTGCCAGTGCCTCACCACTCCCACTGTCACAATCCATCTCAAGCCGACACTAAGGACACTGCCAGCCAGTGCAGACGCAGAGCACTCTGTACCTCGTGTTTGTCCCCGGAGCAAAGCATACAGCTGAGGGCAGGTCTGCAGCACTGAGGAACCAGAGGACCTTCTGCGAGTGCACAACCTGTCACAACACCACGCCATCGCCTGACCGACCTCCCACATCTCTTCTGACTGCTTCCCCGAGGGCATCTCCCCCCTCACACAGAGCAAAACCGGACAGACTTAATGACTGCCAAAGGTCTGGAGGACGTGAAGCTTATTGCTGAAACCTCCCCCTGTTCATCAGCTCCCCCCAGGTCTGCACAGGCACAGGCGGTGGTGCTGGGCAGGAACCTGTGGAGGATGGCCACACAGCCCCTCGCTCACAGGTCCCATGATGGCAGCACAATCTGCCCTCAGACGGGGTCCAGGGATTTCTTCTATCATCCTTCAAGTCTGTTTCATTCGCACGCCCGAAACCCCAGCCCTCTGTCAAAGGGCAATAACACCGTGTTGTAAGATTTTCCCTTTCTCACAAACAATGTTTATACAGCTCAGGAGAACTCAGGACCTGAAGTGGCCCAACACTAAAATTGACACAATTAACTACAAACCCTCATCAGAAAATCTCCTCACAGCCTGCTCCTATTCTCACTAAACTTTATACACCAAGTTTCCTCCTGTTTTCACACAGGGACAGAACATTTTTTTAACACAGTTAAATGTTGGTTTATTGATTTCTACCTCAGTAGGTTTCTAAGGATAGTTTCAATTATGTCAATCCACCATCTGGAGCTGGATTTTCTACAAATCCAACAAATACTGAAGCTTAGCCTGCCCCTGGGAAGCAAACAGGATGGTTTGTTTCTGCTCAGCTGATGAACAAGGAATGTGACCGGGAAAAACGAACATCCTGAGAAATGCCAGGAATTTCCATCCAGCACAGATCACATGGAAATGTACTGTAAGTGAAACAACAGACTCAAATGAAGCAGAAGTCTGAGGAGAGCCAAAGCAAACTGTGTTCCCCAGCAGCCTTCCATAGCTTCAGCTGTGGACTCCAAATCTTGAGTTTCATCCTAAAAAGGACTTTTGACTCCATGTCTCTATTCCTTGCAGAGACATCACTCTAACTGGAGACAAAAGAGCCTCTTTAGATGCAGGACTTCTGCTGTGCACAGGTTCATTACAGACCACCCTGCCTCACCACAACAAGGAGGCGTGGGGGTTATGGTGCTTCTGGAATTCACTAATGCCCATCACCACCAAGGCTGTGTGACCAAAACTGTCTGAAAATGTGCTGCAGAAATATCCACCTTACATAAACTGTCTTTTAAAGGTTCCGCTAACTTAACGTACAATTCTAATCATCAACCATTATAACATCTACTTCTCTGAGAACTTTTATAGTAAAGATTATGGGACAGAGAATGACGTGGAAGAAACCAAAACTAACTTTGGAATAAACTGCTTTTTCACAAATTAGGGTAATCCTCAACACCAGACCTGAAACTATGAAGTTTCTTGACTTATGGTCTTCCCAGTTGTGACCATTGGGTTTGTTCAGCTGCATGTTAATGGCTATACCAAGTCCAGACTGTATTTGAAAGCAGGATGGCCTGGACTTCGGCTGAGCAGAAGTGCCAAGTACTACCTTATGTTTTGAAGGAACCTAAGCAGGACTGTATCCTAAGTTAGGCTGCTCTCCAAGAAGAAAAAAGACAGCCAAAAATAGCTTTCTGATTGTAAATAAGTTAATCCACCCATAAAGATAGCAACCTTTACTGCAAATCATCCCAACCTTAAAGTGGTAGTGGTCCTCAAAACCATTTTTAAAAGAATGTCATCCATCAGGCCTGGATCCCAAGTATTCCATCCACTGTGCATGGAACTGAGGTCCAGGAGTGATGCCTTGTGTCCTCAAACGCACAGCCGTTGGCACTCCATAGACCGCAGCCAAAACAGACACTGAGAGAAGCACCGACACAACAGCCCCAGAAAAACTCAGACACAACAGCCCCAGAAAAACTCAGGCTCACAGCAGCACTTGTTCCTTGCTGCACTGGTGAATGGGTGCTAGGCCAAGGACAGAATTATTTATGTGCTGCTATCCGTCACCAGAATTAATCCAAGCACTTGGCTCTGCAGTTAAGTTCTCATCACTGTGAGGCCTCTTTACCATCACCACAGCCAACCAGCCTTCACACAACAAGAAACAGCTGTCTAGCAGGTCACATGCAGGCCAAAAGTATTCCTCCACAGTTCGATTGTGTGCTACTATTTTTACTTCACCTAGGACATCTATGATTTACGGAATCATAAAATCATTAAGGTTGGAAAGACCTCTAAGATCACCAAGTCCAACCATCATGCCAGCACCACCACCTTGTTCACTACTAAACCATGGCCTCAAGCACCACATCCACGCATTTTCACACTTTCAGGGATGGGACTCCACCACCTCCCTGGGCAGCACCTTCCAATGCTTGACAGCTGAAGAAATTTTCCCTAATACCCAATCTAAACCTCCCCTGGCCCAGCCTGAGGCTGTTCCCTATGATCCTGTCCCTGTTCCCTGGGAGCAGAGCCCGACCCCCCCCAGCTGCCCCCTCCTGTCAGGGAGTTGTGCAGAGCCACAAGGGCCCCCCTGAGCCTCCTTTTCTCCAGGCTGAGCCCCTCCAGCTCCCTCAGCCGCTCCTGGTGCTCCAGACCCTTCCTCAGCTCCGTTCCCTTCCCTGGACACGCTCCAGCCCCTCAATGTCTGTCTTGTCATGAGGGATTCAAGGTGCCTCAGCACAAGGTGACTGTCACTCTGCTGGTCTTGCTGGACACACTGTGCTGGTACAGGATACCCTTGGCCACTTCTTCAAACCTCTGAGTCACCTCCTGTTGGAGAAAGCAATCCTAACTTCTTCCTAGAATTTCCTCACCACCATTCCTGCAATGCCACACCTCAAGCGCACTGCTGACCATGTTCAGGTTACACAGAACAAAATGCTCCCTTTTCAAGCACTAAGATTTTCAAAACAGTAGTAGTTGAACGGATTTTTCCAAGGTTTCTATCTTGCAAGGGTACAAACTGATTCCTGTCAAAATGTTTTCTTCTCAGTTCAACTCTGCAGGATCAACTTCTTGCTGCCACAGCCTGAGCACAGGTCACAGCCTTCAAGTGAGTCACAGTGCACAGGTAAATATTCTCTCTGGTCATGTGCTGAAGTCACTGTCTGTTTGTGGAGTGATGATACACCAGGAATCAAATCTGCACTCTCTTTCCTTACTGTAGTATAAGCAGGAAAAAAAGAAATACAACCACAGGAACACAAGCTGTGACAGCAAACAGCAGGAAGGACAGTCAATGCATCTGTAATGAACTGTGCAACCTTTTTACCTCTCCCTCGTGAAATTAAAACACATCAACAAAAAGACAGAAAATGGGGAAGAATGGATTATTTACTGCCATTTTGAAACAGAGCTGAATGCTTGAGGTCATTTTCTTAATAGAAAACTATCAGGTCTGATTTCTTCCAAGGTAATTCCAAGCAAAGCCAGTGCAAACTCTAACACGAGACAGAAGAAAAAAACCGACACAGATCTCTGCTCTTCCAACAGCTTTAAATAACCAAACTGCTGTATCTTGTCTGCTAACAAAGTGCCTGCTTTGATATAGAGACAGCAAAGAACATTTACCTGCGTTCAGAGCCGCAGCCCCACAGTTGCTGACATCCTGAACGCTCACAGGATTTCCAGCTGGTTATTCCTGCTGCTGCTAGCACAGCTCTGCCTGCCCACAAACTCTTCCAACCTACCATCTTGCACTTATATCTCCTTCCTTTCCAGTCTTGCTCATGGATCTACTCCAACACAGCACAGCTAATTTGAGACTAAAGTAGGTTTCCAGTCTTACCCTGAAGATAAACTATTTTTCAAGAAAAAACTAGTCAAATTTTGAAACAAAACCCAAAGGACTTCAGCATATCCTGCAGTTCCATTTGAGGAGCCTGGATGAAAGAAGAGGCCTGGGGTTTGACTTACTAGCTTTAAGAGTTGCAACTACAGAAATTCACTTTAAAGGGTACAAATATTTTCAGTACATCTGTCTGTTACTGACATTTTTAGTCCTTCAATGAAGCCTTTGATTTAGTATAATCCGAGAGTCAGCATTCAAATTTGAAATGATTTTGCACTGCAGGAGTAAGCTAAGTATGTTCATTTTTAAGAGTCACCTCATTAGAAAGAGGATTTATCCATAATTCACCCACAGTCCCAAGTGTGCTTCCAACTAGGGAGCACAAACACCCAAGCCTAGAGCAGCCAGGACTCTGGAAGGATTACTGGCCACTGCCTTCATGAAAACACTCCACGGCAAAACAACGGAACTAGACAATATTTTAGCAAGACACGTACATGTTTTGGGGCCAGGAGGCAGCTCACAGCTGCACCGGCAGACACGCACCTCCACGACTGGCAATGCAGGATCCAGGCTACATCCAACAGCATTTCCACCACCTATAAATACCCCCACCACCTATAAATACCCCCACCACCACGCCTGGTAAAGTAGGTTAAGCTTAGAGTGCAAGAAATTGCAATCGGATTAAGATTAGTTCCCTCAGACTGGAAACTCCCAGAAGCAAAACCTGAGAATGAAGTCTCTGGACTCTCCAAAACACACTGTTAACCTTTAATATTATCCCTGATGCTATTCTGCATGGAAACACCATTTGTTTGAATAGGGTTAAAGCTCCCTGCCCAGAGGAGAGTGCAGCACTGGGGTCAGACAGCAGCTTCCATCCCAAACTGGGGTTCAGGCAATTTCTAGCTGGAGAGCAGCATTTAACACACGGCTCACAGTCACAGTCCAGTGCCAAGCCTGGTGAAACACTCCTGGAGAGAACCTGGAGGGCCTGGTTGTCCACATGGGAGGTGCTGCCAGACCAGGAGTCTGTGTCTGCTCTCACAGCAGCGCTTTGCTTCACCCAAAATATTCCTGCAACCTGTGCCTGAGGCAACCACCGCATAACCCAGCGGAGCCTGTCACAGAGCAGCTGTCAGATACAAAGGGTGACACTGCCCTGGGAAATTTATTGTGCAGCACCTGGAGCCTCTCCTGGTGAACAACAATAATAAATTATGCAAAGGGCCATGCCAGGTACTTTTTCAATATGAAACAGCACAGCAACAATTATAAAATATACCACAGGAAGGAAGACTGGGGAGGGGGTTTGGTTGATTTTATTTCTTTTCTTTCTAATTTTAGGAGCCCATACTTCGACTAAAAGCAAGGAAAAAAAATCTGCCCTTGAGGACTTTGCTTAAGGTCAATGGAAAAGATTTAGTTTCTTTGGATAAAGCAACAAGCATGTTTCCATCATCCCCCTAGATACTTTAGGCCAGCAGAGTGGCAACGTCAATCACAGCCTGCATCCCACTGGCTCTGATAAACACCTTAGACACGGTGACCAGACTGAATCCTACAGTCACAGAATCACAGAATAAGAAATCCTCCAGAGACAGGGGAATAAGAGTAGTTACATGTTGCCTGTCACCAACTAGTTAAATAACTAGAAAGAATAAGCAGAGAAAGTGTGTGTGTGAAAATGCTCAGGCTGCACTAACATGCACAAATAAAGTGTTGGAAACAACTTGTACTACAACGAGGAGATTCATACTGGAGCTGGCTTCTAACAGGCTCCAGACTCTCCTGAGGAGGGATAATGCTCTGACCCCAGCATCGGGCTGCTTTTCCACTTGACCACTGCTACCACAAGAAATAATCCTTTGCGCAATGCAAGCACAGCAGATCATGTCTGGATCCAAAACTTTGTAATATATAGGGTTTTTTTCCAAATACTACCAGCCTGACATCTATGCGCAGCTAAAAATACATCGAGCCAGTTTTTCAAGTTTGGATCTGCTTCACATGAACTGGTCTCTCGCTTGTGAGTGCCCACACGTGCTGTTCTCCCAAACATCTGATCAGTGTCTTCACAGACTTAGAGAGGAACTGAGCCCTTCTGAAAACCTGGCCTCAGCTACAAGGTTGTTTCTGCACTGTTACACTGGGAAAGATTTTGATCTGGATCTTAAGAACACCTAGGAGCACACACTCTCAATGGGCATTTTTGCTTAGTTCTGCTGAATTATAATGGAGGTGTGTAGAGTTGCTTCAGCAAGAAATCAAATCGCAAGTCTACAGAGCATATAAAACTTTTAGTTGTCTTTGAAAGCACTTGGTTGGAGAACTTTTAGACGCTAAATCCAAGGCAATTTTGTGCTAAGCTTTAGAAGTGGTATCTGTAGATAGATCTATCTATCTGATCTATTTTTGTCCTTCTGCAATCTGGATTTCAAAAGAAGATGTTCTAATTCCAGAGGTAAGGGCTAGATCCAAAGACAGAGAGCCTAAGAACAGCTGCAGTGGTCCATCTAGCACAGCATCTTGCCCTCCACCGCAGCACTGAGATGCCAACGAAAAGAGCGATAACCAAAGCCACAACATCTTTCCTTCGGATATTCTTTCATCCTCCAACCTCTTCCAGCTCAAGGCCCTCCTCAGTCAGCCATGGTACCTCTGTATTTAATGACTGTTGCTGGGCTTCACTTCCCCAATCGTATCCCATCCTCTCGTCGCCTTGTGAGCGCCAGACCCCATCACATCAGGCTGGCAAGAGCTCACACAACTCAACCCAACGCTTGACTGAAGCCCTCAGGCTCAAAGTCAGGTTGAACAACACAAACCCAACACAGCAGCTCAGCTGTGTGCAGGCTGTCAGAAGAGGCACAAGCTTTCACCTATGCCCAGTGCCCTGTCACCACCCACCCTCTCCCCTTGTCACACAGGACCTGCCCTGGCACTTGCATTTGAGACACAGAACCTGAGTTTGTTGAATTTCCATGACTCTGTCCAGCACAGCAGCAGCACAGATGTTCCCATGGCCACACAACAGGTCTGGGTGTTCCCACTGGATCTACTCCTTGTCTGCAGGACAGCAGATCCTCGATGCCACAACGGATGCCCACAACCCAGCACCAGGGTTTGCCCAGCACACCTCCACTAGGGCCAGGAGTGCCCTGCTGCCATGTCACAGCTCATCTCCCAGCACTCAAATTACTCTGCTTTCCAAGGAACTGGAGAGGGAAAAATGAAGGAAAATTCACATAGCAAGGAATTTAAAATAAAAAAAAAAGGAAAAAAAATCTAAAAACACTTACTTAAACGAACTTTGGTTCACTTCCATTACTTTGTTCAAACCTTTCCTCATGCTGAAATCCAGCAGAAACACCCAAAGGCCAGTTATTTCTCAACACCAAAATAACTTAATGAACACTCAGAGGCTTTGCTAAACATCACACCACGGCTTTGTGAACACCAGCTTTAGGGATGATGTTTTTCTTACGAAAAAAAATGTCGTGCACTCATAAAAATTTCAGCTTTGTACTGTCTTGTGAAGCATTCAGTATGAATTAGCAATACCCTGTAGCAGGACGAGCACAGGAAGGAGCCCCCGATTCCCACTGCCGAGACACGTCAGGCATTGTCTAATGACTGATACTTCCAACAGAATTTGCAGCTTTAATAGCTTGGCAGCATCAAACCCTCTTCAGAAAGACACACGGTGATGGCACTCTTGCCCAACATTGTCATTCAAGTGACAAAACACTCAGAATGCCAGGAATGAGCTGCTGCTCTGCTGCTGTGCTGGAAGGAGTGAAGGCAGCAGGTACCAAACCCCTTGCACGCCTCAGCTGAAGGCTGGAGTCAACCAGGGATTTGGGCACAGGGCTGCTGCCTTCAGGAGTTTGGAGGAGTGCCAGAGCTGCCTCCAACAGCCAACAGCTGGCTGCTCTCAACAGCCTTGTGGATATTTACTTATGTGGCAGAAATCTTCACTTTCTTGTTAGCAGAGATAATACCGATTGAAGTGTTACAACAATTAAACTTCTTCCTGAAGGAAGAGCTGCACAGACGGACACAGCAACTCTGACTCCAAACCAACAGCCAAGGGATCTGCAGCAAGGCACTTCTGCAGCAATGAACAACAGACTGGTTTTGGTACACCAGCTGATGCAACTTTAAACAAAGACCTCGCATCCTGTCCGTGAAGAGAGAACAGATCTAAAAAGATAAATAAAATTTTAAATAAAGACCTTAATACAGCCATTCCTAATGCAAGCAGACACTGCAGAAAGTGAAAGTAGAGAAATGAGGAGCTGCAATCACGTTACCTGCAGAGCAGGAAGCTGAGGGTTTTGTGGTTTTCCTTTTCTGTGTGGTTCCAGATGAGTAAAACTCCAGTGTTCCCAGCCAGGACAAACCCAAGCCTCCGCAGAGCTTGGCTCCAGCACATGGATCACAGTCAGGAAGTGAAACTTCTGTGGAGAGCTCTGGTCTCCTTCCACCACCCAGCTCAAAGCGTTCTGCTTCCCTGAAGGACACACAAACCCTTTCCTTCCACAGCGCAGAACTCCTGTTGCCTTTTTATTGCTACAGTTTTTATAACCGAAAAAAAGAGAATGCTTTTTAATACTTTGCATTTATCTTGAAGCACTATTTACAGGCCCTAACCCTGTCCTGAACTGGCCAGGATGCCCCTTTGATCCCCAAGACCTTTGAGAGCAGCCAGGGCAGCAGGTATGGCAAGGGGCACAGTGGTGCTGCTGCTCAGCACCCATAACCCCAACTGCTCCGAGGTGCAAGGGTTCAGCATCCCTGGAGAAACAAAATGGCTCTGGAGTTAAAGCTACTCCAGCTGGTAACTCCTGTGGCTTCCCTCTCCAGTAGAGCAAAACTTGCTAGAAATGTTCTGAATCCCCAGTGAGGGTGCAAGCCACATCCATATGCTGTTCCTGAACTTGTATTTATCTACAAGTCCTACATCCAATGAATCCATGCAGGATCAAGCTGCCATTCTCCTCTTCACGGTATAATCAGGTTTTTGCACTCCTGGGAGGGGCAGGAGTACAAAATCTGTGTGGAGATGAAGATCCATTCAAATTTTTATTCCTTTCTTTTGAACATCTCACAAGAAGCAGCCAGTGCCTGTCAGAAGTAACATTCATTTGTGCAAGTCATAGCCACTTCTGGTCATCCTCCCTTCTACTGTTTGCTTCTAAAGCTTTTGGACAAAGAAACAGTTTAAACAAGTTATAAATCACAGAAAATAATTCAAATTTCTAATTTATGGACAAATGCTGGTAAGAATCACATCAGCTTTATTCTGCTGCTGCTTGAGAAACTCTGAGACACTTCTGCAACGAACTGTTTCTAACTTTCAGGTAGTTCCTTTGCCATGAGACATCCAGCAGAGACTGGTCAGGCTTTGCTTCCAGCTAACTGCCAGCCTCAGTCCCTGTCACATCCACAAACAAGACGTGTTATATTGCAAAATGCTGTTTTCCCTAAAAATATATATATTCCTGGTACTGCTGGAAAAAGAGTCCTGGTTTCTCCTCAGCAAAAGGGCCAGAGATGTGATTCCACAAAAAGTGACATAAAGTTGATTGATTATCAAAGCAAAACCAGAGAAAAAAGCTGAAGGGGAGCCTAAGAAAAGCCCAGCTCTTGCTACCATGGAAATACAATGGCTGTCACTCCATGAAGTGTCACTACACACATGCACAGAATTTTTTTTTAAAAAGCAGCCAAAGCACTGGAACAGCCAGCCTATGAAAATGCACTTGTTCACATGTTTTTGGTGTTCCTTTAACTACACACAACTTCTTAGGAGGAGAAATGAAATTACACGGGGAAGGGATCTTCACATCAAAGTCTGGGAAATACATTTCAAACAGTTTTGAGGTTTGCAACCCTGATAGAAACTGAAAAAAAAGAGAAGAGTCCCCGACCCTTTCATTTTCTTTATACAGACTTGTCGGCAAAACATAAATAGGAAGCAACTACCCCTGGGAACAGCCCTTCCCCCAGACAAGACAGAGCTGGGCACAGGCAGGAGCCCAACACACGAAAATGGGGAATGGCTTGGGCTGTTGCCTGGGCAAGGAATGCCATGGGACAGGGAGCTCAGCCACGGGAAGTTCAGCGCTGCATCCCGCTGCTCCACAGAGCTGCATCCCAGCGCACAGCAGAAACTGCAAGCTAAAAGCTGCTCTCTTTAGGCCAGCAGGAGTCAGTTCCATTGCATATTTCCCCCCTCGTTTCAGCTATTAATACATGGACTGCTTACTGCCAGGGTCTCTCAAATCTAGGTTAGCAGAACATCAACACGCCTCATGTCTCACCTGACAGCACAGTTTTGCCAAATTATTCACTAAAGCAAAGCTGCCGTCCTGAACTGAGGCTTGCTGCTGTTTTCCCATGAAAGAGCTATAGAGCACTGGGGATCAAATCCTGCCACTTCTCAACGGTTTACAAGAGAAATTCAGACACCTGTGTTACATTCCTTTCATTTGCAACAAGCAGAGGATCTGCAAAGCATCTCTCTCCAGTAAAAAACGTTTGATCTTCCAGCATGGAGAACAGCAACTGCCTTTTCCTTCTCAGCACAAAATAACCCCCATCTTCAAATTCAAGATGTTCTTCTGGAGAAAAAGAAGTGGATGCACAGCAGGAACCATCACTTAATGGGAGAGGACAACAGGTATGTGCCAGCCTGTGCCAGGCCCAGGCCAGACTCCTCCTGCCCTCTGTAAGTGCCTCCAGTTTCACCATCAACAATTACTGAGCACTGAGTACTTGAGCAAATAAATTAACACCCAATAGCTCCCACCATTCTCATTAATAGCTGGTAAGCATGACCTACAGAAATTGCCTATGAAACAGAAAGCTGTCAAATGGGTAAATGCATTCAAGCTCCTGTCATCCTTTCCTTCAAAATACATGTGGAATATCTCTTATTCAAGATTTTTTGTTTGGTAGCAGACTTCAACCCTTCTAACACTCTATCCCTGACAGAAGATCTCAGCTTCATCTGAAAAGCACTGCTGGGGAAGTAACTAAACTCCTGCAGAAGCATTTACAGTCTTAACATGCCAGACAACTGTGAGCTGGCAGAAAGTCTGACACAAAAGCAAGCCATTGTCCTTAATAAATATTAATCAACTTTCTTGGGCTGCCATAGTTCATATGAACCACCGGGTGCCAGCTGTTGCCAGCAAGTCCCATCTCTAACTCAGTCTCACCTGCAGAGCCATTAACACAGCTCCATCATACAGTCACCAGCAGGTCACTGCTCCCTTGTGCCCACAGGCCACTTCTCCCCATCCAGACACCTCCAGGCCACAGCTCCCTGGGGCAGACGCTTCCCTTCCATCTCTTTTCACACCTCAGTCACTGTCCTCTCTGGTATTCACCGGAAAGGTCTATAAATCTACCTCAATTCCTGCCACACAGCTCTAGCTTGCAAAACAAGTTTGAAATTCCATCTTCAAACACCAAGTTTCCTAAATGTCTGTATATCCTGAGCTAATAGAAAGCTATTAAAGAACAAATAGGTGCTGTGCAACCCCATCCTAGGAGAGTAATTTTGACACATGGGCTCGCTCTGTGCTGGAACACTGAAGCATAGTTCCTTCTCAGCTTTTCTAAGACAGAAAAACATCAATCTGTGAAAAGTAATGGACAACAAAGGATTTTCTATATACAGTATCTCAGAAGAAACGTCTCTGAACAGCAGTCACAAAATATAGAGATAAAACCCAAAGGCACCAACTGTTTAAAAAACATTAACAATTATCTCTTCAGATATTAGAACTGCTGCAACAAATTTGCATACTGAGTAAAAACAAAAAAATCTTTATGTAAATTGAAAGAAATGCAAAGGCACAAGATTTTTACAATACAGATTTATGGAAAAAAAAAGAAACCAACAAAAAACTAAAACAAACCATGCTACTGTCATGTCACAGGCAAAGCAGAAGGCACAAATCCACCTCAACAATTGGTACCCTTTTAAGAAGTCTTAATTGAGTTCTTGCTTCACTAGCACTGTGAGAAACGGTGGCTCTCTCAGGAGTAGGAATTATATATCTGGTTAGTTGCAAGGAAAAGCAAATTCTCAGTACTAATATTGATAGAAAAGCAAGGATAATGCTAAAAAAAAGGCATAGCTTTCTTTTCGTGCTTTTTCGCAGAAGCTTATCTGAAAGCCTAAAGTAAGAGACCATTTCTCATTCATTCACTCAAAGGAGAACATCAGCATTAAGAATCGCCTTTTATCTTTCAAAATTTACTCTAAAATCATAAATAAAATGGATTTTTTAGACCAAACTTTAGGCTGCACTGCTTTGAATACAGAGCAGTCCCATCACCAGGATCCAGGGGACAAACACTGGCATCTGGCAGGAAAGGAACGGACCAGGGTACCATCTGAAATAAAGAACTTTTAAGACTGAAGAGATTGTTTTGTTCCCAGAAAGCTGAAGGTTTGGAGTAGATCTGCCCATATTAAGCAGTATTTTAAAAGAGATGGTCCAGCTGCTCATGCCCAGGCAATTTCCCATAGAAGCCCAGCTCTCCAGCACTGCCACCACAGCAAAAGACCAGTCCTGGTCAAGCACAGCATTCCACACTTTCATCAAAGACACCTGCCCAGAGCAGGGGAGGACACGTACAGTGGCTTTTTGTAATATTCCCCCACAGGTGCTAATGACAGCTCACCTGTACAACAGCAACCTGGGCAAGCAGCACTGCCTGCAGCCCCTCTTCACCCTCGCCAGCAGCCAAGCCAGACTCACACAATCCCAGAATAGCCTGGGTGAGAACAGACTTTAAAGACCATCTCATTCCACTCCCTGCCATGGGCAGGGACACCTCCCACTATCTCAGGTTGCTCCAAGCTCCATCCAACCTGGCCTCGGACATTTCCAGGGATGGGGCAGCCACAGCTGCTCTGGGCACCCCGTGCCAGGCCCTCATCACCCTCACAGGGAATAATTTCTTCCCAAGCAAAGAATTTCTTCCTAATCACGCAGAGATCACACCAGATAACCACACTACAGACTTGGGGACAGATCCGTTGCTTGATATAAGGGGCAGGTCATGGCAAAGCTCCCACTCCTTGAGCAGTGACAACGAGCCGACTTGCCAACACTTGGAAGAGTCAGGTGTGATCCAGCAGGCTCTGAGATGCAGGCACTACAGCAATGTGCTTGAGGAATTTAGCACCACTGCGCTCTCGGGAAAGCAGCAACCTTGCTGTTTACCCTTTTACTAGGGTAAATAACTAGAGGCAAACACAAAATTTCTCTGCTAAAGAAATAAGCATCATAAAATCTCTCAATAAAAATTCCCCAAGCACACTGGATTTTCAAAGTCCATAGAAAAAAGCTCTACTGCTGTGCAGAGGCCTCAGTACGGAAGGAGCCTGAGAGTCTGCCCAGCTAATCCCCGCGGTCTCATGCTGGGTAACAGAAGACTGTTGCAAAAATATCAGCCAGTAGCCCCAACTCAGATCCAGCTATCTTCTTCCCTTGCCCTTGTCCCCATTAACTCCTTCCCCCTCCAAGCTTCCAGTAAAAGGAATGCGTGCACCAGCCCTGCACACAAACTGACTATCCCACACAAAAGCACCAAGAGGCCCCTCCTGGCTCCCGCAAGGTGTCCGAGCACCACAAAGAAGTTTTGCACCTTCGCGGCCACCCGTGTGCGGCCTGTGGCCAGAGCCAGCGCTGCTGCCCGCCTGGCCCATGCTCGCCCCAGAGCAAACTGACCCACAATGCCATGGTTTATGATGCTGCAACTTCTCCACTACAGCAGGGCTCCCGGTTTTTTGCTAAGGTGGGAGCTGCACGGCCTTGTATCAAGACAAGAGTCATCTGTGCTCATGGTACCAGCATAGCTTAGGTTTGCTCCTGGTGCTGCTGCCCTCAGAGGCATCTGAGAAGGGGGAAACCTGAGGTATCAACCTGGCCTTGCTGCCCATGTTTTCTGCTCCATACAAGACCGTCAGCAAACTCCAGAGACAATGTGAACTCCAAAGATACCGCAAATAACATCCCATCAGCGGGAACAGAGCGTCCACATGCTGGAAAGGGGAGAGGAGGCTGGTTCCTTGCCTAGCCCAAGGCACACCAGGGCAGGAATACCATCACACTCTAATACACCTCTGAGATACAGGCGTTACAGAGGGAGTAGCACATGCATGCTGAAGATGCCAGATCAACAGCTACACAAGCGCCATGAAACCACCAAGGTGTGGCAACAGAAAGAATATATCAGCTAATGACTGAAAGCCAAGAGTCCTAACTGTTTTTAAAGGAGTTTGATATGCTTATGCATGAGGTAGAAGGGGGTAACTCGTGGACGCAAAGCATTAAACTTGTCATAGGAATCCCTGGACATCCAGCTTGCCAGTTCCCTCAGCAGGGAGTAAGGGCATTAGCTGGGCTCTGGCTGATCCCAGCAGAATGTGTGTGCCCATGTAGCGCAAATGCAATTCTTTCACTGTGTTGCTATATGTGATTATTTTACTTGTCTTTTCAAAGAGATTTCCAAGTGTCTTTGCATTTCTTTGAGTCCTAACATGGACCAGATCATACCAAACCCACAGCCATCTAAAACAACTGCCATACTTGGGATTGGTTGAATTGGTTGGAAGAGCAGTCACTTTTCTCCCAGCACACGAGTCAATGTTCCTGCTGGGCAGTAAAGCAGCAGCAGCTCCTGCCAGGTTGGATGAAGATGACCCAAACTTCCCCTTTACCAGCTCAGCTGCCATGGAGCAACCTGTGTTGGCTGCTAAACCCACAACTCTTGAACACAACGCCTGAAGGGACAGGACGATGTTGACCCCAGTATTATTACATCCTCCATTTCTGCATTGCTGAACAGAATGGACATCAACCTGTTGAAGAATGTTGTCACAGAACATATCTGTGTTTGGTTTGGGTTTCAAAGAGTCAGGACATGCCAGCACAGGATTATTCTGAGAACACTGGGCAGTCAGAGCTCTGCTGCTGAAGTCAGAGTATCACTCAGCTCTGAGAGGGAAACCCAATACAAACCTTCCCAGAAAGCTGCTATTTACTACATGGAAGTAACACTGTGGACAAGTGGCTCCTGGACTGCGTCCCAGGTCCTGAGAGAGCAGCACAGTGCCCTGGTACGGGGCAGGGTGCAGCTCAGACTTTTGGCAGCTCAGCGATGAAGCAGGGTCCCTGCTGCCAGTTCAGTTCCAGGCTCCCGTTCAAGTCAGCCCTGACTAAGGCCTGTCGATATTAAAGCAAATGACCAGACCTAGAAACATCGCAGAGCTTTGTTGAAATAAACTGCATTCACGCATTCTTCATTTCCCGTGTTTTTGTAGGGCAGGAAAAAAGCAGCCATACTGACAAATCAGACCGGGAATTTCTTTCAAGTCACAGAAGATTCCAAATCGTGGCCCTGATGGGGAAGCCAGCCGAGCCGTCCCACACGACCATCCAGACAGACACGCACAGGCCTCGGACACCAGCTCCCACCACTCCTGTCTCAGTCTTTGCCACTTCCACACTTGCTGAGAAGATCCTTCTCCCATTTCCTCAGCTGCAGTCCTCATCAGCAGGATCAGCTGGGATAAAACCACAGAAACAGGCCAGAGAGTACATTTTTGCTCTTAGCCCCAAGGACATCTAGCACTGATGCACAGTGGCAAAGCTTAACCCATAAGAAGCCTATCTGGGTATGACTGGCCTAACCAGCTGGGCAGATAAGCTCCAGGCTATTACTCCAATTCTTCTCAAAAAGAAATAAATTAATTAGAAATATATTTTAAAATAGATTTTGCATTTCCAGGAGAATGCTGGCAGGCTTGTTCAGATATTCCACAACATGTAGCTCCAGTGCAGAAAGAACTCAACTGCCAAGCTGCTGCCTAAAGCAGCATATATCTAAGCCTTTGCATCCAACCCTTTCTTCTTCCAACAGAAGTCTGAGCTCATTCACAACTCCTCCGTGTAAACTTGCATACTAACTTACACCACAGTGCCACACTTTCTAGTGACAACAGCTGAGCTTCAGATCAGAAAGCAGAGAGCTGACCTCTTCCCCAAACCACGAAGAAAACCAGCTCTAAAAGCTGACATACAAACACCCCACTTGCCACACGCTGATTGTTGCAGCTACCCCAAGGCGAGAACGACCTTGAAGAACATCTCCTCAGCTCTCAGCCGTAAGTCTTGGCCAGCATTGTACAAAGCCGTTCCGACCATCCTCCCCCTTTCCTGCTTTCTGCCAGTGCAGGTTTCTGAGTGGGACAAGAGGAAAGAAGAGGATATCAAAGGTAGGATGGGGTTTCCAGAGTCTGGCATGAGACCAAGTCCTGAACTGAGAGTGTTCAGGAGAGGAACTGGTCTTTACAGAAAACTCGGACACGGTCCCACTGCTCCCCAGAAGAGATTTCCAAACGCAATGCTTTTATCTTAGTCCACAACCCCTCCCAGGTCAAACAACACAGCCATATGTTTTTAAAGGAAACTGTTTTATCTCTGTCCACAAACCTCTTCAAAGTACAAACACTTTGCTTTCTGGTCCAAAAGCAAAGTGATAGCTAATTCAGTTCAGAGAACCACTTCCAGAGAATCAGGTCCAAAGCAAACCACACAACCCTTTTGGTCCACAGAAAAAAAATAAGCCTAGACAAAAACAGATAAAGGATAAAGTCCCATTTGGCTCAGCTGTCTGCTCCCAACAGCTGTCCTCCTTACGCCACAGGGCATCTCCTGAAGCACCTCAGAAAGATCAGATAAATTATTCAAAACACAGACTAATTCCTGGTGCTTGGACTCTTTGTTCACTCCAGGACCAGCAGAGCTGTCTGCTTCCTGGAGGGCTCGCCCTGCCTCCAGTAAAGGGCAAACACCAAAGCTTTGATTTGCAGAAGAGGAAATCAATTCAGCAGCTAATAAATACACAATTTGTGCAATATATGCACTCCCATCTCCCTTGATGCTCACACGGAAGTTAACGGGCCACACCCGTTGAACGCTGTCACTGCACCGCCCATGTGCAGGGCAGTTCAGCTCACCTGACAGGAGAAACAGGAGCGAGATGGGCGGGGATACCTGGCAACTCCGTGTCGTATTTCCTCACTAACAGCAACAGCAGAGATCTCACCACCGAGGGTTACAGCCTGAGGAGTCAAGGTCACACATTTTGGAAGATGCTCTGCAGTATCACATGATACTCCTGATGCAAATCCAGGCCAATGAGACCTCACATGCCCGGCAAAGGATCTGTGCAGGCATGGAGCAGGCACCCAATAGGGCTGCAGAGAGCTCCACTGCGATTGTGCTTAAACAAACCTATGACACCTGATAAAAAAATCACATTTGCACCTTTCCACCTAACCATGAGGAGACGCAGACGTGTTGCACCTACATGAACTGCAAGACTAATCTTGAAGAAACAACCACCTAAGTAAACCAGGAAATGCACATCATGGGGACCTTCAAAAGCTAAAGCTTCCCCTCAAACCAAAGGAAACCCAGTAAGATTGCAGATGCCCTTAAGAACCAGACTAACGTAACATAAATTAAAGTGGAATGAGAAGTTTAGAACCAAAGTCAGCACGACAGCCTGTCCAGAACACCAGCTCCCAAATGCAGATGCTCAGGCTGAAAAAGCTTCCCTGCCGAGGCATTCAACTGCTGAGGCAGAGCAAGTTTTCAACTCTCCCTTTCCCCTTCATCATTATTTCCAAATGTATTTGGCTCCCAATTTTTATCAGTCTTCTTCTACATCCTTTGGTTTAAAACATGTCCCTACTGTCCTCTGGGTGCTCTTGAGTTTACCATATTAAATCACAGGAATTAGTTCAAGTCTCTCCCACTGCAAATCTCCCTGCAGTCTATCCTTCCCTTCAGCTTCAGGAAGGGTCTCAGGAAAAAGGCCAATTCACTCAGACACAGTTCCCAGGAGGGAAGTCAGGTCCTGAGCTGGGACTGCTCAGGAGGCAAAGGGACAAACATGGGCCCACATGGGAAATGCCTACGAGGTGAACAAACAGATGGGCTGTGTGTGTTAAAGGTACATGTATGTAAAAGGTATGTCCATACCAGCTCTTGCAGTCAGTTCGATGCTGGTAGCACAGGACCACCCCTTCGAGAGGCTGCCACCTGCAGTGGCAGTTTTCCAAGCACCTCGTACACAGTTTACCTAAGTCCACCTAGCAAACCTCAGCAAGAGACCTGTAACAGAGATAACTTGTCCAACAACTCAGCAGCAGTACAAGGAGGTGGGTGGGGGTAGAAAACAGGGTGCAGAGTCATACCAAAAATTATTTTGTCTTATTCAGACACTAAAAGAACCATGAGTAAAAACTAAAGCTCCATGGCAGCACAAATCCTTCCCAATGCTGCAATCTTGTCCCAGGAGAATGAGATGAAACCCATTCTCCCTGCATTTCACACTTTATGAACAATGGCTTAACTCCTCGGCACCTTCAGGATAACTCTGAGCACTTACCTTTTCATTGATTTTGATAATCAAGTACTTCAATATTTGGACAGCCCCCTAAACACCCAAGTCAGTGCCGACTGCGAGGGGTGAGCCTCACACTCATGTTCCAGACATCCCCCAAACCAGAGGGACACGTGCAGATGGAGGGATAACGAACATGCAATAGCTGTTCCATTCTCAGCCTAGCAGAGACACAGTATTCAAGTTATCTATGAGCTGAACTAAAGAAACACAGGTGAAGTGTCTCTTTCCAGGGATTTACCATGAGTAAATTATTACTGCACATTAACTAATCCAGCTATAATAACACACCTTTTTGAAAGACATTCTTCCATGCTCAATAAGCACTGTCATTTACCCACTGCTCACACATCTATCCTGCAATAAAACAAGTCCACAACATGAAAGAAACCTGAGTACCCAGAAGACAGACAAAAGCCCTCTGCAGGGAACACCAGCAGCCTGGAATAACACAGCGGAAGATTCACATTACTGAAGGCATTGGCCAAGGGAGCAGCAGCAGAACTGCACAGGGAGAACCAAAAATCAACCAAACTGATATAAAAACAGTTTAAAAATGCAGTAACTCCTAGGCAAACAGACTTAAAGACACAGGTTCTTTTGAACTAGTGTCATCAGAGGGACTCAGTTTCTCATTGCAGAAGAGATTCTACAGCCAGCAACCATAAACGACTTGGATCAACAAAGGAATCCCCAAAACATTTCTTCATCTCTCCAAAGCCAGCAGACAACATCGTACAATAATAATCCATCCAGACCAGAATACCCATGAAAAAGCCTATATCCCAAAGTGATACCTCTTGAACTACAATGAAAAGGTTCAACTGCCAGTACCAGGCAGGTTTTCCTCACCCTGCTGCTGCAGCATAGCAATCCCCACCTTCCTGAGTGGACGCTGCTGTCATAGGAAAAGGAAGAAGGGCAAGACACACATCCACTTGTAAGGAGGCATTTGAATACGATGAAGCCCATTTTAAATGAGGTACATGAGAGCTGGGAACATCACCAGCACCTTTCCAACGCTGATCCAGACCAGTGCACTCCAGCCTTTGAGAGGATGCCAGAAGCATCACATCCATTCAGAGATTTTTATATCATCTTTATAAACGTCACTTCAGTGAAGCCTGGATGGATATTTGCTGCCAATTCCCACCCATAGGGCAGAGCACTCTACAAACACCCTGCACAGCTTCTTCCACTTGCAGAGTTTTCCTTTCCAGTCTCCACAGGCTACAACAGGTAGCCTGCTTCCTCCACTGTGAAGCAGACCTCCACATCTTCTTTCACATAAAATCTTATCAAACCTAAATCCAACAGAAGACATCCAACTTCAAAGCTGCATGATGCTAAAAAGCTGTTTATGTGTGTTTGATACATGCAGAGCTTGATGTGGTTACACGAGAATCCTGTAAGCAATGCTTCACTGCATACACACAAATTTAATTTCAGGGACTCCTCAACAACACGAAGTTTGGAAAGTACACATTTTGGCTTTTTTTGCTTCCTCACAAAACTCATCTTTCTCCTGCACGATAACCCTCATTTTGATGGGCAACAGTGTGACTTCCACACCTCCTGGCTTCCTCAAATCAGCATAAAATAACTGAAAAGGCCTCCCAGCATCTGAGGAGACTGACTAGGACTTTTGAGCTGCCCCTTTACCAGGAAAACAGACAGATCAAAAGCATCAGTTGATTATAAGTAAATCAAAATAGAAAGCCAAAATGCAAAACCATATGCCCGCATACCAATACAACCCTACACACACAAGTGTATGACAAGACTCGAACACAAAGCAGACATGGCCATAGGGCCCATGCAGGAATAAACTGGGGGCACAAATGAACTAAAATACACTGGTTTGCTCACAACACAACTTTTATCTTTCTTAACAAACGCAAGTATGTCCAAGTAGACATACACCCATCAATCTGCCAGAGTCAGCCTGCATCAGTGCTGTCTGCTAACACACACAGGTTTGATAATTCCACCGAGGGCAAGCGGAAGTTCGGGCAGATTGAATACGGATTGTATTCAGTCAGTTCCCACCTGCTCACTTGGCCTATATTAGCATAAGAATGGGCAATTAAATACACAGGGACAAACAGCACTTATTTTATTACCTACTGAGGACAGGCATTGATTCTCCCCTCCAGTCCCCTCTTATCTTGTTCTTTTCTATCTTCCTTGTTCTCATATCTACACCATATGTTTAATTTACCTGGCCATTCACACACTGCTTCATACCTCAACTGCTGCTCACTTGCTGCTCCTTCACAACTCCCACACCTCCCCACTGGCTCTTGTTACCCAAATTCCCCTGAGGTTCCCTGAGCAAACTGCCACGTTTACACTACTAACTCACCTTCTCTGCCCACCATGCCTCTCTGCTCAGGAAGGTAAGTCCTCCCCACCTGCCTTTTGACAGTGCCCACTCTGTTGCTTGCTGCCTTGGTGAGTGCACGGAATGACTGGACCTGCTCCCCTCCCCACTGTGGAAGGTGCTCCTGCACCCAGCTCTGGCAGGAGGAGAGGAATGAGATGTTGGATCTGCCGGAACAGAGGAGGACACAGGAATCACAGCATCTCTTACTGAATTCCCATACCGAGGATCACTCTGGCCACAGTGATGCCCACAAACGGTTTCAAGCAATATTCTGCTTCTGCCAGTGCTGTGTGCAGGAGCCACGATTACCCCACTGACAGAATGTATGTTACACACCCACACCAAATTCACCTGACCCCAGTGACTGACAAAGTCCATCGCAGAACTCACCAATGCTGTCACCAGCTAAACATGAACAATTTCCGACCTCTCAAAAAGCCTCCCAGCAGCTCTTTTCTGCCAGAAAGGCATAGGACAGAGTTTCCTTGTAAATAGGAACTGATCACTCAACTTCGGTAAGCCACTGATGTCATGAATGGCACCCAAGGGTGAGAGAGGGACTTTAGTTCATCTCCTCATGCACTCAGACACCTCTTAACAACCTCCCTGTCCTGGCTCCTTGCCTCATGCCTGTAAAGGACTGTCTCACCAGAGACAGATCTCCTCTGATTTTTGCTAAAATGGGTGGAGTTGGGTGAAGAGAGCAAAGACATCAATGAAGGAGCGAACAGGACCACACACACATGCGAAGGGCACTGAGAATCCTGAATTCTGGTTGAACCAGTCAGGAATTCCCACCCAACACATCTGAGCCATCATATCCACTCTGAGAAGACATATACAATAGCTCTGCTCTGCTTTTTAAAGACACCAGAGCACACCAGGCAGTGAGTATTTGGAGAAGTCCCAGTTGCCTCCAGTCTTCCTGAATGCCCAATGCAGCTGAGCTGATTCCATAACAATCAGTTATAAGTGGTTCCAGTTCCAGTTTGGCACTGCAGTTAGGATGAGTGACTCCACAGGTTGTAATTAGAATCAAAATTCTCCCTATGGCTTGGAATTAACTACATGTCTAGATTTCATACCACGATTCTTCAAATTATCATTTTTTGAATAATGTTAGCAGTAACGACTATTACTAATTTTGGCAATGAGAGAAACACAAAATTGCTCCAATTACAGTTTGGGTGCTGGTTTTTCCTTAAATCACTGTCAAAGGTATCCATCCTACTTCCCACAGAATCTGCTTCCTCCACTAAACATCCAGGACACTAAATATTCAGGACTGTTCCTGAACTTTAACATTACACATAAGAAGGACAACAACTCTTCACGCCAGCAGTCACCAACATCCAGACAGACTTCAATGTGCACACAGCAGACATTCGAAAAATTACGGAATAGGATCTATTTTAATACTCAGAAGCCCAGCTCTCCTTTGTCTCCAAGCTGTTCCTTGAACACAGCACCATGAACTGCACTGGCCAGGAGACTCTTTGGGAAGAAATGAAGCTCCAGGTCCTTTGGCATGGGCAGCTGATGCAAGAGAAGATGTGTGTGAAGCTGGGGCAATGTGCATCAGTAAGGGTGAGAAGGCCTGAAGCAACCCCTTGCTTGACCACTAGGCTTGAGGGTCATGGCCGCAGTGAGCCCGGTACATGGACAGGGCAGTGTCCCTTCACCTCTGCATTGTCACCTGCAGGACTTTAGCCTGTGTGCATCAAAAATGGTGTAGGATACAGAATGAAAACCAAAGCTGAGTGGCCTGCAGAGACCTTTTGGATCTGCTGCCCTTGGCCCCAGACATCAACGTGATGGGCCTCAATTTCTCTGAAGACTTCTCCCCTGTACCACCATCCTCACAACTCTTCCCTACCCCTAGGCCCTGATGAATGCCCTGACAGCTGACACTCCTTATAAAACTGCTGGCCAAAACACCAAAACAGAAATCCCCTGTGAGGGACTCTCACCTCAGGCGAGCTTACCCAAGCACGTGGCCTCTGGGCAGGGTCTCCAAAAGCAACACACTGCTGTCCAGGGGACGTCACAGTCCCCTGGCATGAGAATTCCACCCTCTCCCACTCCCACCTCCCTCACAGCAGCAGTTGCACGAGCCAGAGTGTTTCTGGCTGAAAATTAACTGAGCAAAACTTCTTTTTTAAAAATATAATTACTTGTTTCCAGCTTAATGACTTCCCTGCTCCACCTTGTCATGCTGTTTAAGCCAATTAAATCAATACCGATGCAGTCCTACCTACTCCTCTCCCCACCCAGCAATGCATTCCTGCACCTCCCTTGCTCCAGCGCCTGCCCAGCCCCACCACAAGCTGGGCATCCCAACCGCGGAACACTCGACACTTCTGTGGGGTTTTCGTTGTTCAGCTCAGCTTGCCCCGGCATCAGCAGGAACACATGTTGTGGGCAAGGCCACTGTGCATCTTGGAGAGCGGCCAGATGTGCCCCAGCAGCCTGCACACCACCTGCAGCCACGTCCAGCCCCTTCCCATCCCACCCAGAGCCCACGCAGGTGGCGTGGCAGCACAGGTCCTCCTGGGACGGCGTTTCTTGCAGGTTCCAGGAACCATCACAGCCACAGCAACCTGCTGCTCCAAAGCCCATCCAGGATCCCACACGCAGCTCCTCCTGGGACACCTGAACACTCATCTGTTACCTTAGGAAAAACCACCAGCACTTGGGCATCATCCCACTGGCCCATAGTCCTGAATCCATATTTAAACTGACACTTTAAACCAGCTACAGCAGAACCAACTGCCCTTCCTCCACTGGAGAGAGCACGCAGATGCTACAGCACCACGAGTTCACAGGGCATCACAGCTGCCAGGGTGCAACACCAACTCTCAGCGTTGGAGACAGGTAATTCAGAGGAACAACTCAAATATGAAAAATGGGTCAGGTGGCAACATCAAGGGTTGTAACTGAACTACAAGGCTAGTTCTTATTTAATCACAACTGCTTCGGCATATCATGGTCAAGCTTTTAACCCCTGCATTTCATTCACAAGGTCTGGGATTCCTGTTTTTGAAAGATGGATAATACTACCTTGACAAGGCCCAAACGTAATCCTTCACGAAGTAGAAGCTACAAGGAGCCAAAATTCTCCTTTTTACTCCAAGTATACCAAACTCTTCAGTTTAACCATCAGTTCTTTGCCCAAACAAGTCCCCACCAGTCTCAGCACATTCCATACCAGGAGGACAGAACACAGAATACAGCAAATAACTGTGACAAACATTATTTCACGACAGTACGTGCATTTCTGTCACAGAGAGAGCAACCTTTCCTTTTTTCTGCTCCCAAAACAGGGCAAACTGCTTCTTTAATATTACCATCCCAGCATTTAATTAAAAAAACCAAAGAAACCACCACTGTGCCACCTCAGCCTAATAAGGCCTAAAATGTTGCTCAACCACAGAGTATTTTTCAGTGGTCTAACTTTAAAGGAGAAACTCCAAGGGTTTGCCGAGGCCTTTCTGAAAAACAAATATCCACAGTTTTTGCAAGGCTGCTCAACCATCAACAAGTGCCGGTGGGAACCAACACGACCCGCTGCAGCACTGTAAATTTCCATCGGAACGGAACGAAACTGAACCGCAAGTTCGCGTTGAACTGATTTTACTTAAACGTTTGTCTTGAGAAAAGCACACACCGGAGACGGAGGACCGGGGGAGACCGGCGGCTGGCCGGGGCAGTGCCGTCGTGCCGCAGCCCCGGCCCGGCCGCCGCC
>VZTD01000438.1:0-46117 GCA_013397725.1 Rhagologus leucostigma | reverse complement strand
GGGGCGGGGGCGGCGCTGCCTCCCGCGGGGGGACGGGGCATCCCCGGGCGGTCCTGCGGCTCCGCTCCGCTCCGCTCCTGCTTCCTCGGGCCGGGGGGCATCGTCCGCAGGCCGTCAGGGGACCCCGCACCGCGCTCGGCCCCGCCAGCCCCTCAGCCGGGGGCGCCCGGACATCTGCTGTCCCGTCTCACATCCCTGTGGCCGGGGAGGCCCTCCGGGGTCTGGCAGTCGGCCCGAGCAACTATAAAGTTGCTCATTTCTCATCTTCACCCTAGGGTTAGGACTTCTCCCACACAGGCAGCCCCTTGCAAACTTCTCCTGACTCTCCCGAGACCACAGGGCACAGCTCCTTGCCGTGCTTTCCCGGACACCCAGGGCATCAGCCTCTTCTTGCCAGCATCAGGTTCCCCCTCATTTTCCTTCTGCTCTTGGCCACTGCTGTTCATGCCAGCACATGGTTTCTGACCATTCCTTTTAACTCCAGCAAACCTACACTCCTAGTCGTAGAGGCAGCACATACTGTGAATTAGAGAAGTGAAATGGTTGCTCCAGAGCCGTGGGCTTTCCCCAGCCTGCTGCATGCCCTACGGGAGTCCCTTCACCTACAGGAGGCCTTGTGCCCTCATCTTTGCAACAGAAATAATAGTGACCCCCTTTATGAATGAGATAGGCTGAGGTAAAAGCTGGATGTCCCACGTGTTAGAAGTATGAAGACTCTTTCCCTGCTGCTCCATTGCCCAGGCCACCATGGAGGTGGTAATACAGCCCTGAACGCACACTGGAAGTGCCTCCAGGATCTGCAAACCATCACCCTTCGTGCAAGTGCAGTGGGGGAGGAGGTTGGGGCAGGAGCTGCCTCCCCAGCCTGCCTTAATTTTTCCTTCTTTCTCTCCCAGTTCAGCTCATATTGATTCCTCTTGCCACATGTTAAGGCAAGATTTTTCTTTCCCCATATGTTTTGAACTTAGGAAACTTCTGAACATCTTCTTCCATCCTAGAGTCTTCTGGTTTCCCTGCTCCGTTGTGGAAGGGCCAGGGAGACAGGCTGGAATAGTCCCTGGGGCACAGAGGGAGCCCAGCCTTCTGCCCAAACCCTGCTCTGCAGGGAACAACTCACACTCTGCTGAGCTCACCTTTGTGAGGAAGTGGGAGAAGAGGTCAGAACTGCTCCCCTCCCTAATTCCACATCTTTCCTTTCTCTTCCCTGTTTTGCTTAAGCCTTCTCTTCTGCATTAACCTCTGAGCGCAGGTCCAAGGCTGGCACCTCGCAGGCTATGATGCAGAAACCCAGTGCCTACTGGCAAACACTGGCACAAGCTGACTTCCACTTCTGCTTTGTGCCACCTACGTGTGGTTCGCTTACAATTAGGTAAAGTCATACTTTCCCCTCACTGCAAATCTGGGAGGATCAACAATACCTGTTCTGACATGTTTGTGAAACCTTTCCTTAAAGACCTCCAGTGATGGGGATTGTGCCATTCCCTAGCAATCTGTTGTGGCGCACCTCCTAACGTCATCCAAAAGCCTAACTTCAGGGTTTGTTTTTTTCTTAATTTGAAATCTTTTATATCTTGTCCTGTTCACTATGGCCATGGCCTTCTTCAAAAGGACCCCTTGGGCACTTGATGAACTGCAAAGTTTCCCTTCCTGTCCTTGCCTCAGCTTTCTCTTCTACACATTACGTCAATTCATTTCCTTCAGCCTTTCTTCATGTCTTCTATGCCTCCCAGCATCCTCACTGACCTCCTTTGATGTTTTCTCTATCCATCTGCATTTTTTGAAGTACAGCATCTCTAGCTAGGCATACTACCCCAGCTTGCCTTGGAGGTTATAGCTCACATGCTCCAGGATGGCATTTGCCTTTTCCATTGCTGGTGTTCAGTTTGCTCTCCATTACACTATGGACACTTTCTTGGATGGGGGCAGGGGTGTTTTTTGGGTTGGTGGGGGGTTTTTTTGTTGTTTTTTTTTTTTTTTCTTGGTTGATTTGTTGTTTGGTTGGTTTTTGGTTTGGGTTGGGTTTTTTTGGAAAACTGTATCCACCCAGTTCCCTCACCTGAACCTGTGTTACTCACTGCTCATAAAGTAATGCTGGAAGTTGTACCTGTTGAATATTGCCCGGTAGATTGCAGGCCATTTCTCCACCTAGTGCTGAATCCTGTTGTCTTTGCTGTCCTCAACAGCCTGGAGTAATTAGCAGGTTTAATAAGGCAGTGATGGGTGTTAATCATCCAGGCTGTTAACTGAAGTAATTAAAAAGATCTGGCATCAGAACGGACCCCTGCAAAAATTCCCTGAATATGTCCTTCCATTTTGACGAACACTGATAATTAGCACTTGAGGTACAATGATCTCACCAGTTTTACACTCACCACGGCCTTTTATCTTCTTAAGAAGGGGTCAGGACAGCCAGTGTTAAAAACCTTCCTAAAGTCAACATATGTGACATCTGTTACTTTTCACTTTATGCCTAAAAATTTGTGCCACACCAGGACATGAGAGTGGTTTGTCAGCATTTTCTCCTGAGGTGCCCTTCTCTCTGCAACCAGGATATCATCCACCCCTTATTCTGTACCATTTACATCATGCCCAGATCTCATACTTTCCAACTATGTTATATACATATACATTCATAAAACTCTACACGAGCACAGGTATTATTTCAGTAGTCACTGGCCATTCCCACCAAGATGTCTGCTGAGTTCATTTAGTCCATGACTGGTGTATCTGGAGCAGTCCATGGTAGTAGCTAAGATATACTGTGGCATTGTCATTCAACAACCAGTTTTACATGTGCAATTCAACATTACAGACTGCTCTCACCCAAAAATCAAATCCCCTTGAGGTACGTATCATGTTTCCCTGTCCCTCTGCATTACCCATCTGGTGCACCCAGGTCCTTGAGCAAAAACAGTCCCAGGGATGGGTTTGCCTTTGCTTCAGAAATGCGTCCTCTGAAGTTGGTCAATCAGGGAACATGGGGCTGCTCTCATTCCCAGGAAAGTGGGCCCCATCCTTCCCTGCTCCTGGCATCTGACCCACCAGTTAAGGCAACTAAACCCAGAGCCCTCTTGGCAATATCAGCTGTGCAACCATGCATTTATCTCCAGATGTCCTTATTGGAATTGCAGTCAGGGTTCTGGGGCCAGGAACACACCAAAGGCCCTGAACCCTTCACCTGCCCACCCAGAGCCTTTTAATCACTTTTGATCCAATCTAAACCAATCCATGACCATTCATGACACAAGGATGAGGGCCATTACGGAATGGGTCACTGCGATGGGTGACTATGGCAGTGTTGTAGCAACATCTCTGGTACAGGCCCTTGGGAAACATTCTGGCTCTCGATATCACAGCTTGGCTGCAGGGCCCATCCCTGCTGCCTCTGTTCTTTACAGGTGGCGTTGCCAAAGCGAAGATAAGCTTGGACTGCTATGGGGTAAGTAGCAGATCCAGAGAGTCATAAGGAGGGAAGATGTTTTGCCTAATACTGAGGAACAAGTAGCTCAAGTTCTACTCGAGGATACTAAAGGTTCTCGGCCTCCCTCTCATGGGAGAAGTCAGTATTGCCTTCTGCCGACAAAGTCTCCTGTGTCCCTGGAGCGGGTGGCTGGAGGAAGTGCTCGGGATAGTTGGTAAAGCTTTAAAGTGAACAGTCTCGACCTTTTCTTTGCAATAAGCACACCCAACACTGAAAGACCTTTTTATCTCTAAGGCGTGTTACAGCCTGATTGCTTTTGAATTCCATTTAGCTCAGCTGGCCAGAGCATGGTGCTAACATGAAGGTTGTGGGTTTGATCCCCGTATGGGCCATTCGCTCAAGAGTTGGACTCGATGATCCTTATGGGTCCCTTCCAGCTCAGAATATTCTGTGATTCTGTGAATTAGAGCAGGAAAGAACGCCACAGTTGGTAAACCAATCCCTCCTTCTCACCCTACCCTCAGGAGAGACAGAGGGGCCTTTTGCCTTCCCTTGCTCTCGTGTCACTGAACTTTGGTCACTCACAGGATTGCCAAACCTTGGCCTTGGACACTTCCAGGGATGGGGCAGCCACAGCTTCTCTGGGCAACCTGTGCCAGGGCCTCACCTCCCTCGCAGTATCGCCGTGATGACCGTCCCGTCTGAGGCGGCCCCGGGATCGGGATCGGGATCGGGATCGGGATCGGGATCGGGATCGGGATCGGGATCGGGATCGGGATCGGGATCGGGGCCGGGGCCGGGGCCGGGGCCGGGGCCCGCCCGCGTCCCGCCCCTGTGTCCCCGCCCCCGGCCCGCCCCGGCCATGGCGGCGCGGCTGTGGCGGCTGTGCAACCTCTTCATGGCTGCCTTCTTCGGGCTGGCGGCCGCCGTGCAGGTGAGGCCGGGGCTTCCCTCCCGTCCCCTCCGCTCCCCTCCCGCGGAGCGCGGCCCCGGCCGGGCCGGCGGCTGCGGGGTCTCAGTGCGCGCCTCCCGCTGCAGGTGAACGACCCCGACGCGGGGCTGTGGATGGTGAGTACGGGCCGCTCTTCCCTTGCCCTTCGGCTGCTCCTGCCCCGGGGGTCCCGGCGGCCTCAGCCCCGCTCCGCTTGCGCCCGTCCGATCTGGGGCCGCCGGAGGAAACTGCTCCCGGCTTCCAGCTGAAGAGCGGGCAGACGCCGGGAAAACGATGTCTCTACTGCAGCGACGGCCAGAATCCGACCGTGCGTCCAGGATCTGCCTTATTTCACCCCAGATCTGCACCTGCCCCTGCAGAGCATCGCTTCCCTGTGCAGAGCACCCCGAGCTGCTCCCGTTCCTCCTGCCCGGCGCCCCCCTGTGCCCATGGCCCTGTGCTTGCCTTCAGTCACCAGCGGGACCCGCCTTCTGCCGCTCAGCTGTGCCTCGAAGGGAAACGGGGAGCGAACCCCGCTCCTGTGCCCGCCCTGCCTCATGAGCAGCCCGTGGCCCCGGCCCCGTGCGCTGGGCTGGGAGCTGAGGGCAGACGGGGACAGCCTGTGTGTGACAGGAGCTGCTGGCTGGGCAGGGGCTGCCCCTGCGTGCCCTGGGGTGCGTGAGCCCCTATGACAGTGGCACCAAAAGAGGGCAAAACGCCCCAGCGTAGGTGGAGAGTTTGGGGAGCCCGGGGCTGGGGACGACCCTGTCCTGTCAGTGTTTTCCCTGGAGGATCAAGATTAAGGGAAGGGGCTCTGCAGGGATTGGTCAGGCAGTCAGTATTCCGTAACCCAGGAGCGGAGGAACAAGGGCTGGCTGTGGGCTGATGGCCCAGGATTTTGGGTGGTGATGGTGAAGACGAGCACTAGCAGTGCCAGGGCATGCCGGAGGGCGAGGGACTGGGATCTGCTCTGTGCCTCTGACAGACTGCTGAGAAGGGGAGAAGTGCTGCTGTGGGTGGGCACTTCTGCTTCCTGACCTTGCTAAGTTTTGCTACCGAGTAGATTTATATGTCATTAACAGGTTGTCTACTTAGTGCCAGCTGCCCTGACACTGCTTGTCACCATCAACCCTTCAATAACAGGTATGATACTGGTGTGCAAAACAGTCTCTGCTCAAATTTTGCCCCCAAAAGGTTGTTGTTTTGCTTATTTTTTTTTTTAATTGAACCACAGATTAAAATCAGGCTGTGTGGAAACACATCCTGCTACCTTCTGCGGGCAAAAATCTGCAGGACCTGTTTCTACAAAAGCTGGTCATTGCTTTAGTGCTGATGGCTGGACATGCTGTAGGTGAGGACAGGAGCCCTGCAGAAAGCCCAGCTGCTGGGATGGGCCTGCCTTTGCACCCTGATTCCAGCTCAAAGCCCGACTGGAGCAGAAGCCTGGGAGCGTGCTCTGAACCTGACTCTGTGTTAACCTTGGCACATTAATTCACTTTGTTTCGTTGTTCTAAATCTGTGGGTTTTTTTATCTGTCTCATGCAAGAGCAGCTGAGCTTTGCACAGTCCTGTGAAAGTGCTAAAGGTCTTGTTCAGTGCCAGGTACTGCAGCTGCCCCACAGCACAATGGGCAGCAACAGGAAAATTCAAAGGCTGTGTTTCCAAAGGTGTTTGCTATGGGTTCTAATGGCAGTTCACAGAATCATTCAGATCAGATTTGTTTCAGGACTTCAGGACATAGTTAAGATTTTTGTGTTTTAATTCAGTGGAAATAACTTTAAATAAGGCCATTTTATATACACAAAGTAACTATATCTGTTCTGGATGAATATTTATGCTGAATAAACTAAAATCACACTTAAAAAAGAAAACCTTCAGGAGTGCACGGTATTGTCACAAATTACACCACTGCAGTCTCTTGGCATTCTGGCTACCTTAAGCATATAAAGTGGCAGCATTCCTAAGTCCAGAACTCATGAGGCTTGGTTGCTTGTGGTTTTGAACATTTCAGGGGAGGTTTACGTGTGTGATAGGCAGCATAATGGCATTTGGCTGGTCAAGAGAATCTGCATGTTAAACTCACAGTTATGTTTTTCCTTGTGTCAAGATCTGTGGAAAATAAAGATTATAATAGCACAACTTCTGTAAACTGCAGGTTTATGTAAATTCACCAATGGGTATTTGCTATTCAGGTCTATGGAAGACACAGATGCTTAGGGTTTACTTCATGCTTCATGATAGTTGCTGACAGTCTGGTTTTTTCCTCAGATAATGGAGTTTGGAGGAACCTCTGCCACCTTCATTCTGCTGTCTGTGTTGTTGGGACCATTGCCTTGGCTTGCTCCTTGTTTGCTCATGCCCAAGGAAACATTTTTCACGAAGAGGAAGGCAGGTAAGCAGTGGGTTTTATTTGCCGCTGCCTGAATCCAGCTCACCAGGCCATCTCCTCCTGATGTCACCTTCCAAAACTTTGTTTCTGGGCTGTTGCAGTGAGTGCTGTTGGTCCAGAGGAATCAGACCAAAGAGGAGGGACCATAATGCTCCAAACCAGTGACTCCTTGGACACAGGGAAGTGAAAAGTCATTGCTTCCCTGACTGTGGCAGTTAGATTTACTTGGTCTGGTTTTCAAAGACCAGGGCACAAGCACACCGAAACAGCTTTGTGCTCTTCTCCTGGAGCTGTAGGAATGGTAATTAATGTTTTAAAAACTCTTGAGGTGATACCAAATGCCTGTTTATCTGGCATGGGCTGCTGAGTCCTCAAAACTGGTAGGGATTGAGGAGGGGGGAGAATTTCTCACCTGGACATTCAGGAGTTGCCTAAAAAGTAGGTGCTTGCAAAGTACTGAGGTGAAGCCCTGGCAGCTACTTCTGTACCTAATCACAGTCTGGAAAACTGGGATGCTGCTTTGCTCTATGTTAATGAGAGAAACGTGCCTGCTTTGCCTTTGTTAATTAGAGAAATGTGCTATGGAGTGCAAGTCCAGCAGTAGAAAAAAAAGTGGAGGCAGGAATTTCTGCAGCTTTTTAGCTGTCATGTCTATTTGAAGATTTGTGGTGTGAAGCAAAGTTACTGTTTGTAAATACCTTTATAGTTATAATCCTAGTAAAATATATTGAACTTCTCCAAAGGAGCAGCCACTACTGTTTTGGAGGCAAAATTTGTATTGTCTGAACGTAGACATCTGTTTATATTATTTTCTGATCTGTTTTTTGTTTGGCTTTTTAGAGAGTTGTTTGGTCTGGTGATTATTACAGTATGGTTGAGTCTTTGTCGCAGCTCAGCAAAGTAAGTTTTCTCTTCTTTTATAATCCATTCCAATGTTCACATTTAGTGACTAGCTCCTTGAAAACACACAGTTGATTTTGGCAGCTTGTTTTTCTGTTTCGTGTCACCCTCTGAACCTTCCAGATGCCCGAACAGTAGCAGCTGGTGCTACAGCCTGGAGGATCTTGCACAGATAAAAGTTGGGGCAGGGGGGAATGTAAGGCAACGTGAAGCATTTTTTCTGGCCCCCTGCCATAATGGGGACATTTTCTCTTTGCTTAAGGTGCTTTTTTTTTTATTCCAACTAGTTTCTGTAGCCTGAGTTGTCAGAAAATTCTTTGTGCCTCTCCACTAAAGGACTCTGCTGATGCATCCATAGGAGCCCCATTAAAGTGGCCAAAGGCTCTCTGCTGTCTTTCCAGCTGCAGGCAGATGTGAATGTTATGGGGTAGTTGTAGCAGTGGCCAAGAAGGCCAAGGATGCCCTGGGCTGTCCCAGCCATGGTGTGGTCAGCAGGATGAGGGCAGTGCTTGTCCGCTGTGCTGGCACTGCTGAGGCACCTCCAGTCCTGGGGTCAGGTTTGGGCACCTCACTTCAAAAAGGGCATTGAGGGGCTGGAGCGTGTCCAGGGAAGGGAACAGAGATGGGGAAGAGTCTGGAGCACCAGGAGTCACCAAGGGAGCTGGAGTGGCTCAGCCTGGAGAGAAAGAGGCTCAAGGGGGACCTTTTCACTCTCTACAACTCCCTGACAGGAGGGGGCAGCCAGGTGAGGGTCAGGCTCTGCTCCCAGAGAACAAGGGACAGGACCAGAAGAAACAGCCTCAAGCTGTGCCTGGGGAGGTTGAGATCAGATCCTAGGGAAAATTTCTTCCCTGAAAGAGTGGTCAAGCACTGGCACAGGCTCCCCAGGGAGGTGGTGGAGTCACCATTCCTGGAAGTGTTCAAACAAACGACTGGATGTGGCACTGCACGATAGAGTTTGGTGGGCATGGTGGTATGCAGTCCAAGGTTGGACTTGATGATCGTGGAGGTCTTTTTCAACCTTAAAGATTCAGTGATTTGAAGTAACTCTGTTGCATTTGTTCCGTTATAGGAGTCCCCTGGGAGGAGTTCGCTTGGTTGCTGCAGTCGTTGTTGCCCTCTTCCCCTTTGTTTCGTGGCTGTACGTTTATGTGAACAAAGACATGCGAGAGTCTTGGCCAACACACTGCAAAACAGTGATTTAACTGGGTGGGAGAAAGTCTACAGCAACTATGCTGACCTTACTTGCCTTTGTTTTTGGTGCTTAATGAAAGGTTAGTGTCAGTTTGATAGGACCAAAGAACACCTGGCTGCTTCCAGCAGTGCCGTTTGAGGTCTGGTAAAATGTTGAGGAACACTGTCAAATCTAAGTGGGGAATTTTTCTATGGAAACTGCTGTTCAGCTGGCTGCTTCTCACATTTCCCAAGCACCACTGATCCAATGTGCGTTCTAATGGTATATTCAAGATATCATCACATCCCTGGATCACTCTCCAATCACCTCATACTTTGGGAAATCTACTGTTCTGTAACATAAGGGACAAGTAAAGCAAATATTATTTTAATAAATGACTATTTACAGCCATAGAACTTTCAAATATGTGCCTGGATAATTCATTTCAGACTTACTGGAAAATCGAGCAGTCTGTATTTCTGTCCTGAGCTAAAATCGTATGTAGAATATAGCTGAAAAAATTATTTTTGCTATTATCTTTAACTGAAAATCACTGGTTTTACTGAGTAATAAACACTATTTTTTTAAAGAAAACTCAGTGAAAGCCTCAGTATCTTTTATTTTCTGGGAGATGCATATTCAAGCCTGTCACCAGCAGATGTGGGCACTGTCACAACTCTGCCGCTCACCTAATTTTTCTTGGAAAGCAGGACCCACGCAGCAGCCCTGCAGCAGTAAGCATTTCCCACTATTCATCCTGGAGAAGGAAGCACAGGTGGATACGCTGGACTCAGGAGCTGGCTGGGACAGAGCCAGGACAGCTCCAGGAGTAGCACACAACACCCTTTATTTAGATCGGTGTCAGGGCTCACTCTCAGCACTGCTGCAGGTGATCCCAGCTGTGCACACCTGGCACAGCCCGAGTATCTGCAGCGTTCCGTGGTGCAGCGCAGAGGGTCTCCATTCTCCTTAGGCTTAGCTTTTTCTGAGGATTACTTCAGTCTTTTAAAGCAATGTTGGAAGACTGAATTAGGCTACAGGGTGGATATATTCTGCCAGACATGAGACCTTACTGTGATGTTCACAGAAAATAAATAAATAGAAATGTGGCTGGGCAGGTACAACTCTGCATGCTTTAATGCTCGCTGAGACAATAGCAGAGGGGTTTTTTTGGAACAGTATTCATTATATGGTTTGCATCTTTTCACAGTAACAACCCAGTCTGGATTGGGTGTTTCAAAGCAACATTCTGCATTCAAATGTATTTTATTTTAGTTACTGGCCTTCTCTATTCTCCAGAAAGAAATCAGGTGTTTTCTTACAGAAACATAATTTCTAAAATTCTGCATCCAAGAGAAAAATGTCTGAGCTAAATTATAATATTTATTATAAGGATCAGCCATGCACAGCTTTCTAAAAGCAAACAGCTGAATCTCCTACGTTTTTGTCCGAGTCCTTCCTGAAAAAGAGCAATCTGTATTTGCCTGGTATTTCAGAAATGCATAACTCTGTCAGGAATTCTGCCGCTTCCCTTTAGTACCATTTTATCTTCATAGACGTAAATAGTTCCAAAAGCGTTGCTTTCTGGTGGCGTTTCGATCACCCCCTCCAAGGTGAGGTGATGAACTCCGTGCGAGTCCAGGCAGTAGGCGCCGTCGTGCAGGTGCCCTGCGAGGACGCAGACCACGCAGCGGTGCGAGTGTATGACTGACAGGGCAGCCTCGTAATTCCAGGCCAGGCAAACCCCGTTCGAAGCACACGGATGAATGGGCACATGACCTGCAGTCCAGAGGGAAAGAAGTAAGAGATTTAAACTGTAACAAATCTGCCTCATTGCTGCGAAGTTCAGCCATCCAACTGAGTACAGAAAGTGAGGCATGGCTGCTGTCCTGCTCTTTCACGGGTTCCATCTGTACCTCACCAGAGCCACAAGAGCTGCTACATGTTTTCTGCAGCTAACACAGACGGGCTAGCTAACTTTTTTCCTATATATTTCCATGGGAGTATATACCCCCCATCAAATATAGGGGTGAACTAGATTAGCTTTAAGGGCCTTTCCAACACAAACCATTCTGATTCTCTATATACCCCCCACCCCATATCCACCTACCCATAACTATAACTTTTTCTTGGTTTTCATCAGAGAACTTGAGGACTTCATCGAACCAGTCCAGCTGGGCTTGACTAAATCCTCCATTAAACGCTACAAAGTAAGGTTCTTTGAGCCCTGCAATGAAGAAGAAGGTTAGGCACAAGTGCATACACCTCCCATGGCTCCTCTATTTGCCTTACACAAATCTGCTGATGGTTGGTTTACTCTCAGAACCTTTGGGGGTTTTTTTTGCATTTCTTGGATCAAAACTCCACCCTCCTTGCACAAAGAAGATTATTTGTTAGTGTTTTCGGGAGTTTTGGCTCACACTACACAAACAGGGTTTGCACTGTTGGGTGTCCCCCCCGGCACGGGATAGGGTGGGCACAACTCGGTGCTCTGCAACAGCCGCTTCACCATCGTGGAGGTGGTGTTCCGACACTGCGGGACACAGAGCACAGCACAGACCCAGCCCAGAGGCACCGGGGCAGCACCAGCTCCACGGGGGAGCATCTCCTGTGCCCGCCTAGAGCCGCACTGACGGCAGGGAGGCGGCGGAGGTGAGCAGCAACGGGGCACATGCTTGAGCCCCCTGGCATCCCGCTGTCAGCACCGCGAGCTCCGGGCAGCGAGGGCTCGGCCGCCCGCGCCCCTGCCAAGCCGGAGGTACCTGCGGGGCTGTTGAGGTCATCGTTGGGGTTCTTCTCCCGCAGCACCCGCAGGGACTCCTGGTAGCGGGGGCTGCCGGGGTCCGTGCCCAGGGTGCTCGCGTCGTAGGTGTCGAGCACGACGAGGCGGAGCCGCGGGGCCAGGCTGCAGTGATAAGCGTGGCACTCCCTGTCCGCGGGCCCGTCCGAGCCCCCCGCGGGGCGGCTGTACAGCCCGGTGTGCACCAGCCGGGACCGGCTGAAGTTGTAGAGCTCGTGGTTGCCCCACGCGTGGTGCACCGGCACGGACAGCTCCCCCAGGACCGCCAGCACCTGCTGCAAGGCGCTCTCGGCCTCCCCGCGCCGGACGTTCTGCCCGTCGATGCTATCGCCCAGCTGCAGCACAAAGTCTATCGGCGGGCTCTCGTCGGCCCACGCCCGCACCGCCTCCCGCAGCAAGCGCAGGCTGTGCCGGTAGTAGCGCCGCCGGCAGCCACCGAAGTCGTGCCCGTCCTCCGCGTCCGCGAACTGGATGTCGGCGATGACCCCGAAGGCGACGCGCGGCGCCGCCTGCATGGCGGCCTCGGGCGGGGCGGAAGGGGCGGCGCGGGCAGCGGGAACATGGCGGGGGCGGCGAGGCTGTGGCGGCTCCNCGGGTCGCGGGCGGGCGCCCAGAAGCGGGTGAGTGAGGGAGGGAGGGAGGGAGCGCGGGCGGCGGGCCGGGCCGCCCCTGTGCCCTGAGCAGTCACCAAACCCCTTGTCCCCCGCAGCTCGTGTCGTGGCGGTCGCTGGCGGCCACCGTGGTGCTGGGCGGGGGGCTGCTGGCCGGCATGAAGGTGGCGAAGCGGCTCAAGGAGGAGGGTGAGTGCGGGGCGAGGGAAGAGCGGCGGGGGGGTCGCGTTTTGTGTTCAGAAGAAGCGTTTTTCGTGTTCGGATGATGTTGGTTTTGCATTCGGATGTATTTTACCTGCTTGGGCATCGTCACTGTATCACGGCTTTGCACAGGGGCCACTTCCTGCCTGTGTTTACGGAAGTGCCGCGGAAAATTTTCAAAAATTAAAAGCAATTCAAGCTTCAGCATTTTAAAGTTCCTAGGCTGGAATAGTTGTGTTTGGCTGCACGCTGTGCCAGCCTGTGCAGCGCAGACAGGGAGCTGGGTGTTGTGGGCCCGTTGGGTTCCTGCCGTGCAGCACGTGAGCTTTGCCCTCTGCTGCAGGAGCTGCCACATATTTCCTTTTCATGGATTTGCTGTTGAAAACAGAGACATTGCAGCTTTTAGGGTATGTTCGGTTTTCAACGGATGCTGGTTTCCGTGTTTCACACCAGGCCGGATATCTGCCTTTATTTTTCGCTTTGTTTTTAAACAAAAATGCAGTCGGATGACAATGAAAGATAATGTCCTGTTTCGAAGGAATGTTTGATTTTGTCCAAAAAGAATGCTTTCTGGAAGGCATGTGCACGTTGGGTTTCTGTGTGACAGGTGTTGGTGGATCTTGACATGACCCTGAGCCGTGTCTGACTCGCCTGCTCCCAAGGCTTGCCTGGGAAGCATCGTGCATTGTGGCATGGGTGTGTTTGATTCCCACTTGTGTTTTGTAGAACTGGAGAAGGAACGAAACCGAGGCATTGGGAAGCCGCTGCTGGGAGGGCCCTTCTCGCTCGTCAGCCACGAGGGACAGCCCAGGACCAGCAAGGACTACATTGGCCAGTGGGTGCTGATCTACTTTGGCTTCACTCACTGCCCTGACATCTGTCCTGATGAACTGGAGAAAATGATTGCAGTGGTAGATGAAATTGGTATGGGAATTCAGTTGGCCTAGGGGTCCATAAACAGGGTTTTTGGGAGGTTCAGGTTTATTCTGGTAAAATACCACAAATGGTAATGTTGTTTTCAAAATGCTGCTGGCTGTTATTCAGTATTTGAATTTATTGCTAAGTGGTACATAGATCAATCTAGCTGTCACTAGGGTCTGACATGACAGCACTGATCTTTCCACAGCAGTCGACTTGGGAATAAAAAGATGGTGGCAGATTACAGGAAATATATTGCATTGTATTTTTGCCAAGAAGTGACCGTGAGGTATGTTAGGATTTTTTTTCCCTCTGTTTCGTTCATCTCTATGAGATTCTCTCCTGAAGCAGAGTGGCTGTGCTGGGGGAAGGCTCTGTGTTAGGGGTGCTTTCTAAGCCTGCAGGCCCTGAGCAATTACTGAGTAGGGATAATAGTAACCCAGCACGGGGGAAATCAGACCAGAATGAAGGCTTTGGCTGGAACATGAAGGAAGGAGCCTGGATTGTGTCTTCACGTTTCCTCCTGCTGCACCATCCTGGCATGCTTTCCTTGTGTCAGCCAGTGTTCCAACACATGCATCACACCACAGCATCTTCTGCAGCAAAGCCAGTCTTTCATCCCTCCTGAGCAGGGCAGGGCCTCTGGCTGGGGGGCTGGAAACTCCTAGCACACACACAGAGCATTCCATCTCATGGCATTTGCTTCCTTCACGAATTACATAAATAAAGCTGCACAAAATGGTCTTTTTTTTAGTCACTTGGGGTGGGCTTGGATTGATGTTACATGGCTATGAGCTTGTTTGAAGGGAGATGAGAGATGATTTCTGGTTTTCTAAAATAAATAATAATTGTTAATGTCACAGATCGAATTCCATCTTTGCCTAATCTGACCCCACTCTTCATCACCATCGATCCTGAGAGGGACAACCAAGAAGCCATTGCCAGATATGTTAAAGGTATTCCTGCTTTCTTCCTCCGTGTCTCATAGCATGTAATACAGAGCACTGAAAAGGAGCCTCTCGAAGAGATTCTTCTTATTAAAACGTGTAAATATCTTCTTTCTATCTAGAATTTTCTCCGAAGCTGATTGGGTTGACTGGTAGCAAGGCACAGATTGACCAAGTGGCGAAAGCGTACCGTGTGTACTACAGCGAAGGCCCCAAGGATGAGGACAACGATTACATAGTAAGTAAAAGGAGCCTTTGCTTTACTGAAAGACTGTGGGTAAGAGCAGCATAAACATTTTAAAGCCAGCTGTTGGATCTTTACTGAAGTCCTGTGTGCACTGGTATGTTAAGCTGAACCATGATGCCATCTTACAAGCTCAGAACCTCACCAAGGCGTGTTCTAAACAATCCCAGAAATGCAGACAGTAGCACAGGAACTAGCAAGCCTGGCAAGGGTCGAGCTTTCTGATCTGTAACATATTTGGCTGGCTCTTCTCCTATGTGCTCCAAAGTGAAAATGGAACTGGGAAATAAAGGCAGTAAGAAAAGAAAGAAATGAGAATTAAAAGTGAGTAACAACTCATTCCCTGCCAAACTGACAGCAAGGAGTGGGGTCTTAGACCTAGTTCCCTGCCTGCAGGCACTGTGGGGATCTTCTTTTTGTGTCAAACAACCTGCAAGAGAGAGCATGTTAATTAATGCTAAATTAAGTGGGAATAAAATGCATAGAGTAATAGTGTGAAGGAGGAAGATGAGGTTTAAGCGAGGCTGAACTTGGTAGTCAAAATCTTACTCTCTGGAAGTGACTGGACTGACTCCTTATAGAGCTCTGAGCTGCTGCCAAGGCCTTCCTGCCTTGCCACATTCTGAGCAGGCTGCAAAAGTAAGGCAGGTACGAGGGTAGGGTGAGTGAGGATACACGTTATATGATCTTCCTTTGTTTTTTTACTTTACAAGAACTGAGGGCATCAGAGGAAATGAAAAACAGTTCAAAAGTAAAATATCTGAATTAAAACCACCAATTAAAATTTTGAGAACCATTATTTCAGTGACGGAAATGCCATTAAATTTAATGCATCCTTTTAGCTTGCGGTCCTGGAAATGTCGCTGTGATTTCTCATTTCAAATGCAGCTGAACTCAGCACAGCTGTGTTTCAGTCCTGAGCAATCGTGGCTTCCATCGCCAGAACTTTGTGTCTTTGCTGAGAAAGATGTTGTCATGGTTAGGTGCAGACAGTACTTGCAGCGGCATTGAAATAAGTGTGCAGTGGAGTTAATTCTGGTATAAATCCAATTGGAATATCTGGGATGTGCATGGGTGAGGCTGCTTCAGTGCGCCGGCAGTGGGCGCCCCCGTCCCACATTTCCCTGTATCCTACTGCTGGTCCCATTCCTGATCCTGCGTTTCCCTGTATCCCACTGCTGGTCGCATTCCCGATCCCGCATTTCCCTGTATTCCACTGCTGGTCTCAATCCTGCATTTCCCTGTATCCCGCTGTGGGTCCCATTCCCAATCTCGCATTTCCCTGTATCCCACTGCTGGTCCTGCTCCCGATCCTGCATTTCCCTGTATCCCACTGCTGGTCCCATTCCCAATCCCACATTTCCCTGTATCCCACTGCTGGTCCCAGTCCCGCATTTCCCTGTATCCCACTGCTAGTCCCATTCCCAATCCTGCTCCCAATCCCGCATTTCCCTGTATCCCACTGCTGGTCCCTATCCTGCGTTTCCCTGTATCCCACTGCTGGTCTCGTTCCCTATCCCGCATTTCCCTTCTGAGCTGGTGTTCTGTGATTTTGTGGTCTCTCTTACCAAGCCATGCTGTGCTCTCCTGCAGGTGGATCACACCATAATCATGTACCTCCTCGGCCCTGATGGCGACTTTGTGGACTACTATGGCCAGAATAAGAGGAGCGCTGAGATTTCGGCTTCTATTGCTGCACACATGAGAAAGTACAGATCCTAAAACACAAGGTCTTCTAAAACACAAGGTCTTCAAAGATTGCTGTGAACATTACCCGTGGGTTTGGCTGTGATTGGACGTTGGAGTTAAAGCAGAAGCACACAAGTGTAACATCCTGTCGTGCAGGCCTCCTTTCTTCCAAATAACAAAGGCAACCACGTTTCTGCAAATTCCCATTACCAAAAATCTCTACAGAGCCTTCCCCGTGGATATTATTTACGACGAGATCTTGGGTACAGAATGAAAATTGGAACTTCTCTAAAACATTTTTGGGAGCAAAGAACGGAAAGCATTTTTCACTTGGGAAGAATGTGTGTGTTGCTGGTAAAATATTGCTGGTCTGGCAAGACGTCAGCAAGGACAGTAGTCACTGCAGGAGGATTACTTGATGCAAAGCCATGGGGCCATGGCGTTCTCAGAGGAGCTCTGCCCTCTGGCTTCTCTGCACTGTTTTGCCTTCTGGGAGAGGCAGTTGCACTATTATAAGCAGGGGAGCCTTGAGAGTGCTTCTCTATCCAGGTTAAGAAGGTGGAGAGCACTGAAAGCACCGGCAGCTTCCACGCATGGGACCAGCCCTGTAGCGAGCCTGATCATTTCATCTGATTGCAGAAATGAAATTTATTTTTCTGGTGATTTTTCCAGGTGAACACCGTTCACTTATAAGGAAAAGAGAATTGGGTTGCAAATAGGTTTTCCTTCTGGTGCAAATGATGGTGTGTGTAGTTGCTCTGCTTGTGCTGTGCTGAGCGGGGAAGTGGGGAGGGTGGAGGGGGGCTGTGTCCATGCACAGGGCTGGCAATCAGATACATTTTATGCAGCATTTGAAATAAAGATTGATTTGTATAGGCAACATACATTTTTCTTTCCTTAGTCAGGTTTGACTAGAATATCATCAGAACTTTGTAAACTGGTCAAGCTTCATATTCTTGCTCTGCTTTTCTTTTTTTTCAGAAAGCAGTATTTATTTCTAGTCATGCACATCAGGAGCTGAATGTGCTTTTTTAAATGAACCTCAGAGAATGGCCCACAGGAGACAAACCAGAGCAGTTCTTGGTGTGAGTTCCAGAGAGTCTTAGACTGAGCACAAGTGTTCCTGCAGGTAGCACCGGTGTTCTCCTGAGCATGGGGGTTGGAAGAGAACGTTCCCATCCGAGGGAAGGTGCAAATCTGTGGAAAATTTCTATCTTTCCAAAATTGTGAGAAACAGTAAACTTTACCTGTTTCAGAGCAGTGACATCTCTCATGCATTTTGACATATGTTGGGTACTTGCTCTCTTTCATAGGTTTCACCTTCAGGTCTGTATTTATTTGATCCCTTGTGATTTGTTTGTGTTTGTGGAGTCTTCAGAGCCAAGTCTCTGCCCCATCTCTTACCATCCTGTGGCTGTGCTCTGCACAGCAGCCTTTGTCTGCCCTTCTCAAGGTCTCTGCTGTCACATCAGGCCTGTATTTTAAATTTTGCAGCACTGTGTTAGGGCCACGTACCTTTTCTGCACAGAGGACAGTCTGGAAAACCATGACTATATGAAGCAATGATAAGTAAAAATAAAACAAATTAGTCAGAAGCAGCTGCTCAGAAGAAAGAATTGGTGTTACAGCTGAGCCAAGTTAAAGCAGAATTTGGAGAAGGCAAACCTCTATCCCAAGGCTTTGCAAAATCAGCTCATGAGCTGCAGCCTGGGAAGAGTCACCTGTTACACTCATTTCTCTAAAGTTCATTTGCAGCTGACTCGTACTACAGAGACAAATACAGCATTCCAGTCTTCTCCCAAATGTTTTGGCAGCAGTGTCGTGTCCTTTACCTTGTTCTTCTGTGCTCTGAAAGGCAGAACCAGCTGACCCAGGAAGCTTATGGCAGACTGGGGGGAGTATGGCAAAGGCCCAGAGAGATTTTGGATGGAGGGACATGTCCCTTGCCTCATGGCAGGGGGAGCAACTGATGTCCTGCTTCTTTCAGCCTCTCAAACTGACCGTGCCCATCACGTTTTGCTTGGCCTTTCCAGGAGGGAGACTTTCTTTGGAAGTGAGGGGTTTTATTTTTGTTGTTGTGGTTATTTGTGGGGTTTTGTTGTTGTTCTTTGGCATTTGTTTTTTCCTTTGTTTGGAGTTTTGTTTGTTTATTAAAAAACCAGAAATGTTGTTAGGATTTCCCTGCCCTGGGAGCTCAGATGTGTTCCCTGTGTGTTTAGGAGGCCCCAGGGCTGTGCTGAGTGCTCACTGGGAGGAGGCAGAGCTGGTCGAGGAGGGGAAGGGAATGTGCTGGCCTGGGCCTGCGGGTGCTCCACAGTTGGTGGCCCAGCTGTCGCCANTTGTTTGGAGTTTTGTTTGTTTATTAAAAAACCAGAAATGTTGTTAGGATTTCCCTGCCCTGGGAGCTCAGATGTGTTCCCTGTGTGTTTAGGAGGCCCCAGGGCTGTGCTGAGTGCTCACGGAGGAGGCAGAGCTGGTCGAGGAGGGGAAGGGAATGTGCTGGCCTGGGCCTGCGGGTGCTCCACAGTTGGTGGCCCAGCTGTCGCCAGACAAGCTCGGCTCGGTGCAGATTTGTACCAGCACCTTCTTTGAGACAAAAACAACCTCAGGAGCACTTTGAAGCCACGCCAAAGCACAAACCAGCCAGCTTGACTCAGGGGCCAGCTGCAGTGACAGTGAAGAGGGCAGGGAAGAGGCTGCAGCGCTCAGGACAGCTCTGCTCTGCCTGTTGCAGTGCCTGTTGCAGTGGCTCCGGGATTGGAAACTGCCTTTGTGTCTCAGGTCCCTGTTCCTAGATATTCGGGGTGCCACAAAGAAGGTGGCAACGGGTCTGCTGCAGGCACAGCAGACTTAAGTACAGGTCAGAGCAGGTTGTGCAGAGGGCACCCAAACACCTAATAGTGAGGCTGAGGGATGGGACAGAGCTGGGGGCAGCAGTGGGGTGCCTGGAAGACGGAGGGGTGCACCTGAGCTGACACCGGCCGCGCTGCTGTCGCTCTCTGCTCACGTCTGCTCCGCTCTGGCTCCCGCACCCCACGTCCCTCCAGGCTCTTCCCAGCCCTGCTGCTTTTCCCTGACCTCCTCTCTTGGAGTGAGCAGTGTTGTGCTGACACAGGGGTTCAGCTGGGGCAGACTCAGGGCTCAAGCTCCTTAGTGCTGACAAAAAGTGCCACAGCCAGCCCTGCTTGGTGACACTCTAGCAATGACAGACTGAGCGTCATTGTTGGCCAGCCCTGCAGAGCACTGCAGGCTGTGGGGCAGTGAAGCTGCTGTCATGGGAGCCCTTCAGAAACTGCAGACAGTGGCACTGAGCTTCAGTGCTGAAGTGACCTGTCTGAAACTCAGCATCCTCCTGCAGCCACCCGGAGCCACTTCATCCTTGTTCACAGCCTGAGGAAGAAAGCAAGTCTTCCTCGTCCCCAGCTTGGGTCAAGGTCATGTGTGGTTGGAGATACTGTTGCTCTTTCTCCCCTTCTCCAGTGCCTTTGAAGGTACATACATTTTCTGAGCCTTTTCTCACTTGATCAGACTGGCATGGTCCCAGCACTGACCCGGCATTCCGAAGATGTGCTCCCATCAGCCCACAGCCAGCATTTGGGATGAATGAAGGCTCTCATGTGGTCTTCAGTGAACTGCAGGATGGAGCTGGAGGCTGAGCATTGAGTTGGGCTCTTCACCACCTCTCTGCAAATCAGTGTGTGTTTTCAGTCAGGTAAAACAAGCAGTTCATGGACTGCTGAGGAGTCAAACAGAGCTGGGAACCACCTGTCCCAATGCACTGAGGTTGCTGGTAGCCCCTCCTTGAAGCAGTGTACTCACCTGGAGCATCCAGGAGCTGTGGCTGTGTGCTGGGGCTGCTCAGGAGCTCCCCAGCCTTGGGGTAGCAAGTCTGTCCTCAGTGAAGCAGGTACACTGGTCTGTGCTGCAGGGGCTATGGCCACAGTCCTTACTTTAGACATGAACTGGCAAGCAGCTCACTTTTACTGGACTGCTCTTAGGTTTGGTGGCCTAAAAGGAAAGGGAAAAAGCTGACTACTTGCCTCCAGAAGAGAATTTTAAAGGTTGGTTTGGTTTCAAATGGGAACTGATGTTTTTTAAAGGAAGCTATGCTGGTGGTGGAGTGTCTAGCCCCTGACTTCTAGTGGCTCTGCATCAGTTGTACATGTTGCTGGGAGTGTGAAGGTTTGTGCTGGGGAGACCTGGGCAGGAATGATTGCACCTGTCTCTGTGCAAGAGCCAGCTCATTCCATGTTTTAAGCTGTGTATTACTAGTTTAATAAAGCAGGTTCCTTCAGCGTGCCAGGGAACTTACTCAGCTGCAGCTTACAAAACCTCCTTGTTCTCCCGAAGTTCTTTGTGCAAAAATAGATAGACACCAACCAGTAAATCCACCTTTAATTTGCGGGGGTATATTGAGCTATGAGTGTGCCCTTTTCTGAATGAAGGGCAGCAATAAAAGCTCCCTGGCAGCACCAGGATGGGATGAGAGAGCCTTGCAAGGCAATGTGGCTCGTGGTGACAGCACCCTCGTGACCTTCACCTCAGGACAGCTCTGTGTCTGCAGTGATGTTGGCAGCACAGAGCAGCAGATGTACCTGCAGCTGCCGTGGGTCATTGCTCGGTGCCACTTGTTTTCCTGCCCTCTGCTCCCACCTGGGCACCTGAACCAGCAAGAGAACACCGGGAGAGTGGCTCTCGCTGCCTGAGGGTTCTCTTTGTTCTGCTTCCACAACTGGGAGTGGGGACTTTGCCAGCAGTGTGGCCAAGAAGGCCACGACATCTGGGTCCGTACCAGCCATGGTGTGGCCAGCAGGACCAGGAGAGTGACCCTCTCCCTGTGCTGGGCACTGCTGAGGCACCTTGAGTGCTCTGTCCAGTTCTGGGCCCCTCTTGACAAGAAAAACATTGAGGAGCTGGAGCGTGTCCAGAGAAGGGGATGGAGCTGGGGGAGGGTCTGGAGCACTACTAGTGGCTGAGGGAGCTGGGAAAGGGGCTCTGCCTGGAGAAAAGGAGGCTCAGGAGGGACCTTCTGGCTCTCCAGAACTCCTGACATGAGGATGCAGCTGGGGGGTCAGGCTCTGCTCCCAGGGAACAGGGACAGGACAAGAAAAAACAGCCTCAAGCTGTTCAGGTTGGACATTAAGAGGAAATTCTTTGCTCGGGAGGGTGGTCAAACCTGGAACAGACTGCCCAGGGAGGTGGTGGAGTCCCCATCCCTGGAGGTGTCCAAGGAAGGCCTGGACATGGGACTCAGTGCTCTGGGCTGGGTGACAAGGTGGAGATGGGACACAGGTTGGACTTTATCTTGGAGGTGTTTTCCAACCCCAGTGATTGTGTGGGTGAGGTCCAGCCCTCTTACCTTGAGCATGCCTGGGAGCAGGAGATGTCCTGTCTGAATTACAGTGGCAGTTTGGTGTCAGGACAAAGCCCCAAACTGCTCACTGGTGTGGTGCGCCTCAGCTTTTTGCTCTCAGTACACCCACTGTGCCGAGTTCAAAGGGCCGATCACAAGGGATGCCTGCTAAAATAAGCTTTCCCCTCATCCTCCGGGCTTAGGGGGATTCTAGGAATTCATGGTTCATGAGATATGTGGCTGTGGTGTCCATTTTTAGTGACCTTAAATGAAATTAAGGGCAACATGAAACATGTTTTTCAAAACACTAGTGACAGTGACTCTGCTGCAAGCCCACAGGGTCAGCTCTTGTCGGGCCAACACAAACACGGTCAGCCACTGTGTCCGAAAGACAGGGTGACATCCCCTGTGCTGCAGCAGCAGCTGCAGGTGTCCCAGAGTGCTCCAGCTCAGAGTGGTGCTGTGGGAGGTGGCAGGAGCTATTTGGGGGGAAGGGAGGGGGCTTCTGGCTTCACACAAGTCCTGTTGGCTTCGTTCTGCTGAGGGAAGGCTGGTCCTGCAGCCTTGGGTGAGCGTCCATGCGGTACAGAGAGCAAACAGGGGTTGCTGGACAGTGACAGATGACCAGAACAGCCAGAATGGCTTGGGATGGAGGAGACCCTTCCTCTCCTGCACCGGGAGCTCACTCCACCTGTGCATGAAGGCTCCCACTGTTCCTGCCAACTGCTGCCCTGCCAGCCATTGCCTGGCTGCTCTGTACCAACCAAACGGCGTGTTTGGGACTGGGAGACCTCCATTCAAAGCCCACTTTCCCAGCATCCTTCTCATGTGGGAATTGCAGTCACACATGTCTAAGAACCTGCTCAGCATGGTGTGATGGGGCTTCTGCAGCTCCTTTTGGCAGCAAGGGCAGTGAACGTCGTGGGCAGCTGAAGTTGTATTTGAAGCTAAACTTGTGTAGTGTATTCATGATTTGACATTGATGAACTGTCCACTCCTGGCCAGATTTGGGTGTTGTTCGTTCTGATTAGTCTCTATTTTGCCATCGTTTGTCACATCGTATTTCAGTCACGGCCTCTCATCCTGTCCTCCCTGACCAATGCAGTGGTGGAAAGCCACAAGAATTGCCATAACTGATCCTACATGAATCCTCATCCTTTTTTCCTTCCTGTGGCCTTGCTCTCCACCCCATACAGAGCTGATTTGGCTTCCTTCACCACTGTGCAGCTCTGCCCTGGCAACCCGTGAGCAGGAGCAGTGAGGCAGGTCCCTGCTGTGCTATCATTTGTTTGACACAAAGAGTTGAGTGAAGTGCTGGCTGTGGTCGTAGCTGGCAAGAGAGCATGTTCCCAGTAGAGGAAATTCCCACCAAAGAAAAGTCTCCAAAGCACGGATAGGTCCCAGAGTTACTAAAATTGGGAGAAAAGAGCAGGTCCTTTCTTTACACACTGTATATGGCAAAAAATGAACATGAATTGGTGAGCAGGCGGGAGTGTCGATCCCTTCCTTCCAAATATAGGGAAGGGGCTGAACCAAGGGAACTCGGCTGAGCCTATAAAAGCTGTCAAGGAAAAAGCCCTTGGTGGTAGCTCCTGATGTCCTGGCCATGCTCATGGCCATGCTGTGACTGACCTGCAGAGGGACAAAGGGCTCCTACCACAGGTCCTGTTCCCCATGCTTGGAGCCTCACAAGGCTGTAGCACTGTGGTGGGAATTCTGCTGTAGATTCCCCTCTGGGCCATTCCTTGGGCAGGGAAGGAGTGGTCTCCGGTGAACTTCGCTGGCCCTCAGCGGGCACAGTTGCAGTGAGAGGTGTTGGGCCTTTGGAGAGGCTGTAGCTTAGCTGAAGTCTGACCTTTGACTGTTTCTCTTTCAGAGATCCGAGATGTCAGCCGGTTCCTTCCTGCTTTGTGTTGACTGATTGTTCAGGTGAGGATTTGAGGCATGAGTACCAATAGCCTGCCCAGGCTGGCATGAGCTGGCTTTTCTCCTGTGCTCACTGTGGGTAGGTCCCTGGTTTTACCCCTGCATGAGCTCCTTTAACGAGCCGCAGCACATGTCCGTTCCTGCCCACTGTAGCTTCTCACCAGAGGCCTAGGACAGGTTCCACATTACCAGAAAGTGCGGGAAGTCATAAATTAAAAACCAGAAGAAAAATAATCTTCAGGGCTTCGCTTTTTCTAAGGGCTACATAAATCCTTCAGAGGGAGCCCTCCTCCTCCTTCGGACATGGATCTCCTTTCCTTGGGGCCATGAAGGGTGGTAGCTCTTCCTCACTGCCTCTGTACCTTCCAGCTTGGAAAAGCAAACATCTCCCTCAGGACCTCGCCGCACACACCTGAGAGCTGGGAGGGGCGAGCTCGGAGCAGCCAGCTGGGGAGGGCTGGTGAACGTTCAGCTCCACTCTGCCCTAAGCACCACGCAGGGGACCAGCCCAGCAGGGTCTGTCTTTCAGAGCCATGAGCAGAGACGCTGGCATGGAGGTTTTCGGTGAGGCCGCTCCGTACCTGCGCAAATCCGAGAAGGAGAGAATAGCAGCCCAGAACCGGCCGTTTGATGCCAAGACCTACTGCTTTGTGGCTGACCCCGAGGTGGAGTACACCAAGGGGAAGATTAAGGCTGCACAAGATGGGAAGATAACTGTCGAGACAGAGGATGGCAGAGTAAGTGCATTCCTTCTGGCCCTTCCCCCAGCCCTGCTGAGGGACCCAGAGCGTCTGCTGGGGATGGACATGGAAAGCACTAGGCTAGCACAGGCAAGAAATCTGCCCTGCCCTCCCCCCTGTCCTCTGGGACCAGCACAGCCTCCACAGGAAAGTATAGCTCTGGACAGTGGAATAAAAGTATTCATTGGATAATTATTCTTGTTTTGGGCTTTAAAAATAAGGCAATGCTCTAAACCGGGTTGGATCGTAGCCTTGCCAGTTTTAACTTAGTTTTTAACACTTTCTCAGCTAACGCTGTCATATCCACTCATAAATTCCTTCCCTTACTGGTAGCTGAGCAGACAGATACTTTGCAAGTTGCCTTTGCATGTGAAATTGTCAGTGTCACTGGCTGCAGTTTCCCAGAGGAGCCTCCAAGGTGTTAATCTTCCAAAACGCTGAAATGTCTTAGCAGCTCGTGTCCTGGTAACTTTTGTAAGAATAACTGCAGCAGTTCAAAGAACCACCATGACCAACATCTTGGCAGTAGGTGCTACAAGGCTTTTAGAAAGCAGTGGCTGAGTTAAGCTGCTGCCAGCTGTGAACGTCTGCCACCCCCACAACACATTCACGGGCTCTGGCTGTGGGACAGGATGGTCCCCCACGGTGTGAGCCCAGCAGACGGTGCTATTTGGTAGAGACAGAGCCTTTGTTTAATTGGGAATGGCCACAGGCAGGAGTTGAACAAGTCTGTCCCAAGGATGGATTTGCTGTTGATGAGTTTTGTGCTGCTCGTGTCTCGGCTCTCTGGCACTGTCATGGGAACTCTGGAGGCTGGGAGACTGGCTGGCCAGCAGATGTGCCCCAAGCTCTTATAGCCATGAGCAGCAGAGACCTAAAGTTCATAAGCAGCGATAATGTGTTGAAAGATCTGGTCCAGCACAGATCAGGTCTGTGTGGTCACAGCAATTCCAGTAAATTTACATCCTGTCCATGTACCAGTGTTGTAGAGTTCCTGGCTGGCTGCAGTGTTTGCCCTGCAATAGCCATGTCTTGTTTAGCACAGTTAAACAGAAAGAAAAATATGAATTAAAGCAGCCTTAGAGATGTTGTTACTTCTCTGTGGTTGTGGAAGGACTGTCAAGAGTTGCTGAATCAAGGTTCACTCTTTCTTTCTGAATTCTAGACAGTTGCTGTCAAACCTGATGATGTGTATGCCATGAACCCACCTAAGTTTGACAGGGTTGAGGATGTGGCCATGCTGACCCACCTGCATGAACCTGCCGTCCTCTACAACCTCAAAGACCGCTACAGCTCCTGGATGATCTATGTAAGTTCCTTCTTCTGGCAAAGGAGAAAATAGAGCTGCAGGAGCTGGACTTCAGTGACACCTATATTTTTTTTCCTCTCAGACCTACTCGGGTCTCTTCTGCGTCACCGTCAACCCCTACAAGTGGCTGCCGGTGTACAACCCGGAGGTGGTGTTGGCCTACCGAGGCAAGAAGCGCCAGGAGGCCCCTCCGCACATCTTCTCCATCTCTGACAACGCCTATCAGTTCATGCTGACTGGTGAGCTTTTCTATTTTGACCAGACTCTGAATAAAAAAGTGTGTCAGAAGCGCTGCTTGTGCCAAGTGCCATGGCTCAGTCACCTTTGCCATCTATTGCAGAGTGCTTGGTCTGTGTAATACTGCAAATTATCTGCTTGGTCTTAATTATCAACCCTAACTGATGCAAAACCAGCTCCAGTTTTCCCCATCTCCTGAAGTATTTTCTTTATTTTTGAAGCACTGTGCTGTTGTGCTGCACATTATCTGTATTTCTGGTCTAAGTACTAAGCTAAGCAGCATAACACAGAACTCTGCAAAGGGCAGCTGTGCTTGGACAGGACACACTACCTGGGAAGTCCCTAGGCAGCACACCTGCACGTGGCTTCCAGCAACAGCAGGTAGATCCAGAACGGAGCTGGTAGAAGTACTGTCACCGAAATACGTGGTTTTCATTTGAATAAAGTCCTGTCCTATATTAAATGTAATAAAGAATGGTAAAGACAGAAGCAAAAACAAGTGCAGGATGGAACACAGGAGGAGGAGAGAAGACAAAAAGTGGAGTATAGGGAGGGAAAGAGAGGAGGAGAGTAGACCATGCACCTTTTCTGCAGTAGTCACACAAGGGCATGACTCTGCACACAAGATGGAGAAGTGCAAAGCGTTTATTGTGCAGGAAAATATTCCCTAAATACCAGCACCCAACAGGATATTGCATCATATAAACAGGAAAGATGTTCACCTCAGTGTCCCCAATCACCTGGGATAGTGCACAGACATTGCCTATTATGGTAACAAGTAAACAATACCCTATAAGGTCACAAACTACAATTATCACATCTCATAGGTCCAACACTGTCCAGAAACCCACAATCCTCTCTCAGCCCATCCTCAGTGACCTGGATGCACTCCCAGAATCACCCCCGGGTCCAAGAAAGAGGCTCTGTCTCCGGCCCTCAGGGCCTATCTCTCTTCTAGCACATAGTGCACCCAACATTTTCAGTTTCGCCTGCAGAGATTTTGTTTCATTCCCCCTGATGGACACCAGGTCACAGTTAGCTGAGAACCAGCACTTTCCCTACAGCTTCTCTGACCGCAGCTATTTTTCCCTTTGACAGATCGTGAAAACCAGTCCATCCTGATCACGTAAGTGCATCTGCCACTTTGGACGTGGTCTCCAACAAAAAGTGGGCAGATTATTCTTCACTCTGCGCTTTCTTTCTGCAGCGGAGAATCCGGTGCCGGGAAGACGGTGAACACGAAGCGCGTCATCCAGTACTACGCCACAATTGCAGCCAGCGGGGACCCGGCCGCCAAGAAGGAGTCACGGATGAAGGTGTGAGGAGGAAGGGCTTGGTGAAGGGCAGCTCAGGGATGTTATCCCCTTGTGGCTGTGGACAGCACCGGTGACGCACGCTTAACTCAAAATATCTTTTATTAGCTTCAGCCGCTCTTCGAAAGGCAGTAGGACCAGGGGCTGCTGTGCAGTTAGGGCCACAACAAATACAAGCCAGCAGAGCTGCCACTGATGCTGCCCAGGTGTAGCTTTACCTGGACTGAAACCAGGTCTGCAGGATTGGTGCCCAGGAAGAATCAGAGGCTCGTTTCTTGATATGGATCAATCTGTCCCTGTGGGTGAGACCTGAGAGCTCTGACTGTGGGGTAAATTCTGAATAAGAGGAAAACGAGTTATTTATGGTTTACCCCCAGTGCTGGTTCTTGGCGCTGGAGTCGAGAAGGTGCTGCAGTAGCACTGTACAGCTGAAATGAAGGGCACATGGCTGCCCATGTAATCATGCCATAGAGCCACTTCTTCCTACCATATCGCTCATGGTGTTTTTCAGTAATTATTCAATTATTCCTGCAGGGTACGCTCAAGGATCAAATCCTCAGCGCCAACCCACTGCTGGAGGCCTTTGGGAACGCCAAGACCGTGAGAAATGACAACTCCTCGCGCTTTGTGAGTCATCCTGTGTCTGTCACTGCCCTCCTGTGTTTCTAATGCCCTTTGCCTGCTTGTTAGTTGTGACTGCGAGCCCCTTGGCTGGGAAAAATGTTCTTGCTGACCAATTGCTTGGTTGTTTATGAGATGCTGATGTGTTAGCAGCTGTTTCATGCTCACATTGCTGCAGCAAAATGTTCCCCTTTATCTATCTTTGTATATGGAAGCTGATTCAGACTGATTTGATGGTGCTGTCACTAAGACTGAAGAGGTAAAAACACTCCGAGATTGCTGCACTGACCACCACCTTTTGTCTGCTTGCCAGGGTAAATTCATTCGTATCCATTTTGGAACCTCTGGAAAACTGGCCTCCGGTGACATTGAGACCTGTGAGTAACTGAGGGGGGATGACAGCTTCGCTGGAAAGTAAAGAACCTGATAAATGTCTGTGTGCATACATGTTACAGACTTGCTGGAAAAGTCAAGAGTCACTTTCCAGCTGAAAGCTGAGAGAAGCTACCACATCTTCTACCAGATCCTCTCCAATAAGAAGCCTGAACTGCTTGGTAAGGACAGCCCTCACCTGGTGACACTGAGTAAAGTCAGTGTGGGAAACACTTCCCTCGATGTGCCAGCTCAGTGACAGAGGGTCCAGTGGCACCAGGGCACAGTGCCCTGTGTCACAGACCCCCAGGTGCCCCTTTGGCAGTGCCTCAGTCTGTGCAGAGCAGGGATCGCGTGCTGATTTACATCCTCAGCGTTGCAGCATCGGCCCTGCCCGGCTTCCCCAAGCTGTACTTGTGTCTCTGCATAACGGGGTCACACCAGGGCTTACTCCATCTCCAATTATCCTCCCTGGGTAAGCTCTAATACAAACTGTGTGCAGGTGAGGTGCAGGGGTGGCCAATGTACTCTGCCTCGCACCTTGCTATTCTCGATGATGTCGAAATTCCAACTTAGATGGGCCAGATGCTGTGAATAATCTTCAATAGAAAGGTAAGTGGTTCTGGGTGCAGGATGGCCGGGTACCCTGACCTACAAACCATTTATCTGAGCTTTTCATTGCACAGGCAAAAGTTATTTCCTGTTTCAAGTATAGCCCCTCTGACCTTTTCCCCCTTCCCACTGCCCCGGCATTCCCTACCCGTGCCCCAAATCTGTCCCTTTAGCCACACACTCAGCTACTGCACTCATCCTCTGTCCGCTCAGCCCAGCCCTCCCAGCTATCCACAGAACATTTCCCGAGGTGGAGCTCCTGCTCCCATCCTCCCACTCTGTGCCCTCCGACCATTTACCACCTCACCCTTCCCTCCCCAGGGAGATTGCCATGTGCCAGGGACTGCGTGTCTGTACGAGGACAGGCACATTTACCCTCGGTGTAGGGAGGGCTTCCTCTTCTGCACACAGCCCCACCACACAGCTGCACGCCCGCCCCTCTCCTCTTACTCTGCCGTAGGATTCAGGACTGAAAATTACTTGGGAATTTTGGCCTCAGTTAGATGGAGATGAACACACACATATGCATTACTCATGTGCACCAGCACACAGCCCCAGGGGGTGCAAGTGCATTGGGGATGGATTAGTGTGTGTCATGTACGATGATAAGCACAAATGAGCCTTATCTAAAAGCCTCTTTCTTAAAAGCTGTTTCTGTGGATGGCCTGTGTTCTGTGTCTGCCAATGCTGAGTGCTCAGCTCTGGGTTCACAGCATACTAAACTGGAAGGGCTGTGTCGCTGTTGTACCCAGGACGGAGAGAAATGAGACATCCAGAATTAAGGAGAATGGAATTATTTATTAATATACAGATGGTTTTTTATATGTTAGTTCGCTTAATGTTTGCTTGAATGGCAAAAAGTTATTGGACCTCTGACCAACCACCCATCAGCGTGATTGGTCAGTCCACACAACACCCATTTCAAAATATTTTTCTCAGAATATCATAACAATCCTTTGGTGAAAACAGCAGGTGTAAAGATAGAGAAATAGTTTACAAAAAACCCTTAACAGTGTTTTTCATAGTTCCAGTGAGAAACATAAAGTTCTCACAGAATGCAGCAGAAAGGTGAAAAATTCCCCTGCTAAAGCTTTTCAGTGCCCACAGGGCTGCTCAGCCAGGGGAAAGCAGATGAAAGACTTTACTCTGTCTTTCTGGTCTCTTAATAGAAAACCAAGAGTCTGGGATGCAAAAGGAAGGAGAGCCTGTGAAACCTCGCTGAGCCATTGTTCCATCTTCCCTGCCAGGCTCTGGCTCTCACTACTGTGTTTGCCTTTCAGAGATGCTCCTTGTCACAGCCAACCCATATGCCTATCCCTTCATCAGCCAAGGGCAGATCTCTGTGGCCAGCATCGATGACCAGGAGGAGCTTGTTGCCACAGATGTGAGTACAGTTAGCAAGGAGAGACAGTCTCACTTTTGCTCTCACCACTGTTAAAACCAGCTGATCTGTCTGATGTGCAGGCAGCCATTGACACTTTAGGCTTCAGCCCCGATGAGAGAATGGCAATTTACAAGTTGGTGGGCGCGATCCTGCACTATGGGAACATGAAGTTCAAGCAGAAACCACGTGAGGAGCAGGCAGAGCCTGATGGCACAGAAGGTAATACCTTCATAGCTGGGAAGAGAACTATTTCCAACTGTTTCCATGCCATTTTTCACTAGAAATGGAGGGAGTCTTCCAGGAGAGACTGGAAGTTCTCCTTGACGAACGAGCAGTTTTTCCTTGACGAACATAAAATGGAGGTTTGACTTTCAACTTACCACCTCAAGAAGAGGCACTTTCTGCACCCACTTTATTCCTGATGACTCTGCTGTAGGACCCTGTGCCTGGGGCACATTACTGTGGTGTTCTCCAGTTTCTGGTTACACATACAGACTTGTTCTGCTTGGGTGACATTGTGGAGAAGTGGCTTGAGGGGAAAAACTCTGTGTTGTCCCATCAACAGTGCACTCATGGGTTTCACCACATCTCTTGGGGCTGCTGTAGCCACTCTGTCATGAGGACCAGTCCTACAGGGCTGTTCAGAAAAGTAAATGAGAATGTTAGTCAAGGTTTGTGGATGGGGTTAAGCCAATCAGGCTGCAGGTTTCAGAGTGAGCTCTGGCTGGTTCCAATGCCCTATGTGTGTCCAAGCTAAGAGGGAAGTATTTCAAGGTATTATTTTGTTTTCCAGAGGCTGACAAAGCAGCATATCTGATGGGCCTGAACTCAGCAGACTTGCTGAAAGCTTTGTGCTATCCCCGGGTGAAAGTGGGAAATGAATATGTCATGAAGGGCCAAACAGTGGATCAGGTGAGTGTCAAGGAGCAGCAGGGACCATCCTCTCCCTCAGGAACAGGAGTGGGTGCAGGTCACAGCTGAGAATGGTCGGGACCATTAAGGCCTGACAGCGCACTGAGAGTGCTGTGTACGTGGGCATGGTGAGGGGTGCTTTATTCTGGGGATGCACTGGCAGTGCCCTGACGCAGGTGTGTGACCATCTCCCTGCAGGTGCACCAGGCAGTGAATGCCATTGCCAAGTCTGTCTACGAGAAACTCTTCCTGTGGATGGTTGTTCGCATCAACCAACAGCTGGACACGAAGCTGCCAAGACAGCACTTTATTGGGGTCTTAGACATTGCTGGCTTCGAGATTTTTGAGGTTTGCTTTTACACAGTGCTCTCAGACTTCTGCCTGTCTCTAAATGCTTTTTTCGTTTTGTTTGACTTCTCTGACCTTTCCTCCTCCTCACACCAGTGCTGCCCTCAAGGACAGGGCAAATCTGTCTGAAGCTGCTTCTGCCTTTGTTGGTCCATCACTCACTTTGTAAGAGAAGAGACATAGCCTTGAGCTGCTGTCTCTCTCCCCACAGAATCTGTATTTAATGACGTTAAGGCCACCCAAAACATGGCCAATGCAGGCTGCAGCAACCCTGTGCTGCACTACACAACTTTCCTGTAAGCCTGGACACCCATGGTATATTCTTTACACTGTTATCAAAACCCTTCTGGGACAGTCTGGCTGATTTCACCATGACATCTCTGCGAAAAAAAATTATCAGAGGCAGTTTAACACCATTAACACACTTACTCAAATATTAGTTTAACAGCTTTGAGCAGCTGTGCATCAATTACACTAATGAGAAACTGCAACAGTTCTTCAACCACCACATGTTCGTGCTGGAGCAGGAGGAGTACAAGAAGGAGGGAATTGAATGGGAGTTCATTGACTTTGGCATGGACCTGGCTGCCTGCATTGAGCTCATTGAAAAGGTAAGTTTCTTAAGCATCTTGTGAAATCACACAAATTGGATCTGTAAAGGGTTCTTGAGAGTGATTGCACTGAGTGCCTTCAATACAATCTCTCTGGGAAGCTTTCAGGTCTCTTCACCTCCTCTGTTTCTTTAAACATTATCCTTGTGATTAATTAATTATCCACTGTCTGGGAATGTATCCTGTCTTCTAAAAAACCATTGATTTTATTTCTCCCTCCTTCCTTCCTTTCTTCCTTCCTTCCTTCCTTCCTTCCTTCCTTCCTTCCTTCCTTCCTTCCTTCCCTCCTTCCTTCCTTCCTTCCTGCTTTTTGTTCCTTCTGAGTAAGAAATCACTACTGTTTTCTAAGACGTTACTGCACAGTTTTTGCCTGACTTCTTTTGTTTTCCACGCACTGTCTGGGGAGTTCAAAACTTTATATGAAAATTTAAGGAGTTCTTTTAAGTATCTTGCCGGCTGTTCACAAAACATTTTTCTTACCTGTTCCTCCCAGGCTAATTCTCTATAAAATACCTCCAGTATTTCAATTTTAGCATGTCTTTCACTCTGTGTTATTATAGCTTGAATTCATCTTATTTGGAAACACCATTTTTCTATTCAGCCCATGGGCATCTTCTCCATCCTGGAAGAGGAGTGCATGTTCCCCAAGGCAACTGACACCTCTTTCAAGAACAAGCTCTATGACCAGCACCTGGGCAAGTCCAACAACTTCCAGAAGCCCAAGCCTGCCAAAGGCAAGGCTGAGGCCCACTTCTCCCTGGTGCACTACGCTGGAACAGTGGACTACAACATCACTGGCTGGCTGGAGAAGAACAAGGACCCTCTGAATGAAACTGTTGTGGCGCTGTATCAGAAATCATCTATGAAAGTTTTATGCCATCTTTATGCCAGTTTTGCTTCCATAGATGAAGGTAAGCTCAGAGGATTATGTTTCCAGTTTGGAGATTCCTACTGTACCTCTCACCTGACGTGGGTCAGTGTTGAGTCAGTGCTTGTGTGCTGTGCATTAGCTGCACAATTATAACACTGTCAAAGGGATCTGCAGCACTTCCTCAGCTGGACTGTCCTCTCGTTTTCCAGCTGAAGGTGGTGGAAAGAAGACAGGAACCAAGAAAAAGGGCGCTTCTTTCCAAACTGTCTCTGTACTCTTTCGGGTAAGTGTGTTCTCTGGCAGAGACTGCTGAGAGGCCAGTCCTGTCACACCTGGCTCCACAGGCACATTTTCATTTTTAGACAGGAGGGAAGTTCCTCAGTAGCCTACACAGGATTGTAGAATATTCACTAGAGGAGTAAGGAGAAAGTTCTGAGTTTTTTACTTTTCAGCAGAGCCAAATCACTTTGAGAACTGAGATCATATAGAGATTAGAAATGATCTCTGTTTTACAGGAAAACCTAAATAAGCTGATGTCTAACTTACGAACAACTCATCCTCACTTTGTGCGTTGCATCATTCCCAATGAAACAAAGACCCCAGGTAATTCATAAAACATAGAATAGAAAGGTGCAGAAAGAGCAATCAATCAATCCTAGAACAACCAGTATGTCCCCATGCTGCTCTGTCATAGGCCTGATGGATCACAAGCTTGTTCTGCACCAGCTGCGATGTAATGGTGTTCTGGAAGGCATTCGGATCTGCAGGAAAGGATTTCCTAACAAGATATCATACGGGGATTTCAAACAAAGGTCAGTAATCACATTCTTGTGTCTGCATTGAGCCCAGTTCATTTGAAAGAAGAGTCTTGCTAAACCAGTCCATGATATAGTTGTTAGGAAAAGACTATTTTAATATTTAACAGTCACGGAAAGCAGAAAACATATCTAATAGCATGGTCCGTGTGAGCAGTGCCCACCCAGATGCCTTCCTCAATACTGTAGGCCAAAACCTATTTTTAATTCATTCCTGTTAATCTGAATGTCTGGATATTCTTTGCTTTAATTCTCAAATTGGACACAAGCATGTTTCAGCAAAAATACAGAGGGTGGTCTATGCACATCCTGTATTTAACTGCTATCTAGTAGAGGTTTGAAGAACGTGGTTTAAATAATTCCAACTAGAAAGGTTTCACAGAGAGGAAATTGTGTTAAACCCAATACTACTTCTTGATGCAATGCTAGGTTTGGCAAATAGAGCTGCAGTAACAAAAGGGACTTCAACAGGAAATCCAAGTTAGTTCCACATGGCCCTCTCATTTTCTACTGGGCTAACATTTCTACATGCTAGCATTTCTACAGCATTAGCACATTCCTTTACAGATAAAACCCCACAACTGAAAAATCTTGTCTTGGGAACTGCTGTGCAAATAAGACATTTATAAAGGGTTGCTAAATTCAGGGCAACCCAGCTGGGGTTATCTGCTCGTTGTGTTAGAACAAAGGTAAATGTAGGGTCAGATCTCTAAGAACAAAACAATCATTCCCCCCTTACAACTCTGTGCAGGTTGTGCTGGAGAGCAGGACACTGAGAAGGGCTGAAATGGTATTTTGGGCACTAACTGAAGGCAACAGCCCAGGCACTGATGTGGGAGGGCAGATTTGTGTATGGATGCTGAAAAGATTAGGTGTGCAATAATCTCTCAGTGTAGGATTAAGAAGTCCATTGCTAGATAATAAGTCTAATTCTGGGTTACACGGTTCAGGAGGAATGTGAGAAGATGGATATGGTTCAGAAAAGAGCTACAGGATAAATGTGAAGTCATGTACAGGGAGAGATTTAAATCATACTATAGTGGGGAGGCCCTGGCACAGGTTGCCCAGAGAGGCTGGGGCTGCCCCACCCCTGGCAGTGCCCAAGGCCAGGTTGGACAGGGTTTGGAGCACCCTGGGATAGTGGAAAGTGTCCCTGCCCATGGCAGGGGTGGGACTGGATGATCCTTAAGGTCCCTTCCAAACCAAACCATTCTCTGTATCAATGATTCTGCTTAACTCATGAAATTGAGTGTTAACAGATGATTTGCTTGTGCTGTGGAGAACCTACAAACGTAAAGACTTCTGAATATGCAGGAAGTTGTCTTCTAAAAGACAAACTTAAAGAAAGACTCAAGGGTGGGCCCTGAAAAAGGATGTTATTAAAGTAGAAATGAAGTATACCTTTCACACTGTGAGGATTAATAGTTTACCTGGGACACTCTTGAGGTTTGAAGGTTTCAAAAAAGACTGGAATTTTTTTTGTTTGTTGTTTTTAATATGTACTAGGTTAATCACAAGAGGGCTGGATGAACAAGGCTCTGGGAGGACGCTGAGCATGGGTTATACAGGGAGTCAGATTAATTGCAGCAGTTCCCCTTACTCTTAAAATCCATCCATTTTTTGAGCTATTTTACAGCTAGTTTGACCTAGTTATTTTACACCTAACCCAATGAGCTGGACCCCCCAGACTAGTGATAATGACTGTGACACGGATGAGCAGAGTCTCTCAGGTCCAGTGAGGGCTGTAATGCATCCTCAGAACTTACTGAACTGACCTGCTGCTATTTGCTGCTTTTCTTACTGCTTTGCTATTTGAGGCTGGAGGTGTGAGCCAGACTCAGCCTTCCTCTGTATCTTCAAACTGACAGCTGTTCTTGTGGCATCCTGTGCACTAAAATGGCACTGATGGGTAAGCTTTTTTCTTTGTTTCATCAGATACCGCCTTCTGAATGCCAGTGTCATTCCAGAAGGAGCATTTATTGATAGCAAGAAGGCGTGTGAAAAGTTGCTGTCTTCCATTGAGATAGATCATACTCAGTACAGATTTGGACACACTAAGGTGAATGTTTAATTTTGCCACACGATAAGAAATCATTCATTGCATTGAAATGTAAGCCCAGCAAGAGGGTGATGTCTGTTCTTTGGCTGCAGGTGTTCTTCAAGGCAGGTTTGCTGGGTGTCCTGGAAGAGATGCGAGATGATTGCTTAGGACAGCTGATCACGCGGACCCAGGCTTTGTGCAGGGGATACCTCCGGAGACTTGAGTTGAAAAGAATGTTTGACCAAAGGTGTGTGTCTTCTGCCAGGTCTGGTTGCTCAAAGATGGGCTTTATTCACAGTACTGATGGATCACTTTGGTTTCAGGGAGTCCGTCCTCTGCATCCAGTACAACATCCGTGCATTCATGAAAGTCAAGCAGTGGCCCTGGATGAAGCTGTACTTCAAGTTAAAACCCCTCTTAAAAAGTGTGGGAACTGAGAAAGAATTGGCCATGATGAAGGAAGAGTTTGAGAGAACAAAAGAAGAACTGGCTAAATCAGAAACCACGAGGAACAAACTGGAAGAAAAAATGGTGACTCTAGTGCAAGAGAAAAAGGACCTACAGCTGCAAGTACAAACTGTATGTAATTTAAATCATTTTTGGCTCTTCAGATTACATCAGTTTTGTCTGAGTGTTCAGGAAAGGGCTGAAAGGAAATTCTGTTATTTCATGTTCCAGCCGCTTAATAAACAGGTGATTTCTGCAAGTGTCAATGCCAGTGTGTGACAATGAAACACATTTCTGTTCTCTATAAAAAGGAAAATGAAAATTTGGCTGATGCTGAAGAAAGATGTGACCAGCTGATCAAACTAAAATTCCAGCTGGAAGCAAGAATAAAGGAGGTAATGGAAAAGCTGGAGGATGAAGAGGAGATGAATGCTGATCTGGCAGCCAGAAAGAGGAAACTGGAAGATGAATGCTCTGAGCTGAAGAAAGATATTGATGACCTTGAGCTAACATTGGTCAAGGCTGAAAAGGAAAAGCATGCCACCGAAAACAAGGTGATTTTTATTTCTGCAATGTTTAATAACAGTTGCTCTGTCTATGTACAGGCTGTAAAGGTTCAGTAAACTTGAACTCTTACACGCTGCTGTGTGAGGAGATCTGTGGGCCTGGTATTGAATCTGGGCACCTCTGTTGTGCAGGAAAACCAACCTATAAGCATACAAAAATGCATTAAAATTAAAGTTCAGCATTGCTTTGTGACTTCTGAAGGGTCGATAGATAAGCAGAGAGATTGTAGAGTTTGACCATACAATGCAAGTAATTAAGCTCCTTTGGGAGTCTAACAAGTTCATTATCTGTGTTCATTGCCTATGTGAGGGCCAAAATTATTAGTGACCTTTAAGTATTTTGCCTTACAACAGGTGAAAAATCTGACTGAAGTAGTGACAGGTTTGGATGAGACGGTTGCAAAGTTAGCCAAGGAGAAGAAGGCCCTGCAAGAAGCTCAGCAACAGGCACTGGATGACCTGCAAATAGAGGAGGACAAAGTTAATACCCTCACCAAAGCTAGGATCAAGCTGGAGCAGCAAGTGAACCACGTGAGCATGTTCAACACAAGGAGAAGGAGCAGATTCTTTAGCTGTTCCATCAGTCATGTTTATATATGTTTATGTTGCAGGTTGAAGGATCTTTAGAACTCGAAAGAAAAGCGTGTGTGGACCTTGAACGAGCAAAGAGAAAGCTTGAGGGAGACTTGAAACTTGCACAGGAAACCATAGTAGATCTGGAGAATGATAAACAACATTTAGATGAAAAATTAAGGAAGTATGAGAAAAAAATTAGTGAAAAATTTAATATTTGGCTTTAACTGGACATATTTTCTTTTTATTAAAAGAACATCTCCTTCACAGGAAAGACTTTGATTTTAACCAGATGCAAAATAAAATTGGAGAACACCGAAATTCAGGTACTCATTTGCAGAAGAAGATCAGAGAATTGCAGGCAAGAGACTTTATGTACCTACTTCATCATTACTGTTTGCTTGTTTTAAACAGTAGTACCACAAATAATGCTTGTCAGCGGTTTGGCTCTGTTGGACACGGGGGAAGCTCCCAGCAGCTTCTCACAGAAGCCACCCCTTTATCCTCCCACTACCAAAACCTGGCTGTGCAAACCCAATACAACAACAGAAAGCTGTGGTCTAAAGTTAGAATGAGTTGGCCCATGGGTTCTTTCCTGTCAGTAAGTTTTCACCTACAAAACAGTGAAATTCGAAGAAAGTTTGTTTTGCTCATAGTGTCCGAAACAAGGTGTTTGGTGTTCTATTGTGGCAAATATGCATTAATCTGAGCACTGAACTACTTGTTCCCCATTTAATTCCTGATGTGCTATTCCTTCATTATGTAGGCCCGTGCTGCAGAGCTGGAAGAGGAGGCTACGAGTGAGAGAGCGACGCGGGCAAAAGCAGAGAAGGGTTGTGGTGAGCTGGCTTATGAGCTTGAGGAAATCCGTGGAAGTCTCGAAGAGGCTGGAGGAGCCACCACTGCTCAAACAGAACTCAACAAGAGGCGCGAGGCAGAATTCCAGAAGATGCGCCGGGACCTGGAAGAGGCCACGCTGCAGCACGAAGCCACGGCTGCCGCCCTGCGCAAGAAGCACGCGGACAGCACAGCTGAGCTGGGGGAGCAGATCGACAACCTGCAACGCGTGAAGCAGAAGCTGGAGAAGGAGAAGAGTGAGCTGAAGATGGAGATTGATGACATGGCCAGTCGTACAGAGACCATTACCAAGTCCAAGGTGTTTCTTTATAAGTTGAATAATTGAGTTGCCAAGATTTCTGCCTGATGGGAACTTTGCAAACGCACCTACACGGATTCCATTTTCTTATTCTCTTTCAGGCTAATCTGGAAAAAAGGTACCGCACCCTGGAAGATGAGATGAGTGAGATGAAAGCCAAACTTGAGGAGCACCAGAGGAATGTGAATGAGATGGTGATACAAAAAGCCCAGCTCCAGACAGAGTCTGGTAAGGAAGGCATGAAGATTTGCTGAGAGGATATTTTTTCCCTTCAGCAGCAAACAGATTCTGTCGTGTACCATTCTCTGACCAGTTTGTTGTAAGGTCATTGAGCATAGTGCTCATGGGGACTCTTAGAATGAAACTGAAAAATTGAGAAAAAATGTAAAATGGTTCAGGAAAAATCTGAAAAAGACAATATTGGAGGGCTACAAGAAGTACTGAGAATTCTAGAGATGATGGCATAAGCTATAGGCACCTCTCCAAGAAAGGGGAGAGGTGTACTTCAGCCCACAGGACAGAGGGTGATATGGAATAAATGTTTTCCAGTGACTGTAAATCTTATGAAATGAAACTTTAGGGTTTATCTCTTGCATCACAAGGCCAATTATGGGAAACTGCTACAGCATTTTGTGTCAGTTCAGCCAGTGTGACAGCATAAAATCCTACCTCTTCAAAATGAAAATTGGGCTTTAAAAGAAACAATTAAGCAAATTTTCTAAAGCATTTGTCTTCAGGAAAAAAATAGCATCTAGTGGATCAGAACTGTTATAAGGGATACAATTAGAATTAGGGAATCAGGTGAATTTAGATAAAGAAAGAACAACACCAAAAGCATTTTGAAGGACTAAAATATATTGTGCAATGGTAGGCGTATGTACATAGTGGGAGCAGCTGATAAGGTAAACTGTGCTGTGTGATTCCACTTACCTATTATTATTATTATTATTATTATTATTATTATTATTATTATTATTATTATTATTATTAATTATTATTATATATGAGTGTTTTCAGGATGCTTAATCTGGACAGCATTGAGAACTTGTCCTATCTTGTCATAGGTGAACTAAGCCGTCAACTCAAAGAGCAAGAAACTGTAAGGTTGCAGCTGTCCAGAGGCAAGCAGGCACTTACACAGCAAATGGAAGAACTCAAGAGGCAGCTGGAGGAAGAGATCAAGGTAGTGTGAACTATGGGGCACTTGCTAAGGCTTCAAAATGTATCAGGGTACCAGTTCATTTAAAAAAGACTTTTGGGAGTTTGTAAGTATTGCCTGTAATCTAACACAGTGAAATTACTCCTGGGAAGGATGTGTACAGTAAGCACTGCGTGCAGTAAGTTCTTTGCTAAGGATGACTCTGGCATGCTAAAACTTTTGGTGAATTGTTTTGTGTTTTTAAATTTTAAAGCCATGGTCTATGTGATTTCTTTAGCTTCTGTAGCCACAGGGAAGAAAAGTTACAGCATATGCCAAGGTGAAAGCATCGCTTTTGGTCTTTTCTAGTGGTAGAGTTGAGAAAAGTTGGTGACAGGTAAAGGCAGCTGCCTGAACACTCACAAAGCCCCAGCCCTTTGTCTTCTGCCCAAGCTGCAGTGATCACATTTCAGGTGTGCAAGGTCATGAGGTCGCCTGCTGGTCACAGTTAACAGAAATAAATGATTTTGTGGGTAATTTTTAGGCCAAGAATGCTCTGGCCCACGCCCTGCAGTCCGCTCGCCACGACTGTGACTTGCTCCGGGAACAATATGAGGAGGAGCAGGAGGCCAAGGGGGAGCTGCAGCGAGCCCTGTCCAAGGCCAACAGCGAAGTGGCCCAGTGGAGAACCAAATACGAGACGGACGCGATTCAGCGCACGGAGGAGCTCGAGGAGGCCAAGTACAGAATAGATAAGATGAGCTGTCCAGATGTATATTGGGCAGAACATAGACCCACTTTTAGTAGCCTGACTTAAATTACTTTTTTGGGGTTTGCATATAGTCTTAATTAAAATGAGACACATTATGCAATGATTTTTTTTAAATTGTTTGCTTGTTTTATTTATGTGCCTTAAGGAAAAAACTCTGTCAGCGTCTCCAGGAAGCAGGGCAGCAGGCAGGGACCCTGAATTCCAAGTGTGCCTCCTTGGAGAAGATGAAGTATAAGTTGCAGGGGGAGATGGAGGATCTGACACTGGACATGGAGAGAGCAAACACAGCAGCAGCTGCCCTTGACAGGAAACAGCAGAGCTTTGACAAGGTGATAAGTGAGCACAGTATCTTTCAAATGCAGCCTTCCTAGAAAGCCAAACTAACACTCTACATCAGTCAATGCTGAAGTCAAGGTGAATTTAACTGGAGCCACTAGGGCATGGCAGTAGGAATTTGTCCTCGTTTCAGAGACTGCAGTATTTATCTAGTACAAAATATAGTCACAGATAAAATAACATTTTCAGTACCAGCAGGAAATGAAACATAATAGCCTTTCCTATGAGGACAGGCTGAGAGAATTGGGATTGTTCATTCTGGAGAAGAGAAGCTTCAGGGTGACCTAACTGTGGCCTTTCAGTACCTGAAGGGAGCTACAAGAAAGATGGAGAGAGACTATTTACAAGGGCCTGGAGTGACAGGACAAGGGGGCATTGCTTCATACTGACAGAGAGTAGGTTTAGATTGGATATTAGGATGAAATTCTTCCCTGTGAGGGTAAGGAGGCCCTGGCACAGGTTGCCCAGAGAAGCTGGGTCGCTCCATCCCTGGAAGTGTCCCAAGGCCAAGTTGGACAGGGCTTGGAGCAACCTGGGATAGTGAGAAGTGTCCCTGCCCATGGCAGGGCATTTGGAACTAGGTGATCTTTGACGTCCCTTCCAACCCAAAGCTTTCTATGATTCTGTGATGTCTTCCAGGTCATGGCAGAATGGAAGAGGAAGTATGAGGAGAGCCAGCTGGAGCAGGAAGCTCTCTCTAAAGAATCAGGCTTGCTGAACACAGAGCTTTTCAAAGTGAAAAATGCCTATGAGGAAACCTTAGATCAGCTTGAAACAATCAAACGGGAGAACACCGCTCTCCAGCGTACGTGTTTGGCTCTGGTTTCCCATTAGCTTTCACAGACCAACCACAACAGGCTGTGCTCCACAAGCTCGCTCATGTCTGCAGGAGGGCACCAAGTGACAGCGCTCTGTCCTTCCTGTGCTCTCCATCTTAGTGCAGAACATCAGTGTCTTGCCAAAAGTTGTCTAGCATGTTTGTAAAGTGATGAAGCTAATAAAGCAAATGTCCTGGCTCTTCATTATCTGCTGCAGACACTGAGATGCCACTCTCAGGTAAAGGTAGTGACCTCAGGAGCCTGCACAGCTCATGAATGCTGAGTTTTACAGATGCACTGAACACAATGACAGGACCCGTAGTTTTAGACCCTGATGGCCTATCCATAGGTTTAACACATGCAGGGCTCTCGCAGGCTCTCTGTGAGGAGGGCTGTGAAACCACACCGATGCCCCACTCAGCCTGCATGAGTTGGTTGTGTCTGGTTTTATCTGTGTGTATTTGCAGACACGCATACCATTGTGTACACATGTACATATGTGTATGCATATCTGTGTGTGCAAAAGAGGTGCTGAATGCAGCAACAAAGCATAGAGTTCAGCTCCTCTGGTTGATGCCATTCTTCTCTCACAGAGGAAGTAGCTGATCTGACAGAGCAAATTACTGCAAATGGCAAAATGATCAGAGACCTCGAGAAAGCCAAAAAGCAAGCTGAAATAGAAAAAAATGGTCTGCGATTAGCTCTGGAGGAGGCAGAGGTGAGTTAGTTTAAATATTTCTGTAAATAGTAAAGAGCATGCTGAACAGCTTTCTGTTCCCTTTTCTGGCAGTAGCTGTGTGCAAGGTTGATTGCCACAAACTTTAGGAGTTTCTGTGTACCACCACAATAACCATGTTCTCTGAAATGTTACCTTCATCTTTGTTTTTCCCCTTGTTCTTTTAAAGGCAGCTCTTGAGCACGAAGAAGTCAAAATCCTTGGTGTCAACCAAGAACTGACTCAGATGAAGTCAGAAATCAGCAGAAAGATTGCTGACAAGGATGAGGAGATCAACCAGCTAAAAAAGAACCACGAAAAGATTGTGGAGACAGTGCAGGGTGTTTTGGACGCTGAGATCAGGAGCAGAAGCGAATCTTTAAGGCTGAAGAAGAAGATGGAGGGAGACCTGAATGAAATGGAGATCCAGCTGAGCCATGCCAACCGCCAGGCTGCAGAGGCACAGAAACACCTGCACGGCATCCAGGGAGCTCTCAAGGTCTTGCTTTACCTTCTGGTTGATTTATTTTTAAGCAGAGCATTCGAGAAATTCATTAGGACAAAACTGGCTCTTCAAATATAGGACACGCAGCTGCACTTGGACGATGCTCTGAGGACACAGGATGACCTGAAGGAGCAGGTGGCCATGGTGGAGCGCAGAGCAAACCTGCTGCAGGCTGAAGTTGAGGAGCTCCGGGCAGCCCTGGAGCAGACGGAGCGGTCGAGGAAATTGGCTGAGCAAGAGCTTCTGGATGCCACTGAACGTGCACAGCTCCTCCATACCCAGGTAGTTTGCTTTGCTAAGACTGATGTCATTTGGGGCCCAGAGACTGATGGAGGAAGAATGAATAGTAATTGATGGTCTCTATGTGTAAGAGACCAAAGACAGACACTCAAAGCCTCTCTCTTTCTCCTTCACAGAACGCCAGCCTTTTTAATACAAAGAAGAAGCTTGAAACTGATATGGCACAAATCCAAACAGAGATAGAGGATGTTACCAATGAAGCAAAAAGCGCTGAAGAAAGAGCAAAGAAGGCAATGACAGATGTGAGGATGTTACTGTGGTTTTCGCTTTGAATTTTCAAGGCTTCCAGTGGCATTGCTGCTGGGAGTTAATGTAAATACTCTTGTCACATGTTGGACAAGGAACCAGTCTTGGTTGAAAAGGCTACGTGTCAGGGGAGGATTAGAGCAACAGGGAACATGTCCTGCTGACAGATGGGGCTGTTGCCATCCTAAAGAATTAAACCCACATTTAGTCAGTTCAAAACAAAATAATTTTCTTCAGTGCTGCATGAAAATGTAATCCACAAAGAAATCCTGCAGTATTGAAACCAGTAAAGTGACTAAGGTATTTGAATAGTTATCGTTTCAAAATCCTATTTAACAACTTTTTAAATGAGAATTGTAAATGTCCATTCAAAATTGATGCTAAGTCCTCCCATGCAAGACCTGTGAACCTCAGCCAGGCAATAGAGCTGGTGTGTCACAGGACTCAATCTGCTAATGATTTTTGAGGCAGAGGGATCAAACCAAAATCTTAACACTTTAGATACAGTATGTGGAATTAAAATAGAAAGAAAACTTTTCAACTTGCTCGTTAAAAGGAAAAAAAAAAATTAAATAGAATCTCAGAATCATTAGGATTGGAAGGGACGTCTGGAGATCATCTACTCCAACCCCCCTGTCCAGGAAGGGTCACCTGCAGCAGGGGACACAGGAACGTGTCCAGGCGGGTTTGGAACGTCTCCAAAGAGGGAGACTCCATGCCCTCCCTGGGCAGCTGTTCCATGCTCTGCCACCCTCCATGGAAAGAAGATCTTCCTCAGGTTGAGGTGTTCTTGTGTTTTAATAATTTTTATTCTGTTTGAATAAAAGAGAAAGAAAACATTACAATGAATTATACACACATATACATATATTTATATAAAACTTCTGGTGCTCATATTTTTCAATTTAGACCTTTTCCGATATTTTGCTGCCAAAGCAATTTGTTGAATTTTACCTTAATTATAGGCAATGTCACTCAATATTTCACCAAAGTGCTTAATTTTACTGTGTAGGAATCCAACATTTGAGAGCAAAATAAATCTTAGTTTGTCTTAAATAACGTAGATTAGTCTGCAGTAAGGCAGACTTCTCCCATCCTTTTCCCTACTATTTCCTGTCGTGTTCTTGCCACTATCATGTCATGGAAAAAAACAAAACAGGGAGTGGGGCTGCAGGAACGGTCAGCAGGACACAGGAGTTAATCCTCTGCTGGTGCACAGTATGTGCTGTTCTTTTCACATTCTTCCAGTTTCTTGTGTCATCTCCCTTCCAAGGCAGCCAGGATGGCAGAAGAGCTGAAGAAGGAGCAGGACACCAGTGCCCACCTGGAGAGGATGAAGAAGAACCTGGACCAGACCGTGAAGGACCTGCAGCTTCGTCTGGACGAGGCCGAGCAGCTGGCACTGAAGGGAGGGAAGAAGCAGATCCAGAAGCTGGAGGCCAGGGTGGGTACCAGCACTGAACATGGGTGTCAGAAACATGTTTCTTCTCCAAGTCTTGTGTGAGGGCTTAAGCCAACTGTTGATTAATTCACCAGATCCGAGAATTAGAAGCTGAGCTGGAAGAAGAACATAAACAATCCTCAGAGGCTATGAAAAACATCTGCAAATATGAACGGCGTGTCAAAGAGCTCACTTTTCAGGTGGGTAAAAATAGAAAGCAATTCTGATGTTTTGTCTCCCAAGGACATATAATTGCAAGTTCTCGTTCCACAGAGTGAAGAACACAGGAAGAACATGATTAGGTTACAAGATCTAGTAGATAAACTGCAGATGAAAATCAAATCCTACAAAAGACAAGCTGAGGAAGCTGTGAGTCACTAAAGCGAAGCAAATACTTATTTACCAGTTCATAGGACTGTCAGTTTAAAAGCTGGCTCTGTGCCCTAGCATGTTGCCAGATGGTTTTAAATTTCTTTTTGTTTTGCAATTTCAGGATGAACTAGCCAATGTTAATCTCTCCAAACTGAGAAATGCACAGCGTAAGATACATGAGGCCGAGGAAAGGGCAGATATTGCTGAAAGCCAAGCAAACAAGCTCAGAGCTAAGGCCCGAGAAGGCCCTGCTACAAAGGTAAGGCTTTACTGCAGGTGTGCTGTTTGCTGAAGCGAGTCTAGCAGCAGATTTGTGCCTGGGCAGTGTTACAGGCATCATTTGGAAAGGACAGCTCCGGAAGGAAGGGGCTTTTAAAGACAAGCTGAGTGGGTTGGGGTTGTTCAACCTGAGGAAGAGAAGGCTCTGAGCAGACTTTATTCTGTGACTCTGGCATTTTGGGCTCTGGTGCTGAGCATGAGCCTCCTGGCCAGTTTCATCACATTAGTTTCAGGTTTAAGGAGCTGCCTCTTAAAATGAAAGTAATGAGAATCAACCTAACTCTGAACATTTCTAGAACAGCCCTTCTCTGAGGCACAACTAGCATTCTGATTGAGAAAAGAACAGAAGCTCTGTGTCCGTAGCTGAAATTCCTGGGCAGTTGTCTGTCTGCAACCCAAGAGTGGCACAAGATCTACAGCTGCCTTTCCTAGTGTGCTCTGAGCAGGTGTAACGCCTTTTGACTGCACTAGTCTAGCTTAGTTTGTGGTTGGAGGTAAAATACGCTCAGTCCATGTTTTGGAAGAATAACTAGTGCCTAGAGCAGGTACCCAGGAAATGGAGAACTTTGGCTTCAAAGCAGCCTTCTGCAGCGTCCTCTTACTCATAAACCATTTTCACACTACAAGAGCTCCTATGGAGAACCTGCCTTCTCCTGAAGGATCTGGCCTGAGACTCAACAGACAGTGTTGGTTCTGCCAGAGGCTGGTCTGCAGCTTTCAGTGAGTCACAGAATCACACAGAACCACAGAATTAACCAGGCTG
>VZTD01000437.1:1340860-1370655 GCA_013397725.1 Rhagologus leucostigma | reverse complement strand
TCACCCCAAGACACCTTCTAACTGCTTCTCTCTCACCAGAATGCTTCTTGATACTGGTGCTTGACAGTAGTACCTAAAATACAAGCTGACATTCTGCTACTATTCAGGGCTGTCCTACTTGAGCAAAAAGGACATAGTCAGGCCTCTCAGAGACATTCAGCATAACCCTCAGTAATGCATGGCTTTAATACAGCACCATTTTTCAGAGACAGATTGTTGTCACACCAGGAACCTGAATCACCTGCATCCATGGAGAAGTGAGACTTTGGAAGGCCCAAAGACAAAAAGTCTTAGTGTTTTTCAGTGGTTTAGGTGGAAAATAACTTCTGTCACTTGCTACTGGAGAGTTTTAAGTCTTAATTCATTCAGATAACAGAGACATTGATCAATGGCTGTCCTGAAACCATGCATTTATTATAGAGGAAGAGAGCAGAATTTCCTTTTATCCAGCCTAAAAAAGGAAGTTGGCTGTGGCTGAAAATCAGAAACACATTGCCTGTTGGGCACATTTTTTTAGCTCTACATTAAATCTCTAAAACTGTGTCAGTCATTCCTACGTCTTTAGGCATTTTGCGTTTGTTCTTGTATCATATGAAGGTCACATCACCAGTGTTGGTTGAATAGGTGAAGCACTCAATATTGGCTCAATTTTATTTCATTGAGGGCAATGGTGCTTATGCAACATAATTAAGCCCATTTTTGTCTCTTCTGCAAGGTTCCTCAGTCTGCAAGATTTGAAACATTGTTCCCCTCTACGTATATGCCCCACCCTTTAAAGACACCTTGTTGGCACCCACAGCACCTGATTGCTCTCTATTCTAGCTCTCTTGAGCATTCTCACTTCTGCCTGTTACACGACCTCTCTCATGATTATCAAAGGCGTGGTACAACCTGCGCTAGTGATACAGTCTATGGATATGTGGAAGACTAAGATCAAGTAAGGAATTCTGGGTGGGAGACTAGGTAGGAGACTAGGAGCTAGGGATGGTAAAGATCCAGGCTGAAGGGCTTGAGGCTTGAGAAATAGATAAAAATGTCTAGAAACATCTAAGCCCCGGTTCTTGGTCATTCCAGAAGGCAAGGGACAGCCTCTGCTGTGTCTTCTATCTTCAGTGTCTGGCAAACGTGAAGAAGACAAACCTGCTGCTGCCATTGCATCCTCTGTTAGCTTAACCCAAAGAGGTTTGTTGTGTAGTCCTAAAAGCTCCAAACTGTTTTATTGCTTTTAGACAGAAGAACAGATCATCTGTGATTTTCTCAAGTTTCTCTGATAATGCACACACCAAGGTGAAAAACAAGAATTAATGCAATCCAGGGCAATCTGTGGTGAACTGCACACTATCCACAATGGCATCTTTTCCAAAATACTGCTGCTCAGCCTTTGAGTTCTAAATTTTTACATTTTAGAATTGACATTCCATAGGAAAGATGGCACGAAACATAGGTGGAGCTAAAGCATCTCAGTCATATCCAAAGATTCACTTGGTCTTTTTCACATCATGCTGTCATTCTGCTACACTCCTTTCTTTCTTTCTTCCTCACTGCCTCTCTTGCCTTGAGTATTGGAAACCAAAAGTTGACCTGAAAAGACAGAAATATGATCTATAGGATTGTATTACTGAGTTAAGATCACCCAGACACTAACAGCCTGTACAGTCAGTATTGAAGGCTGTAAGAACCCCAAACTAAAACAAACTGTATATGTCTGCAGCTATCTATCTGGATTTGCCATAGGTATATACATGTGCGTTAGTATTTCCATTAGTATATACATATATATATATGTTTATGTGTACAGGATAAATGTTTTAGCAAGCAAAAAGTTCTGTTCCCTTATGGTATTTGCAGTCACACTGTGTTTTAAAACAGAAATGTATCTTCCATTTTGCTAAGCAATATTGGAACATCTTTCTCAGCATTTAGGGCTGCTCTTACTGTCTAGCACTTGCTGTCTAGATTGCAGGAATACTCTAAGTGCTTTTCATATGTTCATGAAAACAAAGTTTCTTCTCTGGATGACTCTGAATCGGAGAAGTATTTTCTTGCCAGCACATAGCCATTTGAGCATACCAATGTCATGTCTGAGGCATGTGCGTTGAAGTACAGAATAAAACAATTAGATAATCTAATCCTACCATTAGGCAACTTGTCTCTGGCTCCTGACCATTGGGGAAAGTCTTTTAGAACATAATTGAAGTTAACAAGTGTTTAAGTATTTCCTGGATCTGGCTACCACCCAGTGAGAAGATTTGTTTTTCCCCAGAGCTAACTGCTTACTGTTCTTGCAAACGTGTTCTTCCCAGTTTTTTCTTGTAGCTTTCCTCTTTTTTTGAGTAATTTTTCATGCAAATAACGTATCCGTTTTATCTCAGTGTCAGGATAAAAGGAAGCTGACATGAGAATTTTAAGTTGGGTCAGGAGGCCAGAGAATAACCCAAAAATGATTAAGAAGAAGATGATGACTCCAAGCTGGATCCATGTCATGGAGAGAGCGAGCTCTGGATGAGGGATGCAGTTATGCTTAAACAAAGGGATCTTGAAAGAATCAGTCTTCGCAATATGCTCTTTCATAGAAATGATATAGCTTTTCTCATTCTTCTGCACAAGAAAAGATGAAAAAAAGGCATTGGTTATAATACTGACTCCCTCCTTTCTTAATATTTCCCCCACTGAACATTCAGATTTACAAATGACCCTAAATCATCTAGACCATCCAGTGTCTATATATTGTATGCTCAAAACAATATATTTATTGGCTATTTATAAATGTTTTGGACTGTATTTTCACTACTTTTCTTGGGACAACGTCCAGCATTTTGGACCATTAAGAACTTACCTTCTCAGTGGGTCTGTTGGGGAAATACTTAGCTAATCTGGTTATAATGGTTTAATATTTTTCCACTCCTATGACTCTGCTCAGATGCCCTGTTGGAGAGTCCTTTATTGAGAGTAAAACTGCAGAGCAGGGTGTCTGTCCCTTTGGTTTTGTCTCAGCACATGATTAGCGGTGCTTCCACACATTAGTGGTTCTACACCAGTCAGAAATTAAACTCCAAATAAGCATCTCCTCTTCCGGTAAGAGAGGGACAAAGGCAGAGACTGGTTGAGATAAGTTACTGAAAGCAACGAGCAATGGAATAAGAGATGCACAGTAACAGCAGCAATACTAATAACAAAAGTATATAAAAAGAGAAGGTAGTTTACCCACGAAAGGTATTCACCACCTCGACTTAGTTCCATGTTGCCCTGGGACAAAGACAAGATGGTGGATGCTACCCATAGGTCACGTCCATGTGGCCTCCAGATGGTGGCTCTTCCCGTGCCCGCCACCACATGGCTTTCCCCAGACAAAGACAAGGTGACAGGCACTCTCCACAGCACTCTCCCTTTCCCCAAGCCCAAGCCAGTAGAAAACAAAGACAAACCCCTGAAAGCAAGACTGACTGTGTCACACCGCACCACTGCTTCGGACACTGGACTCAACTCTGTGCAGCTGCTTCCAGTACCAGCCCTGCCACTATTGACCACTCCACCCAGCTCCACTCAGCTCCTTTTGGCTCAGCTCGGACTTGGTTGGCCTCGGGCTTGCCTCCGCCGCTCTGCTCCCCGCAGCTGCCTCCCACACCAGTGCTGCTTTTCAGCACCGTACACCTGAGTCAAGTCTCGGACAAACAGGAAGGCAACGGGCAGCAAAAGATGGGGTAGGCAGTGGCAGGGCTGATCCCGACAACCTTACCAATGGAGAGAGGGAGGCAAAAAAGTTGCGCATCCAGGGGTGCTCACCCTTTCTTCCCCCTGAAACCACACCTGCAGTGATGTTGTGGGTGGTATAGAACAGCAACCCAGCCATGCTAACATAGCACTAAGCTCCATTCCCTGTCTGCAACCAGGCACCGGCCCAGGCAATGCTCTGACCAAAGGCTGTCACACAAACAGGGCTGCCTTTCCTCCTCTTGTAGGTGCCTTTGCTTAGCTGATGTCTTTCACTGCTTGTGTACTGAAATGTTTAATGAGAGGGGTAAATTAGACATGCTGCTGCGACCATACTGGCAGGCAACTTCCTTTTCTGTGTGTAGGAACACTGTAGGGACACTGAATAACCTAGCCTCTTTTGTGATCATGCCAGAGAAATAACAAGCTCTTCCCTGTGGATTTTCTAATCACCTTACAGAGGCCAGGCACTTCTGTTAGATGTTCACTGGAGAAATCAAGTTCCCAAAGCATGCTACCCCATTTTCAGCCGGTTAGCCTTTCCTTGACATTATCCTGTTCCAAACTATCTCAGGACATTTTATCCCTAAACTGAACAAATGCATAGGCAAGGAAAATCTTCATTAGGAACTCAATATGAAACAGGGATACTAGTGCATGAAGAACTTTATTGTTCATGCTAATTAATAAATATCTCAAGTCTCTGAGTCTGTCCTGCTCACCCAGCTTCTGGACTCCCTGAGATCAGCAGCCCTGAGGCTTGATATAACAAATCTGTTGAGATTAAATTTTACATTTTAATGTAATTAGCTTTCCTTGGGGAACTAGAAACAATCTGATGATGGCATAGTTTTCTGTTTTGAAGGAGTCAACCAGCTTTCCATGTGAGTGAACAATGCACATAAAGAGAGAAAATTCATAGTACAGGACCCATGAATCAGCCAGGCATGGTCAGGCTCAGGACTTCTGTCCATGGGTTGTGGGACCATGCTCCTTTGCCCTGACTTGGGTCACACCCAAGGCAGGTCATGATAAGAGGCTGCCCCAAGATACAAAGGACAGAAACACAGGCAAAACCAAACACAACAGTACACAGCAAATAGTGAGGCTCCAACAGGTTGATTAGGGTTGTGATCAGTTAGGTTCTTAATATCTCCAGGGATGGAGACCCCACAACCTGTCTCAGGAACTTGTTCTACTGTTTGATCACCTGAAGAGTAAACAAAAAATGTATTTCCTTCAATTTGTCCTAATTGTCTCTTCTCCCTGCACTGTGCACCACTGAGAAGTCACAGAATCATAGAACCATTAAGGTTGGAAAAGACCTCCAAGATCACTGAGTCCGATTGTTGACCAAACAACACCATAACAACTAAACCACTGCGTTGTTTCTTGAACACTTCTAGGGATGGTTACTCCATTACTTCCCTGGGCAGCCCGTTCCAGTTCTTGACAACCCTTTCACTGAAGAAATTTTTCCTGTGTCTGGCTCCTCTTTCTTACACCCAACCCCCATCACTTATTTACACACACTTATAAAATACCCGTGAACCATCTCTCCTTCAGCCTGAGCAGCCCCCACCTCTTCTCATGTGACAGATGCTTCAGTCCCTTAATCCTCTTCCTGACCTTTTCCTTGACTCCTCACTCCAGTATCTGCCCTTCTTCTACTGGGTCTCAGCAGTGCTAAGCAGAGAGGAAGGATCACATCCTACAGCTTGCTGGCAATGCTCTGCCTAATGCAGACCAGATTAGCACTTTCTTTGCCATAAGGGCACATTGCAGGCTTGTGGTCAACTTGGTGTCCAGCTCTCAGGGCCTTTTTGTGTGAAGCCTCCCAGTCAACTCCTAACATGTAACGTGCATGGAGTTATTTCTCTTCAAGGACTGCAAGACATGGCATGTTCCTTTGCTGAATACTGTGAGGTTCCTCTCGGGCCAGTTTTCTAGCTGTTTCAAGACCTTCTGACTGACAGCACAAGCCACTGGTGTTTCAGACACTCTTCCCAGTTCTATATTGTCTGCAGGCTTGTGTGGCTACAATCTGTTTGTCTTTGCAGGTCATTAATGAAGAGGTTAAATAATATCGGTTCTAGTGTCTACTCCTGGTGGACATCAGAAATTGGTTTGTACCACAAGTCAGAACTTTTTGAGTCCAAGAGTTCAGTCAATTTTCTGTTCACATCATTCTCCATTTATCTAGCCCACACTTTATCAGATTGTCAATGAAGATGCAGTGTTCCAGTGTTCCAGCATTGGAAACCTTAATAAAAGCACAATCAGCATCCACTGTTCTTCCTTCATCCAGCAACCCAGGGCTTGTATCATAGAAAACTGTTAGATTTGTCAAGTATGATGTAGCCTTTATAAATCCATGCTTAATACTCCTAATAGATTTCCTGGCCTTCATATGTACAAAAATGGCTTCCATGATTATATCCTCTGTCATCTTCCTAGGGATAAAGGTGAGGATGACCAGACTGTAGTTCCCTGGATCATCCTCCTTCCCCTTCTTGAAGATGGGAGTAACATCTGCTTTCTTCCACTCTTCAGGAACATTTCCCAGGCTCCATGACATTTCAAAGACAGTCAAAAGTGGCCTCGCAGTGACATCAGCCATGCATGCCTCCCATCAGGTTCCACAGCTGCATATTTGCTTAAACGTGCCCTAACTTGATTCTCCTCCACCAGGGTAGGTCTTCCTTGCTCCACACTTGCCCTTGTCTCAAAGGCCTGGGATTCCTAAGGGCTGGTCTTCCTAGTAAAGGCACAGCTGAAGATGGCATTCAGTACCTTGGGCTTTCGGTGTCCTTTGTTGCCACCAGGACCCCTCTTGCTCTCCACAGCAGACCTACATTTCCCCATGTCTTTTGTTTTCTGCTTATGGACCTGTAGAAGCCCTTTATGCTGCCTTTCACCTGCCTTACCTGATTCAGCTCCACGTGGGCTTTGGCTTTCCTGCCCCCATCCTTATACAATCAGTGTATCTGCATTCCTTCTGGGACTGCTGTCCCTTCTTTCACCTAGTCTATGCTTTTTTCAGGAGCTCCTTGCTCACCCATGCTGGCCTCCTGCTGCCATTGCTTGATTTAGTTGATATGAATAATTCTTGAGCTATCAAATTGGGCAGATTTACTTTGCACTAAAGGTGAAATCTCCACCTTTAAGAGAATTCGGACAAGATCCTTAGCAATCTGATCTGTCTCTGAAGTTTGCCACAGAATCACAGAATATTCTGAGTTGGAAGGGGCCCACAAGGATCATCAAGTTCAGCTTTTAAGTGAATGGCCCACATGGGGATCAAACCCACAGCCTTGGTGTTACTAGCACCATGCTCTAGCCAGTTGTTTGTTCATCCAACCTTGTTTTGAGCATGAGGTTGGTCTTGATGGCCTCCAGACTTATCTTCCAACCTAGTTAATCTACAGTTCTCTATGCTGATGCTGCTCCTGCTAGAGGAACCTGGAGATTTCAGCAGCTAGATATTATTTCGTGTGTACATGCCCATGCATACCACTGATGAGCTCCTCACACTACTCAGTTAAAGAAAGGTAGGCATCTCCTACATCAGTGTCACAGTGACTTTTGACTATAAAAGTAGTGCTTCACAAATGTCAGTTTTGTGAGTTGCAAGTTTAAGCTTACAGTTTTCTTCATATACATACAAGGAAGAATGAAAGCCCTTCTTCTAAAATGTACCATTGTCTAGAAATGTGACAATGCTCTGGAAAGAACTGTCTGGTTCCATCCAATATATGTATCTGTAGAGGCAATAACCCTTTTTGAAATGAATGATATTGCAGGAAAGAATTGATGGGTCATTGGTTATATGTCTGCTCTTGCAGCTACCGAAGATGAAGGGAAATTTTTCAACACTAAACTAAGAAATATATGGTACTGATAAGTACTTACGTTCTGAAAGAGACTGAGTTCAATATCTAGATCCGGTACTTCTTGTAGATATTTGTTCACAGAAATAATTAACAAATAAAACAAAGAGTCTACTGCAGCAAACAGAAGCCAGATGCAAAGATGAATAATTACAGGGAGAAAAGAACACAGCATTTTTTTCCTGTCCTTTCTTGTGAAGAAGAAAGATGGGATTGTCACATAATCTTTTCTCTCTTTTCTGTTAAGTGGCAGAAGACAGGGTCTTTGCTGTTGCTTTTGGTGTTCATCAAATGCAATGAACTGTTTTGTGATATAAGTATTCTTATATTTGGTGCTATGAGAACCCACAAATTTTTTGATAAAGAGGCCAGTTCCAAAGGCAACTAGAAAAATCCCAACTATAGGCAATACTTTCTGACCTATATAGGGCAGTATAGTCAACATAAAAGATATCTGATTAGCCATTCTCTGGATTTCTTGCTCTGTGTCATTTAACTCTTGTTTTAATGCATCATCTGAGATGGAATAAGATGGTGTGAATTCGTGCTTTAGGACCACTATATCTTTAGGTAGTTCAGCAGGAAGCTTGGCCGCCTCATAAATCCATTTTATTGCCTCAATATAATATTTTATCAAGGCAAATTGCTCATGCTTTAAATGACAGGTTATACTGTCTGCCAGAACCCTTAGATTGTGAAAAATATTTTTTATGTTGCTGGCCACCACAACACCGGTGCCAGCAGTAATGAGAGCATCCCTGCCATTTTTCAGTCCACAAGAAAGGAGGAACAGAACACTAAAACAGCGCAGGTGCTTGAAACAGAAGAGCATGATAGAAAGCAAAATCCAGATGAATCCAGAAATCAGTAAGGGCCCCAAAGAGTGGTGTGCCAAGGAGAAGTGCATGCTGAGGAAAAAAAGAAAGCTGGAGAGGAAGCCAACTGCAGAGCAAACTGCAAAAAGCTGCATCTGATACTTCCAGCCAGGCTTCCTTTCAGATATAAAAATTTCCCATGCATTCCGAGCTATTGAGATGAAAGTTTGCATTTTCTTCTGATTGTTGCTGACACTGAAATGGCTCGAACTAAAAGGAAAGGAAAAGAAAAACACTGTTATTTACAGGGTCACACTACTGACAATGATGTGCTTTTAACTGGCTGTCCAGTACTTCTTCACGCTGCAAGATATGCAGGTCTGACTCATATGGGGCTGAACTGCCACACAAGACCAGAATATTTGTCCTCAGTGTCACAGATATAAATATTGAAGAGGTGACTCTAAAAGGATTTCTATTTTTTGTCCTTTTACGTTTTGCACACTTTGATTTCCCATTAGCTGTGTAGAGATAATGGTTCACGTGTACATGTGTGTGTAGCTGTGTGGGTGTGTGCGTACATGTAAGAGAGACACCAGCATCCTGTAGCACCCACTGCTCCCCGCAAACAGTAGCTTTGCCTTGTAGGCACCAAGAAGGGCAAGAGAGGAGCATGGAAACTTCATATTGGTACCCCCATGAAGGGGAGCATGGCTCAATCTGTGGGGAGCAGCCGCCAGGGAGGAAGGAGCTGGTAAAGCAGCATGTGCACACTGCCCAGGGATGGGGAGCGAAGCACAGCTTCTTCAGCTGGAGGTAGGTTAGTACAGAGCAAAGAAAGTGTGCCTCAGAGGCACCATTCCTTCTTTGGGTCTCTCCTGGGATAGCACACCCACAAACTGGCCCATATACAACAAGCTGCCCATGAGCCAGCAGTGCCCTTGTGGCCAAGAAGGCCAATGGTATCCTGGGGTGCATTAAGAAGAACACTGCCAGCATGTTGAAGGAGATGATTCTGCCTTTCTGCTCAGCCCTGGTGAGGCACATCTAGAGTTCTGTGTCCAGTTCTGGGCTCTTCAGTACAAGAGAGACATGGAGCTCCTGAAACAGGCTCAGTGAAGGGCTATGAAGATGATGAGGGAACTGGAGCATCTCTCTTAGGAGGACAGGCTGAGGGAGTTCAGCCTGTTCAGCTTTGAGAAGAGATGACTGAGAGGGGAATCTCATCAATGTATCAATATCAATATCAAATATCTGAGGGGAAGGTGCCAAGAGGATGAAACCAGGCTCTTCTCAGTGCTGCCAAGCAACAGGACAAGAGCCAACGGGCAGAAACCGATGTACAGGAAGTTCCACCTGATCTTGAGGAAAAACTTCTTTGCTGTTGTAAGGTCCTCATAAACCTTGCTCAACATGGCTCTTAAAAGGGCTTACAGTTGTTCATGTACTCTGAGTTAGATGTACAGGACAAATACAGACAAGATACTCTCAAGAGGTCAAAACAACTAAAAAAACTTTACTGGCAACTTTAGAAAATCAGAGAATTTTGGCAAAAGATTTAGTGCAACATTCAGTCAACACAAAACACTTCTCAAAGCATTAACTTAGCAAACTCTAAGACTGTTCGATTAAGTTACTCAAGTTACTCAAAAATTCTGAGAAGAAAGAATTAAAAACAGAAAGAGAGAAAGACAGAAAATACACGGAAAAGGACACACATAACTACCATTCCTGGGTTCCAGTGGTGTTGAGGGGATAGAAATTCCAAGAGGAGGTAGAGTCAAGACATGCTTGGCTCAGGTTCCGCTTTAAACACCCCTTAGCATTCCTGGGCCCTTCCTGCAGGTGGGACTTCCAGTCGTTTGGCAACTTAGGAGCTGGGTAAAGGGCTCCAGGGGTGGGGTGTGGAACACTGGCTCCAGTGTGCCAGTTATTGGCAGCCACTGCCAGGCTGGGATACAGGCTCTAGGGGTGGGAGGTGTAGGGCAGGGCACTGCCTCACCAGGGCAAGGCCCGGCCTGCCCTTCCCCCACACACATGCACCCCAAAACGTCTCGAGACATCGATCATTCCAGTCTCTCGTAACTGTGAGGGTGACTGGGCACTGGAACAGGCTGCCAGAGAAGTTGTGGAATCTCCCTCACTGGAGATACTCAAGAATCATCTGGATGCAACCCTGTGCCTTGTGCTCTGGGATGACCCTGCTTGAGCAGGGAAGTTGAACCAGATGACTCACTGTGGTCCCTTCCAACCTTACCATTCTGCAAGTTTGTGTTTAACCCTTTTAATCCTAATAGCATGTACTTGTCACCATCTCTCCTGCCTGCCAGCATGCCTGTTACGTAAATTACAGAGTATTTCTGTGATTCAGTTCAGTTTGATGGGAGATAGTTCAGTGCTCATATCATCCCTTCTTCTTTTACAATATAATATTTATAGTGCAATTTATCCAAAGATGCAAGGTCAATTTATATGCATATTAGCCTTTTCACATACTAGAACAAATGAGATACTAATTAAATAAAACAAACAGTAGTAAGTTTATCTTAAATAGGGAATAGTTGTCTTTGAAAAATACATCCCGAAGATATTGTCTTCTGCTTAGCTTGAACACAGCAAGTAGCCAGGAGCTAAACTATAATTTTGTACACATACTGTATTTTATTAGCATTAGACTTTATGAATCCTGCTAGCATTCACTGCACCATTTCCCCCTTCTTCTCACTGTAATAAGTTATTAGTTGTGTCATTATCTCCTTTGAGTGCGACAGGAGCTGAAAATGATGGGAGCAAGCATCCATCCCCAGCTGGGACCTTCTTGGACTGATGTGCTGCTTTTCCTTGGCCTTACTTGGGCTGATCCTTTATAGTGCTGAGGACTATCCCAAAAAATGCTGAGTGTTTTCTGTGTTTAACCACTTCAGCACAGGGAAACGGTGGGCAGTAGGCTCTCAGGGTGGGCTTAATTCCTGACACTATCAGAGGGCTTGGGAAGGCTGAGAAAATTGCTTCCCTCCAGGGCCTTAAGTGAACTCAGCTGTGAAAGGAGTGTAAGAGCAATTAACAGCTCCTTCACAGGAGCAAAATTAGTTAATCAATGCCCCAGAATTAAGTGTGGGTTGCCATGTTTGGGAAGCCCTGCAAGTTGCTGCAAGTGAAACGGGGAGCAGAGTTGGCACACGAGCCACATGGCTCCAGCTCTGCCACAAGCAGAACTGCCCTTCTGCTTATGTGGATAGTCTGCTTTGTCCTCTTTCTACTAAAAGACGTTTTTAGGAAACATAATCAAAAAGGAGATGTTTATGATCCTGAAATCAAGCAGAACCAGACCTAACAGTCAGCAAACCTTGTCATCAAATCCTGTACTTCTGTGATCAGATCATAAAACAGTATGTGCCACCACAACTTCTTTTTAGATGTAAGAAAAATTGCCCTTGCACAGAGAATACATCTGGCATTCTGTTCTTGATTTAAGAAGCCTTAACAAAATAAAATGCAAAAAGGCTAGCATTTATCTAGCCTCACACTCACATCCATGTGAGAAAATAACACATTTTGAGTTTTCTTTCTTCAGCTGTTCTCAGGCACAGTTTTTGCATGGTTTTGAGCATTTTCTTGTATGGGTATGGTGAACTTGTGTTAATGCTTATAAGCATTCCATAAATGGTTGCAATATGTGACTGGGATTTTGGCATGACTGCATCCTTAGATTTAACAAAAGTACTTCTGAACTGGAAAGCTGGAGACTTGCAAACTATGGACAGAACTTGAAAATAATTTTAAAAGTCTCTTCTTCTGGGCAGATTCAATGCTATTATGTGAAATCCCTGCAGTACTCAGAACATACATGGTAGGTTTGTCCCTAGCCTGTGTGAATCCAGAGCTTTAAGGCAGGAAAGGCATTGTAGGGACACAGTGAATTTTGGAGCCTGTGGCACGGATGCTCAGGTGTTTCTCCACGGTCACTGAAGGTTGCGAAGGGAGCACTTCCACCCACTCCAGAACCCATCTCTAAGCTCAGACTTTTCCAGGGTAAGAGTCAGGCTCACACTGCATTTCTGTTGCTTGTGTGACACCTCAGTTTTCCCACTCATAAGGCATCAGCAACAGACATAGATATTCAGCGCTGAGTACAGGAGAATCACTCAAAGGAAAAAACCTCTAAACCTAAAAAGAATGTTTGGAGGCCGAAAATTCTTATATTACCAGGCACTCAAACAGCTGTGAATGCTTGGGAAAGGAAAATAATACTCTGGCTCAGAGGTAGAAATAAATTTTCGGCACCACTAAAGAGGCTAATTCAGAGCTTAAAGAAATAGTAAACTTTGAGAGCTTTGTGGAATGATTCCTCTTAAAAACATAAATCACAAAAGCTTTCCTGAATATGTTAGGTGCAGTTAGGAATTGTAACAAGAGGCTGACAAGAACAAAACCTTCATCTCAATTGCAGTCTGGAGCAAAGTACTTTTTCTTCTGTCCTGTAACATGAACTAAGGTGGGGTCTGCTACCATTATTTATGTAGCATAAGGAAAGAATTATTCTTGGAAAGCGGTTTCTTGCTCTGAACTGCCAATTTCTTTCTACCATAGTTTCTGGCAACGAAAACCTCCCACAGAGGAGAGCTGGAAATTCTTGTGCTCTGGTTCTGCTTCTGTAACTGGTTTTTTAGTTGGGTCCAAGCAGAACCTCTCTATGCTTTAGTTTTCCTCTCTAGGAAATATTTACTCAGCTCTGGAAGCATGATATTCTTCTACCATATGGTGTGCTGGCAGGAGTAATTATAGAAACAAATTCTCCAAAGGAGCTTCTCTGGCAAGGAGGTTGGGCCACAGTTCTTAAGGCTTGTGATGTACTGAATTTAATGCAACATATTTAAAAGGTATTTTTCTAGTTTCATTTTAAAATAAATGAGAAAAATTTAAAAGCATTTTTAAGATCCTGCTTGTGATATTTCAGATATGGCTACACATTTGAGTAAGCAGAAGATAAGTACAAAGCATCAAGAATCCCTAGAAAATCCAGCTCAGCCATGAGCCCTGTGCTCGAGCTATGTAATTTTTTTACAGTATATGTTCATGCTATGTATGATTTCTTTCCTGCTTTCTATGGAGACTCCTCCATATTCATCATTCAAGTAGTTGTGGCTACCTCAAACGACCAGTTTGGTCCTGTCCTAGTCCATTGCTCACCCTGCAGGATGAAGGCTTGCTACACATAGAATGGAATAGAATAGGATAACTGAGTTGGAAGGGGCCAACAACAATCATCTAGTCCTACTGCAATAAATTGAAACTCTAAATATTTGCAGGGAGTGTTTGTGAAACCTTCTCTACCCAGGGTATTGCTTGCTTAGAGGTAAACAGCAGGTCTACATCTCTAGTATATGGATTAGTCACCCATGCAAACACCTTGCCAATTTTTAATATAATGGAAGAAGCAGGTATCTCCTAAAAATACATAGTGAGTAAAAGAAAGGGATTTACTGAATAATTAGGGGTTTTTTAACAGAGACACAGCTGACTTGGGAAAGCACGCCAAAAGGAGTCAGATCTAAGTCTACTTTCTATTTTGATATAGACCTAAGTCAGACAAAGCCTGGGGACTACAAGTGCCATTGAGTTAGGACTGAATAGTACCATCCAGTTTTTGCACCTTCACACCAAGTCTGATACAACTTTCTCGGCACAGCACTGTTGTTTGGGCTGATCCCAGGAGGAGTATGGAAGTTTGGCAGGCCCTTTGCCCAGAAGAGTGTGCAGGATCCCTATACATAAAAACAAGGTCTTATTAAGAGAAACATAAGGTTAAATGGGAAACATATCCCACTGATGCCCAGTTTCACAGTGATCTTTGCCTTGCTTCAGCTACGTAGTGATCTTTGCCTCATAAATCCTGTCAGGATTTTACACAAGAATTAAAGAAGAGAAAGCACACAATAAGAATATAAAAACAAATATTTCCTTTTTTGGCAGTTTCAAGAGCCTTCTTTTCTAGCCTGAATCAGTTACATTTTAATGTAAGAAAATTACTTCCCTTTTTTGGATACTGTCAAAAAATCCAGTGCTGAACTATGGCATAGTAAAAGCAAAAATACAGGATGGAGTCCCACTTTACTTCCTTTGGTCAATGCAGGGCATTCAACAGAGAAATAAAAGCCTAATCAAAAAATCTAGCAACTTTACTGCAGCTCTCCCCAGAGCTTCATTGACACTCTCATCATTTCTCATGTTCACATTATTTGCTTTTAACTGCATGAGGAAGGAAAGTAAATGGTACTAAACACATTAAATAGAAGGGATGACTAAAATACCTAATCATATATGTGCACATAGGAACTTGAAATACTAAACAACACAGCAATGCAAATATAAAAATTTATACACAAGCAAAAACAAACAAACAAGCAAAAATAGCAACTGATTGAGATCTCTTTTTCTTCATGTATTGAAAATAGATTGCTTGGGATAATTCTGAACACTACAAGATAGTACAAGTTTTTTAGGATGTCACAAATTGATTAAATGTCATCTAAGATGTCTATAGTACTGGAGGTTGGACTAGATGATGTTTAAAAAGGGTTCTTCCAACCCAAGTCTTCTGTGATTCTGTGATGTCCACACCTGAGCTGTCTATACGTCAGTGAAGAGAAAAGGGCAGTTACCCAGAACCATTACTTCAGACCTGCTTTAGAATTCCACCCTCACAGAAGATGGGTTGTGAGAACTTTAGCTCAACTGTGAAAAGAGTCTGGGTTACTCAGACAGAGCTATCCAAAGCCAGGAGAGATGAACCTCTCCCTGTGTTTCCTAACTGCAGCACAGGTTGTATTTGACTAAGCTGGACACTTGGAGAAGAACACAGAAAATATGTTGTGGGCAGCCATAGAAGGTGGACAGCTATGGAAGGGACATAGAACAAGAAATCAAGTATTCTCATAACTCTTTGGGCTGCGTTAGGAAGCTGTGATGCAACAAACCTACAGACATATTCTTCCCTTAAAGCACAGGAAGGAATGGAGGCACAATTTGGGAAACCCAAATGGCAATTTGCCTATTGCCAATAACAACTCTAAAAAACACAGAAAATTCCAGTGTGAGGGATGGAAGGGAACATACAAGATTACACAGTCCCTTCTCCTACACGGAATAGCTCTACACATACTTTTGGGAGAGTTTAGGAGTAAATTGTTTCACAAACTTTAGGAATAGACTCTCCAATCAGTAAGGTGACAACAGTTAACTTAAAGCAAGTCCTTTTACCTTAGAACATCTAGCTCAGTTCATAATTACTGTCCAAAGTTCCTTGATATTAACCTTAAAGTGTTACTTACAGGCACTCCTGCAAAGCGCTTGAAAGTTCTTCACAGTGCTGTGTGTCTCTTGACTTTGGTGGGGAACCAAGACAGACAGCAGTACAAAATCTCACATGAGTAATTGTTTTCCTATACCCTCCCTCGATGAGTCAAACACACTAAAATTTTGAAATTGTTCTGGTTTTGACAAAGATTCATGAGGAAGTAACTTATGCACAAGACCAAAATAGTATATAATTTGCAAGTGCCGCTTTCCACCTTTTTTTCTGGCAGAGTAATGGATATCAGCAAATGAGTTCAGGGCCCAAATTTCAAAGATTTAATATTATGTTGAGTAATGCCTTAGGTCTAGAACATTTTAGCTATTTTGGTACTTCCTTTGAAACTAGCAGAAATTCAGTACCCAAATAAATTTAAAGCTCTAATAATTTTCACCCCACAAATGTTCCTACTGAGATCTGTGACAATACTTTTGCAGACACTGTCAGAATACAGCCCTTAGAATAAGGCACACCTTAAATATACAATAAAGACACAAATTATATACAATAAAGATAACTGATATACAAAAGCGTAGAACTTCTATGCAGAGGAACTTTTGCTTTAACTTTGGCACTTAAACTTTTATTTTATATCTACTGTTAGTTTCTGCAGACACAGTTTGTACGTGCTTTTGTGTGTACAGAGGAGAAAGATAATTCTGAACACTCATATTCCTCACTTGAAACGGGTCACACACATCCTAGCAATTATTGGATTGATCTATTGAACCAGTCAGTCTTTTTATCCAGTTGTCATCAGGACCATCTGATAAAGAGGACACTAGACTTAAAGGAAATCAAAGGCTGATACACAGCTCCACAAGGATGACAGCAACAAAAACAGTAAGAGGATTGTTACACACTTATGATACCTTTTCAATAACATCCTTCATACACTGCCTTTTTCAGCCATTTTCAGAACTAACTTGCAATTATGGTTTTGCTGTTTATGTTTAACCTTTCAGATTCATTTTTCTCAGAAATGTCATAGGTGGTTTGGTCCATTGCAGAGATATTACCTGCTACATGTAAGGAATTCTAAATTGGAGAGTAACTCTCATTTAGACTCTGATTTCAAAGATCCAGAGCTGTACACCAGTCTCAGTTCTGTCCTTGGACTCTTAGCAAAATCCAGTAATCAACTACTGTAGTGCTGGCATGTACATTACCTATTTGCCCTTGGTTGAAATGTCCCTGCATGTAATTTTCCAGATAGCTGGTTTTCCAGCAGGTACTGATAGCACGGAAGTGGCAGGTTGAGTCCAGGTTTCCCTTCCACAGAGCAGCCATAGCCCTGCTCTTCCAAAAGCAGCTACTGAACAAGTTCAGAAAGCTGGCAGACAGCAAGATGAACATAGCACAATGTTCATAGCATCTAAATTTTGCATAATGTAGGGCTATAATTAGATACAGTGGACCATCTATAACCGGAGAAAGTCTCTGATTATTATAGGATGAATGGATGAAATGATCTTTTAGCAGAACATATCATTCTTGTTATGAAATAAGGGAAAATTCTGTCAAGGGATGAAGGTAAGTGCATATTAAGTCTGACCAAGCCTCCATTGAACCCAGCATCTCAGCCTTGGTAGCAGTATATAGCAGATGTTTACAGAATCACACAGTGGGGATTATGGACCGTTTGGGCATGGTCTAGGTGACCCTGCGTGAGTGGGGGGGTTGGACCAGATGACCTCCGGAGGTCCCTTCAGACCTCAACCAGTCTTTGACTCCATGACAGTTGAAATTTCTCTTTTCGTTTTTCCAGCCTCTGAGGCCAATCCAAATGGCAGCACAAGCATCTGGAGTATCAGGCACTCCTCTTAATTTATTATAATCTGCAAAGCTTCTGAGGGTGCACCCTTTCCAGGCCAGTAATGAAGATGTTACACTGATTTGGCCCCAGTATCAACCCGTGGGACACACCATTAGTGAACTTTGTATAACTGAACTTTGTGCTGCTGATCCATGGGCCCAGTAGTTCATCCGTCTATGAGAATATTATGGCAGACAGTGTTGAAAGCCCTTCTGAAGACGAGGTAAACAGCATCCACTGCTCTCCCCTCCCCCACTTAGTTAGTCACCTCATTGCTGTCTGTCACATTGTGTAACCATGAATTCCCCTTTGTAAATACATGCTGAATACTCACTGCAAATGGTGATTTGGATTAGTTGCTTTGTAACCTTCTCAGGGATCAAAATGAGCCTGACCAATTCCCTGGATCATCCCCCTTCCCCTTCTTGAAGATGGGAGTAACATCTGCTTTCTTCCACTCTTCAGGAACATCTGCCAGGCTCCATGACATTTCAAACAACCAAAAGTGACCTCTCAGTGACATCAGCCAGCACCTTCAGCACACATGCATGCCTCCCATCAGGTTCCATGGTTGCACATTTGCTTAAACGTGCCCTAACTCGATTCTCCTCCACCAAGGGCAGGTCTTCCCTGCTGCACACTTGCCCTTGTCTCAAAGGGCTGGAATTCCTAAAGCCTGGTCTTCCTAGTAAAGGCACAGCTGAAAAAGTATTTTTCCATTCCTTTGGGCTATATATGAGAAACAAAGTAATTTATGGTCATCTAGATGGACTAACTATTTCCACCCCTTACATTTTCAAGAACAAAGGGTTGTATGGCAGCCTTTACCCATACCCGCCAATTTGGATCATATGGTGGCAGTGACTGGCAGCATTTCTTGTCTCTCCTAGAGAATCAAACATGCTGTAAAGTACATAGAGACAATGTAGAAATCCACCTCACAGTCTGAAAGCTACCTAAGGCCATAGCTCCCTTCAGAGATACAGCATTTTGATAAAGAGCCTCAGGTGGTCTTTCTCAACCCATATGCTGCAACCAGATGTGCTGGTGTCACTGCAATTTTTTTGGCAGGTTTTTTAACACAAAATATTTTAGTGACCCACTCACAGCACACCCTCACAAACTCTTGTCAGTACCACATTTTCTGTGATCAAGGTGGGTGCGTGCTGGCTGATGGTGGCTGAGGCCACAGGATCACAAACGTAGCACAAGCCCCTGTTGACGGAATATTATCTCTAGCAAATATCAGCTGCTGAGGCTGTCTGGTTCCTGGACTTCCCTGCTGACACTTTCAACTACTGGCCACTGTAAAATGGGAGGAACTGAGAGTTCACAAATTTGAACAACAGTATGATAATGGCTGTTGTTTTTATTTCTGCTCTGTCTACCAGTGCAGTATAGATGCTTCTGCACTCAAGAAGTGAGGATCATTTCAAAATTAGTGCATTTCTGACCTTCTTCCCAATTTTCTTCTTAATCCCTGCAGAATGACTAGCAAAACTTGCTTACACATAAAAAGTATGAAAAATGTCACTGCTCAAGATCCTACTGTTCTGGCAGTTCCTCAATGCATTTAAAGAGATGTGATTAACACAGTTTGTGTGTTAATTTCAACCACGATTAACACGGTTTGGATAACACTGCTCCAACCATTGCAACATGCAAGCTGGATGAGTGTTTCTTTGGGTTAATCTTTAGGATGCTAAGATTGCTTCCTTTTGTGGCAGCTCTGTATGGCAAAAACAAAGAAAGTTTAGAGCTCTGAACTCCATGTCTCATTGAAAGCACTCCCTATTCTGCTTTGCTTCCTCCTACCTAAGGAAGACCTGCTAGCACCTAATAGTCCTTCCTTGTGGCTGGCTTCCAGAGAGCAAGGAAAGAAACAAACATAAGCATTTGTAAATATTTGCGCCATTGTTTTTGAGTCACGGCTCTAATTATTCTGTTTTACTGCTACAGCAAAAATTTAGATTAAAATAAGACAATTGCATTTTATTATCTAAATATCCGAGGAAATGAAATAATGACAGTGGATTGTTACTCCCAGTGAGCAGAGCTCCACCGGATGAGCAGTATGTCTGGAGCCAGCAACAAAACAGCTATGAGTAAATGGTTCTTGGATTGAATCAGGATTGTAGAAACCCAGTTCTGAGGGCTCCCAGTGAAAAACCCAATCCAAATACTGCTGAGCTTGAGCAAAGCTTGTATTTAATGCTGGTAGCTGAAACTAATCTTTGTATGATATACAGGTGTTGTTTGAATCTTTGAAAACACTGACTGGATGTTTGCTATAAAAAATTATTCCTGTAGGCAGAGCCGGGGAAGATTCCTAAAAGTCTCCAGGAAAGTAGTTAAGCAGAGAGTTCTCAGCTGACTAATTGTCATTGATGGCCACATAAATGCTTCTGACTTGGTCCTAGAAAAATGAGATCTTGATATCTCTCTATGGTGTCCTGATTGAGTGTCCAACAGAGAACATGAAGTGGCTGCCCAAGGCACAGATTTATCACATCCTGCTTTTTATGAAAGCCTCTCTTCACTGCTATAAGTTACTTTACTTTGTTTATGTTTCATAACCTCTTCTATGCAGGAGATGCCACATCCAACAAATTATAGAGCCAGCTACAGCTGCTACCTCCAAACGCAGAGAGAATAGGCATTTCAAATGGAACATAAAATCAAAGTTTAAAAAAGCACTTTTAGCAGTTTCACAGTTATAATGAGGAGCTGCACCTGCCAAACTAGCTCTTCCAAAAAAGAGGGTACAGCATCTGTGAGATCCTGGATTAAGGAGTCTGTAGCAACAACCTTATTTGGAAATAAATGCTGGTTGGTTCATGGCTGCCTGTGGGATTCCCACCCTTCAATCCACAGACTGAACTGTTAAGCAGATTCACCGGCACATACTTTTGGGCTGGAGTTTCACCTGGTGCAGTCATGCACCTTGTTTTGGACTCATGTGAGTCCCTGGCCTGAGCATTCCCACCCTCCTCAGCATTATGTACCCAGCTCCTCATCTATTCTTGCTTTAACTCATTTTTAAGTCCCACTGCTTAGAAAATGCATATTACTATAAACCCTTAAAATAATGGGTAAATAACCCTTAAAATAACCCTTAAAATAAAACCCTTAAAATAACCACTTTGACACTGCTGGACTGGCTAGAGATTGAACAAGAGGTTATTCCAGAAAATTAGAGAGGGAAAGTATTCTCTGCTGAGCCACAATTATGGGAACGGACTGGGAAGAGTACAGAAAGTTCTCAGGCTGAAGATTCTGTGTGCAGTCCTGCTTGGTGGGGGTGCACCTGGGGATACTCACAAGGCACACTTCCCAGAAATGGCTTCCAGATTATTTTCAGCTTAAAGTGACCCTCAAACTATTCATACATTGATAACTGATTTTTCATTCCTTTTCTTCTCCTTTGTGTTTTCATCCAAATCTTAGTCAATATCCTGTTAGCTTTTACACCAAAGCAAAAATACACCAGACGTAAGAATTGAATTCTTTAAAAGACTCCAAGGAAATAAAAAACAAATAGGATGCACCACAAAAAGGTTTTGCCCTAGACAGTTACACTGTAATGAAATACCAAACAATTCCAATCTCATTTTTCTATAATATATGCTATTCCAGATAACTGAAGCCAGCATTGCTCCAGTGAAGATGCCCAAACAGCAAAGACTGACAAAACGATAAAGGAAAAAGGTTACATGGAAAAAAGAGAAAAATGTAATAACTGCATTTGTTGGACCATATCTTACCAGGAAATCTGATACATTACTAATAAATTTCTTACTGTATGCTATGAAAAGAATCAGTGACATAAGGAAAGAAATAATGTATCCAAGGAACAGCAACTAGATATCAATCTTAGCTTAGAATAGTGTAAGTTGAATTTGTAATGGATCTATCAAAGCATCTGGCAATGTTGCTATAAAATAAATCTGGCATTTCAATCTTTACCCCTCAGTTACTTTGAAGGCATTTATAACTTTGCTAACCTGATTGAAACTTGCAGTAAAGCATTATTTTCCAGTCTTGCTTGGATGTCTGAGTATTGTTAGTGACTAATAAGAAAGTGCCNAGAAGAAGAAGAAGAAGAAGAAGAAATAAGGCAGCCTGAGGCTTACAAGACAATACTTCTACAGTTCTTTTCAAAGCCTTTCCTTGTGTTGCCTACTTCTGACCAAAGACTGAAATTTCTGTCTTCTGATTTCTGCCTTTCACATGGTTTTGCTAAAGAATGGCTTCTTTATATTAAAAGAAATGACAAGTGAGGAAGTGGTTGATGCAATGAAGTTAGTTCTTGTGCACAATGAATATATGATACTAAAATCAGTATAGAAATAGAGTGTTTTGAGGAAGAAGAAGTGGTAAAACAAAGGGGAAGGCACAGAACGAAACCCACAGAGCATCGTAAAACAAACCTCAACACATACGAGTTTGCACAGTTATGGAAATAGTTAGACTTTCATGAGACATTAATTTACGGGTTCCCATCTGCCCTATAACTTTACAGGACGTGCTATCTCCCAGGCTAATTATTGGTTTGGGTTGGAAGGGACGTTAAAGACCATTAGTTCCACCTCCCCTGCCATGGGCCGGGGCGTCTCCCATTAGACCAGGTTGCCCAAAGCCCCATCCAGCCTGGCCTTGAACACTTCCAAGGAGGAGGCATCCACAGCTTCTCTGGGCAACCTATTCCAGTGCCTCACCACGCTCATAGTGAAGATTTTCTTCCTAATATCTAATCTCAGTCTGCTCCCTGTCAGTTTAAAATATATTCTTCCTTATGGAAGCAAGCAAAAACAGACAGCACACAGCCTACCCACTGGAAGTTGCAGCTCGGGACAGTTCTGGTCAGGAGGAAGACAACTCAAATATGGAGAAGTTAAATGTTTATTTATAAATAATGTTATAACACTAGTAAAAAGTGAACTCCCAGTGCAAGAAACTGAAAGGTGGGGTCCTGCTTTTCTTCTGACCTATACAGAATTTTTTTTTGACGCTGATATTTACTAATAAAATCAGAGGATTAGCTGTATGACACCTTAAAAGAAATTTGTTATACTGCAAAAATAAAAGAAAAGCATTTTCTTATTGATGATATAAATACTGCTAGTTGTCTGCAGAGTGGAAAATGGAAGACATTTTCTGTGCTTATACACCTTTTTTTTTGGGATGTTAAACTGATTCATTATAAGTTTTGAAGTAAGTCTGATACAGTGATTGCAGCAATTAATTATTTAAGTTGTTACAGGTAAGCACTCAGTATACATCAAATGAAGCAAAATACAAAACCCAACATTAAATGGTAAAGTATATGATTTATAAGAAAAGGAGTTTCTATTCTTGCAAATGTACTTCCTTCTGCATTTTTATGAAAAGCAACATTCAGGCTTCCCATATATTATCCTTTCTTCAGTAATCACAACTTCAATTAGCATTCGTCAACATTCGTACTTTGTTAGGAAGAAAACAGCTTATGAGCCATTTCCTTTCCTGCAATCAGGCAAAGATTGTGTTCAAGATGAGATAAGCCAATCTGGAACTACAAAACTTTCTGTAAATGTAGGAAAGATGGAGGGAAACAGGTTGCAGCATGAAAGATTTGTCAGGTAATAGGGCATTTGACAGAAAACAGGGGGGTAAGGAGGCTTTGAGGAAGACAACTTTCCAGCTGAAGTTAGCACCTGAGTCAGAGCCTGAGTTTTCTACAAGTACTCAAACAGCACAGCTCATATGCCAACACCAGGGAAACATGATTAAAAACTGATTTTAACAAAAAAAATTGTAGGGAAGGTAGCTGTCTTGAAGACACTTTCGTGTTGAATTGTAATTGCTAATGGGATGAATTACACTGTGCTGAAAGAGCTCAATAACACCCATGAAGACATTAAGGATTGTTTAGAGACACCAGCCAAACATCCTGGAAGCAGGACAGAGAGAGAGCCTGAGCCTGGTTCCTCCCTCCCCTGTGAGAACCTGCGGCAGTGTAGAAGAGAGTTTGCAAAGAGAGTTAGCCTGGGATGCACTTAAAATCTGAAATGTAGATTATACTATATTTTAAAATCCCTACCATAGGGTAATTAAAGTCAATAATTCCTGCTGAAAAACTTGCTCCTAGCTGGCAAATGCACTATTTTGTACTTTTCAGTGTTCCCGAAGAAAATATCAGTGCTATGACATAATTATTGCATTTTCTTTGCTTTTGGCATGCTGTAAATGTTTTACTCAATTGGATGAGAATAAAGGAAGATGCTCAATACACTGTAATTACTTTCCCTATTTCTTGATTTACCGGTTCTCAATGGATCATCCCTCTTCATCACAATTATACTGAAAGCTCTTTATTTCTATATCTTTTCCATAGACACTGTTTAAATATGAATGAGATGAAATGACTGTAAAAGGAAATGCAACCAAGTCTTCTCAGTAACAGTCAGTGAATTTCCTCATTGTTTCACTTAAGTTTCATAACAAGATTTATATCTTAGTTACTGGAAAGAAAAAATCCTTGTAATATCTTTAGTCAAATTGATTTGCTACCATTTATTAAGAACACAAATGCCATGGAGAGTTTAATCTTGCTCTAGTATAATGAGTAACTATTGAAGTCTGTTATATATTAACCCTATGTTTCCTGTAGTTTGCTAAATGTTCATTAAAATACAGTTAGCTTGTTCCATGTTTTTAATGGAAAAACTTTTTTCCTAAGTGCCACTGCTCCACTGTCCCTAGAAGGGAAAGATCTAGCCCACATCAGTGGAATTTATGTAGGTGGTAGTCAATTGGTTTGCCCTCTTTTTGGCAAAAGCCCCCCCCCCCTTGGACCTTTTCCTACAGCCCTAGTCCTCTATTCAAGCAGAAAATCTAGTTTTTGATTAAGACACATAATGTTTCATAGCCACACAAACAATGTTAACATTTCTAATACACTAATGATTCCTTTCTTCATGCAACCCAAACAAACCATAACGCAGACAAAACAATATAATACACCTTTCCACACCTCCATGCTTCCCCACTCCTGGCCATGCTTTGGGCTTTTATCTTTCGCCTTGGAAAGGAAACCCCATGTTCCACACCAGGCATTTTCTTCAAATCATGGAGCATTTCATATCCTCTCATAGCCTTCTCCCTTTCATAAAACATCCAAACTTCCTTTCTGTATAGTTTATAATCCATATCAGGATGAAGCCACGAAAAAAAACCTTTTTCAGATTGTTGTTACTGTTCCCACCAGACCTGTGGCTTAGCTACCAGACAACCCAGGTGCTTTTTTGATATGGCCATGCCCTTGTCCAGAGATTCAAGCAGAAGTGTTTTAGAGCTTCACGGAAGTCTGGTTTTAGTTCTGTGTCACCACTTTCAAAAATTTCAGTCAAAGGTGAAGGCAAAAAATTTGCAGATTTGGCACTTCAGTAATCAACACAGCAATGGCAGCTCATGACTTCAGCTGGAAATATCACCATAAATTGGCTACAAATCACGAAATTCCCATGCAGAGCTGGTGGTTGTTGCAATAATGAGCAACGCAGAGTCCTCAGGCAGGTGCAAAGGAGAGCTCCTTTATTGCAAAAACCTGGCCTTTTTAAGCAGTTAGCAGGTTATCGGTTTACATAGTTTTAAAGTATAACATACATAATTCAACCAACCACCACACACCACGATGTGAGCACGCGGTGGTCACGCAGCATGTTTTTCTACCCCTAATTCAGTTGTCTCTTTCCCACAGTCCTTTTCTACTTAGCCAAAGTAACAGGCCTGAGCCATGATTTTACAAAAGCAACAAGGCCTTCAGGCAACAGATGGTTGTATTCTTCAGCCTGAATACATTAGAAACTGGCTGAAAATGGACTTGTCTCCAGTGCTCATGTGAAATGATCCAGGTCAGATCTGCCATGGTGGACAGATTTCTGTAAACCCTGCTACAGGGTCAGAGCTGTGACGTGCATCACAGGGCCACCTAGTGTTCAGCTTCATCACAGATGTCGCCCTCTCCACCTCCAGCCACAAGCCCAATTAGCAGCATTCTTGCAGTGATGCCTTAGGTTTTAACTTTTACATTTTTCAAATCCTGTAGTGCTTAGTGTGCAGTTTCGTGTGGTCTGTCAACTACTGTTCTCTCATGCTGGTTAGACATAACAAGCCTCTCTAGGTTTGCTCTTCAAGGACACCAGGCCCCAAAATGTGTAAACTAAAGCCTCTAAAGGGGGGACAAACTCGGCGTAATTACATCATTAACTGAGGTTATAACTGGAGAATTAACCCTGATACGCAAATGGACCAAACTCATAAAAGTGTGAAGAACCCGTGACCCAGGGTCCATCTTGGGTGTAGCCTTTTGACTGCCCAGGGTGTACCTTTGAAGGCCCTTCGAATAAATACCTACTTTTATTCCCTTATTCTTGTCTAGTCTGTTTTCAGGTGGCCAGCCCAAGGCATCAGCAGCATTCTGCCCTAACAGCTCCCTGCAGCTCCTCAGTACCAAGCCAGCACAGCAAAGCACTCGTGTGCTCTGCCCACAAAGGGGGAGGGGAGATATTTGTAGGGAAGGTCGCAGCAGAGAGGAAAAAACTAAATTAGATATTTTTAAGAACTTTCTGGGGACATGGGAAGAAGGAGAACTTTAACCTTGGCCACTAGTCTTGGTCCGCTCTCATACCATAATCAATCACCTACATAGTTGCCTCTTTAGACAGGACTGGAGGCTCTCCCAATCCCACAGCTGGGTGTCAGTTTGTTTCGGGATTGTTTGTTTGTTTGTTTGTTTGTTTGAGAGTTTTTTGTGTTGGGTGTTGTTGTTCTTGTTTGGTTGTTTTTTGGTTTTGTCTTGTTTGTTTTTTCTTTTTTGCTTCTTTTTCGCTGTCCAGGATACATTTCTCCTTTCTCATATACTATAGAGAAAACTCTCATGCTGCCTTGGTTATCAACAGCTGGGCTTGTGGTGGGAATGTGGAGCTGGCTTCCCAAAGATCATTTGAAGGATTTTGCCCCACACATGTGTAAAGCTGTGTAACAACTCCATGCACATTTGAAGTTTACTTGACCTTTTGTCAGTAAATTACTTACCCACGCTCCAGGGCTATTCTTTGATGGCCGTTTCTCATATGTCTTTGCATTTAATAGATTGCTTTTCAATTTTAGAGTGGCAGGGTGTGCCTGTGTGTGGGTGTGAGTCAGAAGAAACACAAGGCTTTTAGGGCCTAACTAAAATGTCTTGTTTCCACTTGTCTAAGAATTGTAAGGAATAAGAAGAGCAAAGCGCCTCTTCAGCTGATCATACCTGGTGGATGCCAGTGGGACACACATTACTGACAGTGCCATAAGGTACATTTGAGTGGGCAGACAGGATCTTCCTGGGTATCTAATGGCAAAAGAGTGCACTGCACTTCCTATCCAAAATCAGGGTTACTCAGCACGTACCACAGAGATTGCTGCTGATCCTTCACCCCAATGTGATTGCAAAACATGTTCTTGAACTACACTAAACTGATTTAAATACTGTACAAGCACAACTCCATGCAGCTGGCCCGGATATGTCCTGCCCACAACCCAGGGTTAAATAATATTTTCAGTATAACTGTAAAATTGTAGTTTTTTGCAGAATATTATAATTTTATTTATGAATTGAATGAAATTATAACATTAAATACTTAGTTTATATATTTATTTCCCTTTTAACTGCAAAGTAATACTTGAAAGACCATGGAAAATGGCCCGTGGATGTTCTTCCCTCAAAGTTAAAGTTCTTTACTTAAAACAGGTTCAGATAATGGCTTTGGTGATACAAATGCAGCATATTAAAACCAGTTATTAGCCTATGTGGTAAAGAAGAATGGGACTTGTTTCCGTTTCCCAAACTCAGAATATTTGTGTATATTTTATTTTGTTTTTGTTTTTAATTAAAACTTTTGTACAGCATCTTTTGTGTTTGTGGTAATTATGCTGAACTTTGTATCCCAAAGGAGAAACATGTAAATGGTTCACTCTTTTGTGGCTATTTGTTTGTGCCATTAGCTCAGGAAATGTATTTTCCAAACTCTGCATTAGTTTAGCCAACTGGTGACAAAAGTAGTCATTTGTGTTAACACAAGCAGAACAGAGTTAAACAACAGAATAGACTACATTTCTAAGTAACATAATATGACCATATGAGGACGTAGTAATTGTACAGAATGATTTGTCTTAAGTTTATTATTCATATGCTAGTTGTCAGTGTGGATAGGGAGTGGCTTATAAATCATTGACAGCTGTCACTGGAAATGTTTGTATTTTGAGAAATTTTCAAGCTCTCCTGCTGTCCTTAAACCCAACATGGATACTACTTTCAACTTACAGTATAATAGGGAATTTAGGCTTTATCAACCATACATAATACTGTCTGCTTTGGATTTGAAGGATCCACTACAGACTCTGCCCTGAGCCAGCAATGCTGCAGCACACAAGCAGTGATGCTGAGGGCCACTTACCAGCTGTCAGAGGGGAAATAACTGAGTGATCCTTCACCAGCACAAATACAACTGGTATGGGCATGGCACGGGCATCCATGACCTACCAAACCAAAGATTTTGAAGAAAAAAGAGTATGGATTCCTAGACAAAAGCTTTAAAGTCAGTGCAAGTCCATCAACTTACAACGAGTTCCCATGGAGAGAAATGTTACAGTACAGACAGTTTGCACTCTTAGGGTCCATGGAGAAAACAGGACAGATCTGGATTCCAGTGTTACGATGGGATTCAGGACAGTGATACTTGCCCAGTGGTGGTGAGCCACCTCCAGAGCTGCGCATGGTTGCTGGAGTGCCCCATGGTGCTCCTTGATCCCTACAAGCTCACTGGGACACAGAGAGGGATGTGGCCCTTACACTGTGTTTACAAAGTCCCATAGGGCTCTGGAACTGCAGACACCTCCCAAGCAAGCTCTCCTCCTGGCCGTCCTCTAGCTCCATACCCTGAAAGTCCCGGCTCCCTCCCCAAGTCCTTTCCATCTCCCCATTTCTCCTTTGGAGATCCCAGGGCTGCCACTTCTGCCAGGTCCACTGCCAGCCTTAAGTCTTGGCTGACCCTGCCGAAAAGCCAGCCTGAGTTTGGGCTGGCAGCACCCACGTCCCTGCAGACAGCCTGCCACCACCCTGAGCTCCCTGAGCTCCCAGCCCCATGCTGTTCCAGCCCACACCGGGCAGAGTCTGTGCCTTATGCCAAGTAGCTGCCTGCTTCTGCAAAACTGCTGTGGAAAAAGAGCTTCTCAACTTAATATCAAGACTCGGCATGGAATAGTGCCAGCAGATTATTTAGTGTCTGGCATGCACTCACTCTTCAAAACACCACCACTAAACCCCTTCTGTGTTTCAAATACTCCTGTTTTTTACTAAAACCAGGAGGTATTCCTGTAGCAAACTATGAAATGTAATAAATCCTGACAAACAGACTTTTGCAGTAATCCTGCAAGTTTAAATTTCACTACAGTTTGCACTTCAGAACTTGAATCTCATAAAAGGTGCATGTTTTCTCAAACATGTGCCATGTCAAACTGAGGATCCTCCCATCCCAGCCAGCTCCACCAGGTCACATCACCCGTACAATAATGTCCATAGGCCCTCAAGTCTCCTCTCCAGCAGGAGGCTGGACTAAAGGCCTGTGGATGTCCCCTCCCACCTGAATTATCCTATTATGATTCTACTATTCCTTCCTAGGTACAGGACTTTGCATTTTCCTTTGTTGAATTTGTGCTTTTGGCCCAATGGCACACAGCCCTTGAGCATGTTGGCTGATTCCTGCTCCCGAGTTTGGTGTTGAATACAAACTTGCTGAGAGCAAATTCTACCAGGCCATCAGTAAAGACGTTGAAGTTGACGGATGTTGGCGGTTTTAGGAGTTCTTTTTTTTGTTCCTTTCTTTCCCTCTTAAAGAATTTTTTTCCCATGCTAAGGGGCAATTGCTGGATGCTTAAGAAAGACAAAAGACCTGGCCATGGGAGGTGGAGGTCAGCTGTCTGCTTTTACTTTTTTTTCTTCTCTGGTGGGGGAGGAAATGCGGCAAGATTTTGAACTGAGAAAAAGGGTTGGGTACAGTGCCCAGGCTCTTTTTTCTTCCGGCGTTCGGAGGGGAAGGAGAGGCTGCAGTCGCTGTAGGGAGAACTCACCGTCACTGCGGGGTCTTGCCTTCTGCTGCCTTCCTTTCTACCGTGAGTGGAGTTTGCTC
>VZTD01000437.1:1298408-1340743 GCA_013397725.1 Rhagologus leucostigma | reverse complement strand
ACATCCGCCATCACCGTGTGCTCCCCGAGCTCGCTGCGGAGCGCCCCCTGCCGGCGCGGGGGAACCATCGCACCCGCCCCGCTCAGCGGGAGCCGCCAGCGCCCCTGCCGGCCGTGAGCGGAACTGCACCGAAGGGGAACGGGCCCGACAGCCGAGAGAGGCTGCACTGGGTTCTGGTTCTGTTTGTTGGTACTGCCATAGTTATTGGTGTTTTGTTTGCCTTGCTATCTATCTATCTATCTATCTATCTATCTATCTATCTATCTATCTATCTATCTATATATCTATATATCTATAAGTAAAGAACTGTTATTCCTATTCCTCATGTTTTTGCCTGAAACCCCCTTAATTTCAAAATTATAGTCATTTGGAGGGAAGGCGGTTATATTTTCCATTCCAAGGGAGGCTCCTGCCTTCCTTAGAAGACACCTGTCTTTCAAACCTAGACAACGGGTCCCAGGACAGACTCCTGAACTCTACTCCTGCAGCATCCAGAATTCCATGGATTATATCCCATTAACCAGTGGCCTTTGATCCTGACCACACAATCAGTTTTTTACCCATCTAGCTGTCTACCCATTTAGACTGTCACATCCTAATTCTGATACTTGACAGACCTAATGTTTGCAAAACAGAGCACATGCTCTGTCAGCGCTTACTTCTTGAGCTTTCTAAGATCTACCATGAGGGTCTATTGATCCATTTTTCACGTCAACTCTACAGTCTTTGAGAGCTTCACTGTATGTCCTTTCCTTGTCTTGGATCTGCCTCAAATGAGTCTGAATCACTGATTATCCACACTTTAACGGGCATTTAAAGTCAGAGTAATCTTACATGTCAACTAGGTTTAGAAAACCCTTACATTGTAAACACTCCAGACAATAGCTGTTTCAATGATTATTTTATGTGAAGTTGTAGGTGACAGCTGAGATCTTTGTCCTGTCTGACTGTTACCATTGACCTGCACTGCTTGTATTTTCTGTAGCGACTCAAGGACAAGTGAACAAGAGGCTATTCTCTCCCTTACAAAATACTGGTCTTTATAACAGTGTGCTAAGGAAATTAGACATTAGGAAACTAGAGACAAGTAATGCTTGGCTGGTTTTCTGCCACTCTGACAATGCAAGTGTGGTTTTGCTGGCCAGTGCACTCTGCCTGCTATGGACTGTTCTGAATCTTTCCTTAAAAGTTGAAAAAATCTGAATGATTTTGCCACCAGATTCCATAACAGAAAACATTAAAAATAGCAAGGGATGTTGTTCAGTGCTTATTTATAGACTCATTGCTAATTGTTAAAGCCCAAAGACATTTCTAGACAAAAATGGAGATAAAGCTGTTTGTCAGCAAGATAAGGTAAGAAACACATACTCCAAATCACCTACTCTGAACCCAGATAATTCAAAGTCAAGCTAACCGAACTATGCTGACTACTAGTGATGTATTTCTAAGACATCCACAAAAGCTTAATGCTTCCCAGCAGTGATAATGTAAAAGAAAGATTTTTCAAAAGCAGGTCTTTAGTAAAATCACAAAATCAAAGAGTTCTTGAGACTGACAGACATCTTGGGAAACCATCTAGTCCAGTCTACTAGTCAGAGAAAGTTTGACTACATCAGGTTTCTCGGGACCATGTCCAGTTAGGATTTGAGTATCTCCAAATATTGTCAGTCCATCACCTTCCTGGGTAATCTGCTCCACTGTTTGACCAATCGAACAGTAAACATATTATTTTCCTTATGTGGGAGTGCAATTTCCCATTTCAGTGTACCCCCACTGCCTCTTGTCTCCACACTGGGCACCACTGAGAAGAGTTGAGCTTTGAGAAGAAGTTGGACTGAGAAGTAGGTTGGATTCAATGATCTCAGAGCTCTTTGCCGATGCAAGTGATTCTTTGATCCTGTGATTCTAAGTCTGAATTCTCTTTTTTACACTCACTCCCTATCAGATATTTACACACACTGATGAGCTCTTCCTGAGGCATTTCTCGTCAGCCTCTCCTCATATCACAGACACTCCCGTTCTTTCATCAACTTTGTGACCCTTCACTGGGCTCGTTCCAGTATGTCCTTGTCTCTCTTGTACTGGGAAGCTCAGCATGGGCACAGCTTTCCAGGTGGGCCTCACCAGTGCTGAGCAGAGGGGAAGGATCCCCTGCCTCTACCTGCTGGCAATACCTGACGTAATACAGCCCAAGATACACTGGCTTCCTTGCCACAGTGCTGGTTCATGATCAACCTCTTGTCCACACTCACAGGGTTTTCTCTGCAAAGCTTCTTCCCAGTCAGCAGGCCCCCAGCCTGTGATGGTGCATGAAAATCCTTTCAGTCTGTCAAGAAAAAAATAAGGGTAACATTCACCAAATGACCAAAGTCATCTCGGAGGCCTCCTTTCAGGGGTGCACTCAGTGTCTCACACATGCTGACAATACATTGTACAAAACCTGCAGGTGTGATGCTGCCTCTTACTGCTATGGCTGTAATGGTCAGGGCACCAGAATGTGTTACTTTTCCTTCATTCTTCAGTCAGTTGCCCTGTGCTGGAGGCATGTTATGGGGAAGAAAAAGAAAAATTACTTTTCATCACCTTAGATAGTGCAAGGAACTGACACAAAGCCTCCTTCCACTGAGCCACCAGAGAAAAGATACACACAATGGCTTCTTTCTAGTTCACTTTTTTAGGGAAAGAAATGTAAGCCAGTCATTCCCATCCAAAAAATGTGACTGTGCAAAATGCAGTCCCACAAAAGCACCTCAAGGCTGCAGGTAGGCACTTCTGCCCAGGAAAGAAAGAAAGAAAGAGGAAAAAAAGTCAGTTGCTTCATCAGAATTATAATTTCTTTTTCCTCCGTCTCTGTGCTTGGTGTACTGTTGTCATCTCCCTCTCAAGACAAATGGGATGCCTATGAGATTTCGTCTTTGCAGGGCAAAAGCAAAGATGTTTGGATGTTTTAAGGATGTTACAAGTTCAAGTTACAATCCAAATACCATTTTCCAGGTTTGTAATGAACAGTTTTAATAAAGTTATCTTTCTGATGCTCTGTGCTTCCTTTGCTTTCCTTTTCCTTCAATGCCATCTTAACATATCTGGGAACATCAACAAGAAAACTAATTCCAGTTTTTTCTGTTATTTTGCATCTCACTCTACAAGTTCTTCTATAGATAAAAGTTCTGTACTACTTCTAAGAAAACTTCCCAAATTCTGACTGTTCTTGTGATAAAGTGTTTGTGTTATTGAAGCTGTACATTCAGGAATGTCTAAACTTACTGAAGCAAGGCTGAAAGTTTGGGGGCTTTTTTGCCTGGAATATGTATGAGCCACTGAGCATTGCAAAACCTGAGGGTCAGGGTAAGGCTACAACAGTGTTGTACCCCCTCAGAAAGCAGAAGTTTCCTGCACGCAGAAGAAGCTGCAATGACTCAGCAGCAGGGTGCACAGTGACTGCAGGTTTTAGGAGCAGCTAGGAGTGATCCAAAAATATCTTCTGAATCACCAAAGAGTCCCAAACTGCATTCTCTGTGATACCATGACAAAGTCAGAGAGGATGTGGCTTGTTTCTGTTTCAGGTCTTATCTGAGAGTGGGTGAAATTCCTGATGTGCTCTTGACATGTTGCCTGAGCATGTAAAGACAGTTTTTTCCTCTCTTCAACTACAAGCAGAGAACACAAAAGAGTCAGTCAGAGCAAATATCACCAAAATCACTGGATCGTGCCCATGGATTTCTAAATTCTGTGTGGATTTCACTTTCACAGCACTTGATCCTAAGTCTTTTATAATCAATGAATTTCATGTAAGAACTAAGTATAGAAAACAATAAATGAAAAATATATAATATATAGAATTAATATCATTAAATAATTGCTTAATATCTTTCATAAGCAATATATTATATTAATAATATATTATAAAACAATATAATAGTGATGTATGAGAAATATATAAAAATAATAATACAGAAAAATATGTAGTATGAAATTATAGAAATGTCAGGTCAGCTATTACAACTGAATTTTTAACAGAGATTACTAAAGTGCTTATATTCATGCTTTTTATGTGTGAGGCACAACAGACATAGTGGCACAAGTCAGCCTTGTAGCAGTGAGGTTGCTCAGGAGCAATAAGTGACTCTTTAATCACATCAGGCTCTTCACATGGAGACAAGCAAAGCAAGGCTCTCTTCCCAGCTAAACTTGCAGGGATCCCTCTGCCAGGAAGATACAATTGCCTGAGACAGCAGAGTTCTCATCACATTTCTTGCATAGCCCAGTGGCCAGAATCAAACCCATAACTAAATCCACCCCTTTAGGAGAAAGCTGTGCATAAGGCCATGCATAGCATCAGTGCAGCAGTTCTCAGTGGGAAAAGGCCACATCCTACATTGACAGTGCTGCTTTTCAGCTCTGTTGCTCAGAGCCTCCTGCCGACCCTGAGATATCCCACTGGAACAGACACAGCTCAGCTCCAGAAAGACAGATGAAACCAGAACACACAACCATACAGCTGGAGACCATCTGCCCTCTGGACTTAACTCTAGGCAATAGGACCTACAGATGTGTGAGCATGTGTTAGTACAAAGCACAGAACAAGAAACTGTGTGTATAGTGAGGATGAAGATGTGAATGGGAACAATTAATTAAGTGCAGAGGCAGAAGGAATGGTAGGATTTGCGGAAGGAATGCCTAGAGCATAGATATTAACAGTTGTGTAGCAGTGCCCTGGTCTGGTGCTTTTCTCTGGTCAGTGAATATTCGATTCTTACTCATCAAAATGAGGACACTTAATAGTAAGGGTGGTGTATTCTGAAAATGCTTCTTAGCTTGTGTCCCCTGCCAGTGTAGTCAGAGAATCCAGGTAGGACTTGGTAGCAAGCGGGTTTAAGTAAATCATCAAATGGCAATGCAGCTTTATGGCTTAGAACCTGCCTGACCCCTGTTATGAGTGAGGACAATGTATGTGTTACTATAGGCAGTTGTGGGATGGGGGTCCAGTATAGAGGCAGTTAGCAGAGACCAAGGGTACACGTGCACCAAGACTCTGCTCTGTTGCTCAGGAGGTACATGCAACCTGCTCCAGTACGTTGCCTGAAGCCAGGTCCCTAGAATAGCACTGAAATCCAAGATCAGACCCACCCTTAGAGTACAGCTCTGCAGCCAGAGTCCAAGCTGCTTCCAGGGAACGTGGTTCCTCCCTGCCCTTACTCTGTGCCCATGTGTGCTCAACATCACCTTCTGCCAGCCCCAGATTCACACAAATGTGTGGTTACTGGATCAGACAACTAATGAGATCTACTCCTGGGCATAATACAGCTTACTTTTACTTGCAGTGTGACAGAGCTCAGCCTAACTTGACCTGAAATCCCACTCAGATACATGTGCTTTGCCTTGAGGAACAAGGAGTTGTTCAAACCCAATGTCAAATTTGATACAAAGTGGGCAAAGATGACCTGTTACCATTCCAAAGGATCACGTGATGACTGTGTGAATAATAACTGAACTCATCTTGTCCCACTACCAAAACAATTACCAAGGAAATTTGCAGATTTCTCATGTGAATTCTCTCTGCCAGTCTCTTTCTCAGTCTCTTTCCACTCAGGTTTTTATAAGGCCTCTTCTGGACTTATTTTCCTCCCTTTAACTTATAAGAAAAACTTAGCTTTAAGTTTAATGGGAACTGAATAAGGTCTGTATAGCACAGTTCCTCAGGTAAACATAAAATTACAAGGGTATAGGTAAAAAATTGCAGTAAGTCCTTTTAGTGGCATCAGAACATGATTTTGAGTAGCATTTATCTGCTAATGATCCCTTAATAGTTACGTTTGACAAATAACACGATGAGAGGAACTTAAAAAATGTCTCTGCTGCTAGTTATGACTACTGTGGTGAGAGATACAGATCTGTTTTGGGTGAGTCAAAGACAGGGTATGGGAAACACTACAGTGACAAGTACTTGGTTTCAGATGTTTCTCATAGTCTATGGAGAAACACCAGTTATGGAAGTGTTGTATTTCATTTGACCCTGTAGGAAGACAAGCTTTCACAGATTGTGGTGGGGATTGTGAATCTTTGTGTCTGCTTTAAAACACAATAGCTGGCTCAGAGAGGCAGTCTTCACATTTTTGGTCTGGCTGCAGGACATGTTCAGCTGCACAACATAGCTGTGATTTTCCTTCCTATTAAAACCAGGATATCATGTATTCAGCTATTACATTCCATTATTTTTGTTCTGTAAATGTGTAATACCAGGTGTTACAAGAGGCTGTCCTCAGCAGACAGCGTGAAACTCCGTGCTATTCAGAAACCTTCCCACCACCATGAAGAAGAGCTGATAGCCCTGCCAGTTACCTCCTGTATGCCACTGTCTGTCTGTCACCACCACAGTGCTCTCACAGCCCTGGGGGAGGATGATAAAAGTAATTCCTTAAGCCAGGCACACTTACATAAAACATGTGTGTACAAGATAAATCATAGCTTTAGGCTGCTCAGAGATATATTTTGGAGGAACCTTTTTCTAATCTTTCTCTAGTTTGTTTTATTGCATTTCTGGTTTTGTGGCTGACTTAGCAAAGCAGGAAATCATGATCTATAAACATGGGAGGAAAGACTGGGAGCAAACGTAAATATAAATAAATAAAAATAAATAAAAATAACAAAATATAAATATAAGAAAGAATCATCTGGATACAATCCTGTGTAACGTATTGTAGGACAATCCTGCCTGAGCAGGGAGGTTGGACCAGATGACCCACTGTGGTCCCTTCCAACCTTACCCAATCTGTGATTCCGTAAATGGAAGACCTGGTGCCTCAGGACTTTGTAGGCTGTGGTACGTAAGGTTATTTTCCGAGCTATTTGCTCCATCTAGGTTATAGAGGCATTTACCTACACACTATTTCTATGCATAATGTTGGTCACACATGTCTTAACAGGAAAAAAAATAACGTCTGCTTCTGCAATTGCTTTTGGTTTTGCTCTGTTTTCCCTAACACAGGCAGCACATCCCTAGAGCACCACACCAGGAAATCAGGGGACTGTGTAAGCACACAGCCCTGGACTATCCTATTGTTATCTCTAGTAACAGACCATAAACTTTGATACAAGCCTGCAAGCCCTCAGGACTGAGGCTGGTCAGGCTTGCCTTGGCCGAGCTCTCCCTCACCTACCTCCAGCTCTGGCTTGCTTGGTTGAGCTGAGAGAGCAACTTCTCTGACTGTTCAGGTGTCTATGACGAATGTCTTTGGCTTTGTGTGACACAGAGTAACAAGCAGTTAGTCTGCACTGAATGAGGTGCACCATTCCAACACTAGATGTGCAGAGAAATACAGACCTGGTGCAACAGCAGAGATCTTGAGAAGCAGGGACATGGGATGCAACGTAGAAAAGCACAGGCAAGGCATGGTAAGAGATGGGGTGTAGGCTGTCAGCAGAGACCCTGTAGCTATGAACAGTGCTCTAATGGTCAGTTTGTCTCTCCAGAGACAAAACTGGAGAAAAGTGGGTTTAGGGGTAACAAAGAGAATAAAAGGTAGTATCTAACCTATGTAAAAGGTAGCATTTACAGTAAATGTGAACACAACATGAAACTGCAGACTGGTGAAGAAAGGAAAAAGCTGCAAGAGCATGTTAGCAAAGTATGACCCAGGTAGATCTTGGAGAGCAGAAGAAGAAACCATCAACATGAACATTACATTCTTTCAGAGAGGCACTCGAGGTGCTGAAGTCTCCCCTTCCAACACCAGAATGTAGCCACCAGCCTTAAAACTCATTGGAGCAGCAGAGGGACAAGAAGGAAAAGGGGTAGAAAATAATGTGTATGTGTACAACAGTTTTTAATTGGATTCTTCTTTTGGGAAGAACCCTCTAAGCACAAAATAGAAGTATACAGAAATCCTCTGTGTTCTGAGGTGTAGCATTATTATTATTGTTGTTGTTGATGTCGTAATTTTCTTCTAAACTGGGAACTGAGTTCCACGGGAATGTTTAGTGTACTTACATATGGCTTCAATGACTACTTCATGATTGCATAAGAAATCTGTGAAATGCAGGCAGCTCACAAAGGGTCACTGACTATGGTCCTTCCAGTTGCAGGCCCCACATCAGTCCTATTAGATAGCTCTGAAACCTCTCACAGTCTATCCATATAGAATTACTTCTCCATTTACAGAAAATTGAACTAGTTATTCCTCCCTCGACATAGAGCTTCAGTTCCTTCAGTGAATATTTATACTTTCTGACTTGATATTAATATTATTAACACTGTAAAATATATTCTTTACACTAAGGAAATACGTGGACAATGTTTCTATGGTTACTGTATAGCATCCAGAAATCTTGTATCATGTCTCAGCCTTAATAATTCATGAATGCATTCAGTTCCTAAAAACGTCCCAATAGACACAAACAGTGCTATTGATTTCTGTTGCATCTGGGAGGTCTGGAGCCAAGGTTTTAGTGCAAGACTGCTCATGAGATGTTTTCTGGAAACAGCATAAGTGGTTTAAAGTCTACCAGTACTTAGAGGCCCTGTGGGGATATTTGTATTACAACTGCTTTAGTGGGTAAAAGGAAAACTTCAGTGTCCAAGGATATTGAGCTGCGTCTAAGTATGTCTCCAGCAGCTTTGGTTCAGTGTTGGCCAGAGAAGAGCTTGTGAAATCAGTTTTCATTATCCAAGGTGATCCAACAAGATGATGAACGGGCAAAACCCCCTTGCATAGTGAGTAGAAATACTCATGCAATTTTCACTGATGAAAGCTGTGATTTGGCATTTGCCTTCTGAGCAAAGCTTTCAGGCAATTTCAGCCAAGTAGCCACTGATATTATAGCCCAGATATTTATCAGTCTGAAACATGTAAAACATTAAATGTCCATACTATGACTGCATTTTTGAGGTTTTTGATACCCAAACCCTTCCTTGGAAGTTAAAAAACAGATTTGAAATCCAGTCCAGTACTGCATATGTGTTGTACACAGTCACTCTTGCCTCATAGGTCAGGGAGACACATCTAAGAAGTGAAACTGGTTGCTGCAATTAGCAGAGAGCAGTGATTAAAAAACAGCTGCACCATCTTAACATCACTTGTTTGTAGATCTCGGGATTTAGCTTGCTCTCTGTGTGAGATGAATAAATGAGCAGAAAGTAATGCAGCCTGAGTAGACTACAAAAGTTTCTCTTGTCTTTCCTCTTTCTTTTATCTAATTATTTCATGGCACTTATTTGTAAGTATTGGTTCTTTAGTAAATGTTAATATGGGATTCTCCTCCAAGAAAAAGGTCAGAATATTAAACCATGTACTTTAGTGGTCACGTAACAGGGTTAAGTGGGACAGTGATGCATCTCATATCTACTGAAGAGAAAAATTCCATCAGAGCCAGAGGATGGAAAAGAAGATGTCAGGACCCCATTGAAGAGATTCCTTTGACTGCATAGCCTATCTGTACACTGGTGTCTTCACTGTCCCTGTGTGTGCATGGCTGGCTTCTGTCTGTCAAATGCAGTGCATGCAAAAGATAATGCTGAACAACAGGGAACACTAGAACAGAAAAAACACAGAGAAAGGCACAAAAGCCCTTCTAAGCTAAATAATACTCTTTTCTAGCTGGAAAAAAGCAGCGCATGTAGCACAGTTCAGCAAAAGGCTTTCCAGAGAAGTGCTGTGATGGCTGAGTGGTTCATTGCAGCCGCACTTTCCATGGAGCCTTGCACTGGAAGAGTGAGATAATCTAACCTGAAGTCCATCTCTGTCCTGCACATCACGTGCCTGGGAGTGTGACTGCAGAGCCTGCCACGGACAGGCGGCCAGGCAGGCAAGGGCTGTGCGTGTGCTGGCAGGAGAGGCTGCTGCCAGCCTGTGGCTCTGCTGCTGTGTGCCAGTAACACTTAGCACAAGCATCTAATGTGGTACTCTTTTTTTCTATAATTTGAATATGCTGTGATCTGCAGTGGAATAAATTAATCCTCCAGCACAAAGATGAGAAGGAAAACCTCTTTTTCCACAGGTGGGGCAAAGCCCTCAGAAATAATTTGCAAAGAACAAACTAGTGATAGATAACCCTCCACTCTTCCTTTTTTGGGCCAGGGAAAGCAAAAATATTCAGACCACCATTAAAATTGAAATTTATTTTGGAGATCAAACCTTTTAATGTGGGAAATGAGAAGCTTTAATGAAGATAAAATGTTTTACGTTTTGGTTTCCTGCCACTCTTCAGTACACAAGGCGAGCCTGTTATCTCCCACCAGTTTCCTGGGACTCTGCAGGGCCCCTAGTGACTCAGAGGCTGCAGATCTTTCTCCAGTCAGTCACCCTCAGCTGACTGCTTCTCTCCACGGCTCTATCCTCATCCATCCTGGAAATTGCGTCCCTTCTCAGCGTAACTCTTTATTTACCTTTGTTATATTCTGGAGAAGCGTTCAAGAAAGTATCTTTTTGTATTTCTCATCTTAATAGTCCACATATAAAAAAAGAGCATTGCATACTTTTCTCCACTGCCAGGTTCCTAGTCCTTGAAAGTCAGTGGACAGATGTCCACCAGATACAGTTTTAACTGCGACAGTCAACAGGAATTTTGTTGTTGACCTTGACAAAAGAAGGATCTGAGGCAGATACCTCCAGGGTGGGCTTCTCAAGTTTAAACAGTAAATTATTTTAAAACAGAGAGTACAATTCCTGCATTGTTTTTCTGTGTTCTCAGCTTGTACTGAAAACACAGAGACTGACTTGCAGGTTCTAGTATCTTCCTTTATACATCTTTTCTTCAAGCTTGGGTTCAAAATAAGGTGCAAGTTAAATAGTAGTTAAATAGTTAAAATAAGTTAAATAGTAGCCAGTTCAACCCAAGGTTAATAGCAGAGCCAGAGAATGGCCAGAGAGAGTGGCATAGGCAGAAATACGGCATTCAGCTTAATTTCATCTGCTTTAGAGATAATACCTAATAATAAAAATAAACCTGCACAAATCTGCTCCCCAAGGTAATAGTTATGTTTGTTTACCAACATGCTTGCACAAATCTGTTTTCAAACAGATGATCATTTCCTCATCCTCTGAGTGTAGAGGAAAACATAAATGTGAGAATGGATGAATACATTTAGGTCACAGAACCCCTCTCTGAAACTCCTTTATAAAATCACTGGTCTTCCCTCATGAAGGTAATCTTTTAGTACAACAATCAGACCTTAAAAACTAACAGTAATGCTGAAAGCACCATGTCTGCAGGTTAGCAGCATATTAACTAATAATATCTCAGTGTTAAAGAAAGGAAAGGTTGCCATTTCATTATTGGAAGGTGCCAAATGCCTTACCACTTTGTCCTTGGTGCTGCTAAGCCTTTTCTGTGGGGCTGGAGACCTGTCAAGTAGCAGTTCTGTTCCTGAGTAGACTACGTCTGAAAATTTGAAAGGGAAGACCAGGAGTAGCATACAGAGAACTCTCAAGAAATACAAATAATGTATTTCCCTCAGTGTGTTCTGCCTTGCTTTCTTTCAGTGTCTATTTGTTGCATGCCTCTGGAGCAGCCTCAGGAGGCAGCACTCCTTCTCTAGCTGTGGTCTGAGCATGGGCTGGACTGGCCTGTTGTTGTCCGTAAGACTCATAAAGAAACCTTTCTCACATGTTCGTGGTTTTCTCAACCAATGTCATGTATATATTTAAGGCTAAGGTCTGTCTTACTGATGCCTTGATGATTTTTTGCGTTTTTATATACCCCTCTTACATACCCTTTCATACATCCTTTTACGCAGCTTTTACATATCCTTAGTGCTTTTAGCCCACATACTTGTAATTCCCTAGGTCTGGTAACTAGCTTAGACCCAAAGTTCCATTAAGCCAAGAGACCAAACATCTTGGAAGCCTCAAAGTTGGGTCAGAAAGCCCCAGACACCAAGGTCCTCTCCAGAACACATTCTGTAAACCAAGATAGGCCCATCCAGGGGGAACATTCCTCAGGACGGGGGCTTCTCTTGAGCCTCTCATTGGGGAATCTTTGATAGATATGCTAATGTGCAAGGTCTATAACTGTATACGCAAATTATCGTGTGGGTGCATTTTTTGGGGTGGGCATTCTGGGGGGTGCATTTTCCGGGGGGGGGGGGTGGCAGTTTCAGGTGTGCATTTTCAGTGTGCATTCGGGGGTGCATTCTACCTGGAAATGCTGCACCTGAGGATGCTTAAATAAATACCTAGATAAAACCCTTTTTTCCTCTCTAACCATGTTTGGCTTTTAATTCTAAGTCCAGGGAAAGGCAACATTACAAAAATGGCCCACTAAAATCAGGCTTATCCTGCAAGTGTAGCAGTGATTTCTGCAGCTCATACACAAACCAGATTCCCTTTAGCACAACACCATAAGACAGCCTCACAATACTGGAAGTGTCAGTGTGGACAACAACAGCACCTTCCCCAGCCACAGGTTATTTCAGCTGCTGTCCTACAGCACTCAATGTGTGTCTCCAGTGGCTTCAGAGTGGATGCTACAGTGGGGCCTCTTCAGTGCTAGAGCAACGTAGCAGGCTTCAGTCAAAAGCCCATTTGAATCAATAACAAGACTCAATTCATGGGTTTCAGTGGACTAGATGTGCATCTAAGCTATTCCCTCTATAGTCAGTGACAAGAATAGGTACAGCTAAGCTATGACTCATTTTCTTCGTAAAGGAGTGTGCTGGTTTGAAAGTAAACTGGTGGGAGAAATGAACCCCACACAATTACCTTAAGACAGATTGTCAGAGTTACAATTCAATAGAAAGATTACAATAAATGCAATGATGCACGGAAAACTGGCTTAAACCCACAATATCAGAGTACACTCTGGCACCCTGTTGGCCAAGGCGGTGGTTGTAGTTGAAACCAGTGGTCCTGTGGAAGTTCTCGTCCTCCTCTGGATCCATCGGGTGGTGGTGGTGGTGGTGATGTCCCAAGTCCCCAGTTATATATGGTCAGGTTCAGGTGGGAATGTTCCGTAGCGCCCTCAGGGCGGGGATTGTCACAATGGCATGATTTAATCCTGTGAGCCACTGCAGCTGCCTATTCTGCTGGTGCCATTGAGACCATGACGGCCCATTAGCAGAGATGACCCCCTCAGGATGAGTGGGACTGTGCTGGTGCTTCCCCGGAGGCAGTTATCACAGCTGAGTCATTTGTGAAGAAAAAGAAACACTGCCCTGCTTTGCAGGGTTGCCTCTTCTCCCTTATCTTGTTTAACACCCAGCTTGTAGCCTGAGGTGCCAGGTGTGCACTGGGCAGCTACTGCAAAAGACCCATCATTACCAGTTTTTCAGAAATGATATAGAAGGGAGGAGAATCCACAGTTTGGGTTACACTCACATAGTGCTAAACTTCTCCTGTAACCAGGACAAGGAGACATCTAAAATATGTTTTAAAAGTACCCTTTCCACTTTCTATACAGAGAGACCAGAATACCCATGTCCATCTGGCTGAACACTGAAATTAGGTGAGATGAGTCATATCCATACAGATTTGCCACAGAGAAGAGCACCCTCAAGCTTCAGCACCTGGGTGAAGGCACTGTAAAACACAGGGGAGGTGCTGATACAGTTAAGGGGCATGCATAACCCCAGACTAGGCATTTATGAAACCCATGCAGCAGGGAATAGAACCTGATGCCAGGGCAGGCAGAGAGTCCAATCTGTAACAGGGATCAACCATCACAAAATCTGTCCGGTGCCATTAGATGCAAGAGCTGGAAGAGTCCTTTCTCACAGGGATACCCATCAGAGGGAGGTAATGTACCTCTTTTATGCAGATACCAATGGGTAATTTATTCATCTGTCATGAGGTGTCTCAGTCTTCTGGGGTAGGGGAGCACTTGGCAGAGGGCTTCTTCTCAGGCAATGCACTGAAAGGGTTTGGTAGATATAACATAATTCAGTGCTGACTGGAGCAGTGATTAGTGGGCAGGCCTTAGAGGCATCAGAGGGCAAAGCTACATGCTGATCACCATCTAACTCAGCCATGCCCATTATTCCTGAAGATCTCAAGGGATCTGTGTGGTTTCACAACCCCCAGAAGTGGATCCTCTGAGGCTGACTGGAACTCTTCTCCCAACAAAGGAAAGTTCCAGAGAAAGCTCAGTGGGAGATGACTGCATCACAGCTTCTTCCAGCTTATTCTTCCCCTTCGGGTAATAGCTCTTCACTTCCAGGGAAGATGATGTATGTGATTTGGCATCAGTTGACAATGGCCCATTGTGGAGCCTTGCAGGGCAGGCACTTATTCCTTAACTTTCCTTTTCTGCATGAATTGTGAGCGGTTTCCATCCAATTTGCCCTGTTCTTCTTGGCCCTTACTCAAGAAACTACTTTTTTTTTTTTTTTAAGAAGTATTTGTCTTGAACAATTCAAGCTGTATTAACAGTTATGACCTGGATACGTAGTCAATAAATAACAGAATAGTAAAATATAAAACAAAATCACATTTGGGTGTAAGGGTATCTGAAAAAGAAAGCAGGTGTCAATTGATGACTTATAAACAAGTCATCTCATCTTTGTGCCGTCTCGTTTCATCGCTATTTGGCATCCTTAAAGACAGTTCAGCAGCAAGATTAAAGCTGGCCTTGAAGAACATGGCAGCCACCATCCTGGATCCCAGCGTCTTGTCTCATTTCGATTTGACAAGTATCCCTGCTAAATGCTTCAGAAGAAAGTACATTATATTCTTCGGATAGAAGCAGGGTAATCCGACCTAACAAAAGAACTTATCCTCTCTGGTGCTCGGAGACCATTTTCAGCCGTGAAATTTGAGTAACTGCATCACTTCCAGAAATTTGTTAGGAGTGGTTATAAAACTGAGAGCAATGATGGCTCTTTATGAGAAAACCCACCTGCATGCTGGTTTGGTTTTTTACCTCTTGAAACCATAATGGGATAGTATCACAGCTGCTGAACTAGACAAGACAATACGCTGGTTGTAGCCAAGGGATGGAGAGGAAATAATTAACACCTTAGCAGGTGTTTTGGTTTTTTCCTTTTCCTCAGGCTTTAATTACTTTGCTTGGTTCATTCATGTTATCCTTATTAATTACGATTAATTGACTGGCCAAGAGTCTGTTTTCCTTTTGCAAACTTGTACAAGTAGGACCAACTTGAGCAACGTAAATAGTCAGCCAGGACAGCAGACTTCTGGAAAAGTGGAAAATGGATCTTGTAATTTACTTTTCCTGCAGCATCTCCTCAGCAAGCTTGTTGGATCTTACCCTTCCTGCTGATGGGAAGCAGGGTATGGGCTATAGTGCTTTTTAGTACCTTCTTCTGCTCACACACGTCCCAACTCTCCTGTGGTGGCAGCAGCACACTGTGGTCCTTAAACACCACCCAGATGTTTTACAGAATCATAGAATTGTTAGAGTTGGAAGGGACCTCTGGAGATCATCCAGTCCATCACCCTGTCAAAGCAGGGACACCTGGAGCAGGTGACGCAGGAATATGTCCAGAGAGTTTTTGAATGTCTCCAGACAGGGAGACTCCATGACCTTGCTGGGCAGCCTGTTCCAGTGCTCTGCCCCCCTCAGTGTAAAGAAGTTCTTCCTCATGTTGGCGTGATACTTCTTGTGTTTTAGTTGTGGCCATTGCTCCTCATCCTCTCTCTGGGTACCACCAAAAACAGCCCGGCAGCATCCTCCTAGCACCTGCCTTTGAGATATTTATACGTGTTGGTGAGATCCCCACTTAGTCTTCTCCAGACTAAACAGGCCCAGCTCCCATAGTTTCTCCTTATAAGAGAGATGCTACATCCCCTCATCATCTTTGTACCCTCTGCTGAACCCTCTGCAGTAGCTCCTTGTCTGCTTCAGACCAAAACTTCCAGTTTTGCACACAGTGCCCACGAGCCTGGCTGTCTTACAATAGCTTTAATTTCAAAATTCTTGCTGATTTTAGCCTTTCTCCCTTAACAGACTTGCATTTATTTACAAATTTATTTAAGACCACATGGAGTGAAAGAACAGGCTTCAAATCTGGCAAAAGAAGTGCTGTGTTCCCAGTTTCAAAAGAACTGATTTACCCTTTGCTCATCCACTTGGATTCCCATCTGGATCTGCTTCCCCACATGCAAAGGTGGCCAAGCTGCATCTGTAAGCAGGGACAGACCATGCCCTAAAGCCCTGGCTTGTACCATACTCACTGTGCCATCGCTGGCATGGCCCCTGCCATGGTTTTAACACACAGGAGACAGCACTCTCCCAGGAAATGCTTTACGGTGGCACTGGCCAACCATTGTTCCCAGAAATTTGGGAGAGGAAAACTTATTTGAGGCGGGAAAGTGACAAGAGAATAGAAGAGAGTTCAGGTGTATGGATGCAAAGCAAGCCATGCTGCTGGGTCTCCATGCCTGCAAAATGGAGCTGGCATGTTTCAGTGAGCAGTGCAGATGTGACCTAACTGAACAAGGGCCAGAGGCTGAAGCGAGGCAAGGATGCCAGAACAAAGCTGTTGTAGGGCTCCAGCAACCAGCTGACACTTTGCTGTCTGCAAATGGAACTCACATAGCTGTTTGAGAGCAGGAATACGACCAAAGCTCATGTCGTGGCCTCTCACTGAGGCCAAGGTCAGCCATGGTGTTAGTCTAAGGTCTGAGGTTTGCATGAGAGGATGGAGAAGCTTCAGTGGGTCCATTTTTCTCTCCCCCACATTTTTGCTTTCAATGTTCAATATCATTGCCATTTGGTTCTCAGGAGGGAGATTTTCCCAGATGTTTTCTGGGAGCAAAAAGTACTGAAGGGAATAAGGACCTGTTATTCTTCTATGCCTTATCCAGAGAGTGGCATCCTCATTTTAGGAGCTATTTGCATTGCCTACCTTGGAAGCTGAACTGCCTTAGACCTCATATGCAGTTGATAGTGAAAAATGCTCAGAATGGCTTTCCAGAAGATCCCAAATTCGAGTTACCGTGGAGGCCTCCTGTCTCTTTCCATTAAGTGCGGTTAAACAGACTTAATTTTGGCCCTCTGAGTTTCACCTAAATTAGATGTCTGAGCACAGCCTGAGTAACCATCTTGGACTGTAACTGTGGCTTGATGTTGACACCCACCTGTCACAATTAAGTTTGTTACTCAGCACTGGTTAGGAAAGCAAAGCTGCTGAGACTGTAAGGAAACTATATTCTGAATCTGTTGCCTAAGGCACCTGCTCATATTTTAAGTATCAGATACGTATTAGATGTGGAAAAGTCACAAGGAAGCAGCTCAGTTCTGGATCATTCTTAAAGAAAACAAGGAAATAAAAACTGTGCCTGAACAGGTAAAGAAAGCAATATAAAAATATGTTCCTAGTTAAACATATAACTAAAGAAAACTAGCCCTACAGCTGCACAGATACTGTGATCTTTAGTGATACCACGCTAATTGAAAACAAGAAATCCTGGGTTAGAAATGAGAAGAATTCACAGCAATCCAAAATGGGGATTCTTATATTAATTTTCTTTAGTTTTTCATCTTAATGAAATTTTCAGAGCTGAAAACTGTGCCAACATTTTTTTGTTTTTTTTGTTTAAGATTCTTTAGGATGCTGACAGGAATATGTCACCTCTGTATCTCTAACATTTCCTTGTCTGTCACCTGACTGATATGTTTAGGGGACAACTTAGAGATGTGGTTGCATTTTAAGGGATTTGGTGGCCTTGTTCCCTTCATGTGACCCAAATGCTTCTTGGCTCACTCTGAGATCTACCCTTCTTAGCTCTCACTTTATTTCAATGGCCAAAGTGCATCAGGGTATATGAAAAATGTCAATTTTCCAAGTTGTATTTTTTGCTAGTGAAGAATAAAGTTGTCTATTGGTGAAGTGCCATACTACCCCAGGGCTGTTCCTAGAGAGCCAGAGCTGCTGGCTTTCAGACTGTTGGGCCAAAACACAGTGTTTGTACAGCCAAAACACAGTGAAGGACAGGACTCATTTGTTCGTGGATAAGGTTGTGTAACTGTGTGCACTGACACCTCAGGCATGTGGCAGATGGTGACTAAGGCATCTGGAAGGCCAGGTTAGCAGATCTGAGAGTAAGCAGTTCTTGAGTACGAATTCCAAACCACAAAATCACAGCTTGGAATTTGGTATGGAATCAGAATATGGGCTGAGAAACTGTTAAATAAAGAAAATCTTTGTGTTATTTCCAGTGTGTGGGAGACTGTAAGAAGAAACTTCAAATGTCCTCACGCTTCTTAACTGAGTTTCTTTCCATGCAGCAGAACTCTCAGTGTGCTGGTCCCTTAGAGATGGTGCCTGATATAAATGATTCTTCCTCATCTTCAGGGATCTGTCTGCCAGTATGCAGGAATTTTGCAGCTAAAATACTAATTAACCAGAAACAAAAGGAGGGATCAGAATGGATATCAATAAAATATCTGCTACTTTGATAATTTCACATTACAGTTAATCCCTCAGTATTACCTAAATCTCTTTTAATTCTCATCAACGGGATAATAACTTTGGCTGTTGTTGGCATTCAAACTAGGCTGCCATGCACTGGCAAGGGTAGTACTGGCCCTTTTCTTCATGTGTCAGTGGCACTATCAGCATAGCAGGACCTACTGGTTGAGTTTTGGCCTAGCAAAAAAAAAGTTGGTGTTCTGCTTTGTTTTAATTTCAGTGAATGGTGTCACCTTAATATAAATATCATCTTTAAAACACTGATCATTCCTTCACAAAAATTGTAGCTAGACAGGACTTTGACTAACTTTGACTAACAGCTAACAGCTTCAGATAAATCACGGAGTATCTCAAGTTGGAAAGAGATCCATGAGGAGCATTGAGTCCAACTCCCTTCTTCTCACAGGACCACCTAAATCATGTGACTAAGAGCATCATCCAGACACTCCTTGAACTCATGACTGCTTCCCTGGAGAGCCTGTTCTGGTGACTGACCACCCTCTGGTTGAAAAGCCTTTCCCTAATGTTCAATCTGAACCTCGACCAATGCAGCTCCATTCCATTTCCCCATGTCCTATCACTGCTCACCAAAGAGGACATCAGCAATTCCCCCTCCACTGGCCCCCAGGAGGAACCTTCAGACTGTGGTGAAGCGGTAGAGTCACCCCTTACCCTTCTCCCAGCTGAACAAGCCAAGTGACTTCAGCCACTGCTCATGAGTCTTGGCGCTTGAAACACTATACCAGTACCAAACCTACTCCCACCTCACTGAGGTATCCTAAACCTTCATGTCTATAAAATTAATGGCATCCAGTGTCACTCATCCATTCCATCTTCATGTCAACACCAATTACATAATATGCACATTTTGGATAGCACTTAATAAACTGTTCTTGGTTGCAGGAACAGTCACAGAGGACAGGTATTTATGACAAACTATTCCTTAGTCCTGCACCCTGCACTCTCTGCAGATCTAGGATGCTCTTTCCTTTCCGTGTGACCTCATGTAAAATATATTTTGGGGCATCAATGCCCTGTGGTTTAATTAGTATGGCTGCTTCTCGTTCTCCCTGGGGCTAGGCTGAGCAGTGACCTAACATGACAGTGTGTCAGATCTGGGAAGTTAATTCACAGCCATTTCTTCCTTCATCAGTATTGGCTGCCTGCTGCCCTCAGTCCTGATAATTATACAGGCAGTTCAGAGAGGTCTTGCTACTGAAGGACTATGGAATCCTTGTTCTTGTTTCTGGCTACTATGCCTGGATCTGCTTCTCCTAAGCACAGCTTCTATGAAGGTAGAAATTCAACACAAGCCAGTCATCACTTTCTGCCTCTGTGGCCAGTGGAGAGAGAGGGAGAGAATCTGATGTCCCCAGTGTGACTCATCCCATCCTAAACAAGACATCTAAAATAGGCAGGTATTAAGCAAATAATTCCAGAAGTTAGTTTATCTTTGGTATTAGTAGCAGATAGCCGTATTTGCTTTTTTTTTGCCAGCTAAGCTAGGTTCCATAAACCTGTCCTTTAAAGGTGAACCACTCTTTGCTGGGCAAATGTGCATCTTCTTTCTTACATTGCTACTTGCTCCTGGTAAAGCATTGCTGTAAATACTTACCAAGGAAGGGACAGAGGATAGTCATGGTTGGAAGCTGTGAGATCTACAGCTGTGGTGTCTGCTCTTTGCTGCTTGGGTATCAAGGAGGTGAGAATTGCACAGAAATGAGCCAAGGGAAGAAGTACAAACTGTTCTAAACTCCCACACAGCATTATCTAACTTTGTGAGGAAGCTATGAAATCTATTGCTTTGTTACCTTTTATGCCATATTAAACCTCTGTATAAAAACTATTACATTTTAATTATTATACAGTTGTGAACAGATATTTGATAATAGTGGGAAACTGCGAGAATGCAATGGTGAGCTGGTTAGGAGGGTGAGCCCCATGCTCACCCTCAACATGGCAGACATTATGCTACTTAAGCCTTGAAAACCTGAAGTAAAGGCATGGAAGCAGAAAAGCCCCATAATTAGGGCACCATGGTGTTTTACTGCATTCTTTTATTGGCACAAACTCTTTCCAGCATAACCAGATGAATCAGCCATCTGAGCCAATGTTTTGTAGTCATGAGTAAAGTGGTACTGCTAATACTAAATGATCTAGTTTGGTTTGAAATTAAGTGGACATAGATAAGAAGAAACTGGAGAGAGAAAACAGCAAGCGATCTTGAGAAATCGTCTCAGAGAATACGACCCTTTAGAAAAGTATGTGTTGTAGCTGTCTTGGCCGGTACAGTGGTATCAAAGGGCCTTTTCAAGGATTCACTGAGTGTAACTGTGTATATTTCCAACAAGTTCCAATGACAGACAAGGTCTCATGTTTAGCTGTGGGAAGAGGTGGTTTTGCTGCCCACCCTACCACAGGGCTGGAGATGATGTGCTCTGGGGCATGGGGCAGCCTCACCTGCCCCCATAGCCCAGTTTCCACTCTGGGACTTGCCTGCCCTGACACCCTTGCAACAGCAATGTCAGCATCAGCAGAAAAGAGGGACCTGCTGGGGTATTAGTGGTTTAAAACACCAAAAATCCGGGTCTGTTCCTCCAGCAACCCACTTGCAGATGCAGTGCAACAAATGGAGTTCCTATCTTCACAGTACCCACCACTGCTCAGCCCAAAATACACTTGCTTGCTTTTTCGGTTGTCTCATGACAGTACTGCAGTGCTTTTCTTTCACCTCTTATCTGGAAATAAATATACACATTTTGCTGTTCAAACTGCCAGCCAGCCTCTCACTCTTCAGTAAATTTCCAAGTCATAAGTGCTCAAGTTTTGCCCAGTTCCCACTGCCTGTGCTGATGCTGCCTCTGAGGGGTCAGGTAGAGATAAAAGTCTCTACTCTTCCATCTCCACCCGCTCCTCACATTGCTGTAGAAGTGTTGGACCATTGCTCCCTTTCACAGAGGCTGCATGAGCCCTCGCAGCCACCACTGTCAGGTGGGCACTCTGTCCTCATTTGTACACTGCTCATGAAAAAAAAGGCAGCTAATATTACATGGTATCTAGGGACAGGGTGGAAGTCTAACTGGTTAGTGCAGCCACTCCACAGCAGCTGGTGGGAGCACTTCACGGTCTCAGCATATTTAGTGTGCTGGTTGTATCAGAGCTGGAGCATGCCCTCGCAGCCAGAGCTGGCAGCTTGGAGCCAGCTCCATCCTGGGAGCCGTGCACTGAGAGCCTGAGGGCAGCCAGAGCGCAGAGCCTGCGGCCTGGCTGGGTGACGGGCAGGCCTGGCCTCCCACGGCTCCCCACGCCTGGCAGTGAACGCGGCATCTTAAAACTGGCATTTCACCTGTGGCCCTGCTGGGAGAAGGAAAGCATGGTTGTGCTCCAGGTGCGTGAGCTGCTTGCCACCAGCTCCACTGAAGGGTGTGGAAGGATGCTGCTGACTCCCTTAAAGAATAGCAACAAATTGCTGCACGCAAATTCTGTAAAGAAAATGTTTTATTTAAAGTGTTAAATACCATCACCAGAATGAGTTTGATTTACATTAGTTGGTATTCGTTACAGGCCGAATCTGCCCTTTTTTTTTTCCCCAACTGTAATTCCTTTTAACTTTTTAAAACGTACTATTTACAAGACAGCAGTGATCACTGGAATAGTACTATTTACATGACTAAACCATAAGTAGAGTTGCAGACGTGTGAAAATTAAAAAAAATACATTAATTTTTTTAAAATAAATACTGCATAATGACAGTTATATACAAACCTTCCATGCGTCATGTCCTTGATTTCAAAATTTGAAATAATTTATAGAGGACTATGCATACAAGAATGTGTGAGCACATCTCACAGTGTCAGGAAAATGGTTATGTATTTTTGTTTAACATCCTAGGGGACATTCTAGACTGCATGTTAATAGTATTTATTTGCTGCTGGTAGACAGGTGTCTAAATTATTTCAATAAATATAATTTTACCAGTCTGTCTATTAATTTAACAATAATCCATTATATAAACTCTGCAGACAAGACACAATCTCATTTTCTATGATATTGCACAAAGTAAAAGGCATTATAAGTGATACTGTTATTACTTTTTCCCTCTTAAGAGGCATGTACAATTTGTTAATGGGAAACTTCAACAGATTTTCAAATAAAATCAGAATAATTCTGTGTGGCCATAAAGGTAAATGTAATGTACTTCAAAAATTATTGCAAGATTTCAATATTAAACCTTAAGTAGGTAGTCAATGCATACAAAGACCCAGGGGAAAAAAAAAAAGAAGGATATTTTGTTATTAAACATCAGCCAGTTACATTCCCTTTAAATAAGGTAATTTAATGAGAAGCTTGAACTTGCAGCACCACCCAACGGTAGTTACTGTCTGCTACAAAACCCAGGGTTTTGAAGATCCATTAACTGCAGTGAGGTTCTGGTAATGGTGTCAAATAGCTGTCAGAGTGGTACTGATAAGCTTTCTTTAAGGCTATTTTACAAACCAAAGACTGATATTTTCCAGACTGATATTACCTAATTATGCCTTTTGCAACGCAAATGCAATTTATGAAAATTGAACTTTACAGCAGAAGAACTGTATGGATTTGTAACCTTTGTTGCTTTTGTTATTTCAAAAATGTAGCAATCAATTTGGTATAGTGCAAATAAAAGTGCTTAAATTTGCTTCCTAAAAATCAATCAGGTACTTAATTTTTCCTCTTTCCAAAAACCTTCAAGAAATGATAGTTCAGCCTTTGAATGAAAGATGCTGGTGCTGAAAACAAATTTATTGAAGACATCTTACAATGGCCACATAATTCCAGTATTTTGCTGTAGAATTCAATTTGAAGATGAGAAAAAATGAAAATAAGTTACCATGCACTGTACAATAAATTGCAAAAGTTCAAATATCTTCTTTATCAAATACATGCTGAATTACATTAATGTACTCCCAAGCCATGTTGCAAAATCCTTTTCAACATGCTTGAAAAAAAGTAAGCTCTTAAACAATATTTTTGTCAAATAATTCAGAAATGCAGAACAATCTGCAACCCTGAACCAAATATGGGGCATAAGAGAGTAAGAAGTCAAAAGGTAGCCATTTTAGAATATGCTGATCGTCCTGGGAGGTAGAGGGGAAAAAGAGCAAAAGGAAGAAGAGAGACTGGGAGGAGAGACAGAGAAAGAAGGAGGTAAAAGAAGTGTACAATTTGCACATTATGTTGAACTTTACAAGGCTTGTACCTTTTACATTTAAATAAATTTAATATATTACACTTATTTCTTGTCACATAAACAGAATTTTAAATATTTGCTAGAAATTATTTTTTATTTTTAATATAAGTCTGCAAAAACACAGACCATGACTGGTTTAAAGAATGATAAACGTGGTGTGTCTTTGTATCACCCTGTTGCATTCTCTTCCCTTTAAAACCATGCACTAGTGAAATTTATTTTTAAAAATAATATAAACTGTTGAAAATGGCTGATTTATTCTTTTTTTTTTTGCAAGTTGCAGCCCCAAGAAAATAATTTAAGTGTTCAGCTAAATCTGTGTCCATGCAAAAAAGTTTCTTAATTTCATACAGTACAGTATATCCACAGAACTTTATTTTTCAGAGAGTCCATCATGTCTGGGGTTTCACTGCGTGAATAGCTGGAGGTATGAAGCCCACCACTTTAAGTCTTGAACCTTTTCAATATGAAGAGTTTTCAGATCTCAAGCAACTGCTGCAAGTGTCAGTTGAGTTTTCCAGAATCCTTACATTCTTCCTTTCTTCCAATGTCTGCTAATCCACTGCCTTGTAATGTGGCTTCATGCGAGGGTAACTCCGTTTCTGTGGCATAACCAAGCTTTAGGAAGGGAGGGCAGATAAATAAAGAAACGGGAGCAACAAAACAGATATGCCATTGAAAAGGACTTTTGTTGCATGAAACAGATTGATTTTTCTTTAGTTTAGTCCATGGCTTCAGATTGGACAAAAACTGAGTCCCTGAACTCCAAACCTATCAGTTCTTCATGATTTCAGTCCATCACCTGAGGGCCTTCTGTAGGGCACAATGTGTGCAACTTCCTTGAGAACACAGGATCGCGTTGCAGCCCTAGAAACAGGCTCAGAAGACACAACATTAAGCATGCAGTGTTACCAGGGTTTGCGACCTGTAATTTTATTTTTTTGTAACGCTGGTTGCTACGACAACAGTTTCACAGCTGCTATGAGCGTGAATATGAAGGTCCTGTTGAACTTTCAAGAGATGACTGGGAAGCTCTTCTAGTGAGAGGAGCTAAGGTTGGGTCTACTAGCGAAGAAGGAGGGAAAAGTTTGAACCACCCAATCACCATGTTGGACAGGTCCAGTTCATCTAAAAGTATCTGTGCCACTCCCATAAAGGATTTGTGATCCATACGTCCATAGTCTCCCCAAACAATTATCTGTGAGGAGAAGAAACACAAGAAAAGAGAAAAAATTTCAGCAAAAATTACAAAAGCTTTAATCTGATTCGTCAAAAGTCTCTGCTTATTTAATTACAGTAAGGAATGAAATATCTGACTGCTGCCATAGTTTAGTTCTGTGTATACTAATCACAATGCAGTGACAGAAATGATCTGGGCACAAACAGTTATCCACGATACCAGAGAAAACCCAGTGAGAGGAGCCCATACATATAGTAGAAGCAAAATAATCTCAGTTCTACTTCCAAACTCAGTTTCTACTTGGATAAACAGCTATTACTGTTGTATTTATCTGCTCAACAAGTATATCAAATATGAGAATTTATTGCCAAATGAAGCTTGAAAGAAGTTTGAAACTCATTCAGTGAAAACTGTACAGGTGACATTTTCAGGTTTAGAGGAATATTAATGCAAATTACCTGTAAAACTTTCCCTTGGGGACTTTCTTCAAATGATAGAAGTTGCTGATAAAGTGGTTCCAGCGTTTTTCTTGCTACCTTTGTTTTCTTTTTGGCTATGCAGACTCCATTTTCTAATAGATACACCTTTACATATGGTGCTTAGAAGAACGAAAATAAAGAATAGTAAGTAAAGAAGTCCAGATTTTTTTGTGTAACATACACACTTTCTATCACCATACAAAAAACTGCTTTTAATGGATATATAACTTATAAGAACAAATCTCCACAAGCAATGTTAACAATTATTCCCATACAAAGCATCCATGCTTTCTTTACTCTTCTCCTTGGGTGTATTTTTTTCTTGATTTATTCTGTATATCTCTGTTACCATGAAACAATTCAGATTTTGACCTGAAAAAATCAGGTATTCCTATATATAGCATCCCTATACTGTGCAGTATGCAAAATAGGGCTATTAAGTAAATGCACGACTTGCAATGACTTTGGTGAGATTTGGATCAATGCTCCAAATTGTTAATAATTTAAAATTACCTACAAGGTGAAAATCAGTGAAGAAAAGACTCTGACACAATTTCTATTTTGGCGGAAGAGCTTCCTAAAAATATCATTATATTGTCCTTTTCACATAGTGTTATAGGACATCAGATTATGAAATATGGAGTAAGTATCAAATACTGGTCTACTTTTTGAGTGGGTACCTATTCCACATCTCTTGATTCCCTCTTCATTCCTACGATTCCCATATAAAATCTTCAGTATATACCTTTCTTTCTACCCCATACTAAAGGATGCCTTTACTATTATCCAAAACACTTTCGCATCTTCTGGCAGGCTGATTTTTAATTTCCTCCTGAAGTAGGGCTGATTTTTGGTGTATCATTTCAATACATTATGCATTTCAGCGTACATACAACACTGTAATCTACTGAGATGTGAATTTGGTAAGAGTTGACAAAGCTGAACAGAAAAGCCACGTTTTTTTTGGTAGAATGCTATTCTTAGAGTCATAGAATCATAGAATATACTGAGTTGGAAAGGACCCATTAGGATCATCAAGTCCAACTCCTGGCCCTGTGCTAAGATTGTTACTAAGGTTTTTCTTCCTTACCTGGCAGTGTCTTTGAACCTGGTTTTACAACAAGGCCACGGGCTCGGATTATTTCTACTTCCAGTTGTCCTTTCTTGTCCATCATTCCCACCTGAATATCTCCTAGATAACAAAAAGAAATCCCAGCATTGTAATTCAGTACTACTTTAATATATGAAATATTGAGAAAATTTCTAGGATGAGTATGTGGTGACTTGTATTACCTGTTTTCTATCAATAAGTATGATCTGGATTTTAACACTAGATAACTTACTACTTACCCTCTTCATTGTTGTTTATGTTAGTAAACAATTTAAAACCTCTGCAATAACACCTTGTCTCCCATCTTCCATGCCTCTATTACTTCAAATAAATTTCTCTTTCTTAAGAGTTTAATATAAAATAAAAGGCAGCAAGAGAATTAATACAAAGCAGCTCTGTAAAATTGCCTGAAATCTCTTCACTGTGCCTCTAGTTTAAGACAAGGTATGAAAAGATAACTCATGAATATAAAATTCTGTAAACACAATAATAACAAATATTTTGTACCTAAATTACCTATTTTTATACAATACTATCCAAGCAATTCATAGAAAAGATTGGTCTCATTAGCCCCATTTTAAAGATGGAAAACTGAAGAAGAGGTAAAAGGGTGAATTTTTCAAAGCACCTTTCTACTTTTGCATGTCTTCATAAGCATCCACAATTACATTCAACTTTGGCTGAGGTTACAGCTTTGATCTTAACTGAGTTGTTTAAAACCACAAGAGAAATCCATATTTAGAGGGAATCTAGATAAATTCCATGTTCTAACTACTTGACCAGATAGAGTATATCATATCTAGAGGACATAAACACTTACCCATTGATGGCGTTGCCAAAGTCTGTCGTCCTACAAGCTGGGCAGGACCAAGTCCATCCAGAAAATCACTGAACTGGCTATCTGCAGCCAACCTCACACCAGGGAAAATCAAACTAGAAATAATATTGAAAAAAGCAAAAAAATAAATACACTTAAATTTGCCCTTTGTTTGTTTGTGTTTTATTTGTTTGGTTGGGTTTTGTTTGTTTTATTTTGGCTTGGGTTTGTTTTTTGTTTTCTAGATGTTTTGCACTTAATGTTTGTGGGTTTGGTAGTACTGTAAGGAACTTTCAAAACAATTACTGTAATTTTCAAAATCCCACAGTGTTCAACAAGCAGCAATTTAGCCTCCAGCATATAAACAAACAGGTAAAGAAAGCACTAATCCTCAATAATTTCCACATTAGTATTCTGCCATCATGTTCTCCTTTTCCAATATATTAAAGACCACTGTTAATTATCAAAGTATTCATATGACACCAGTTTAAGATACTAACACACACTCTTACCACTGACTTAGTTACATGAAGGTTAAATTGCTCACACTTCTCAGTTACTCTGAATTCAATGGCTAAATATCAAATGTACACAATGAAACGATGACATTAGACCTAACACTGGTTGCTATTTTTAAAATCGCCATTCATTCTAAATATTTTGTTTAAAATGTCTTTGAGAATGACATCTATTCAATAATAGAATTGAAATCCCCTGTGGCAAATGACCAAAGTAACTTAAAATTAAAATGCTTGCCATAAATTATCTGTGACTCACTACAGAGCAACAAGAACTAGTGAAATTTGTAATGACCAATCATTAAGAAATGGTCATCTCAAATGCGTATAGTGCATCAACTTGGACACATAAGACATATTGTGCAGCATAGATGTACTGTCCAGTACTGTGAACACCACTAATAAATCAACCTACAGTAAGACTTTTCTGGGCAATGTCTCATATATAACACTCAGAAGTTTTTAACTTGGGCTTTTATGAAAACCATGATACATGACAGACTCGTACTTCTGCCCAGATAATTTCTCCAGGATTAAAGTAGCAGAATCTTTGAAAAACTCTTGACCCCAGTAAATGACACCTGGAAATGCTCTGGAAATGCTTTGTTCTGCAAAGCACTGACATATGCCAGGAGTTTTTGGAAGAGAACTTGTCCACATCTGTGTTTTACCTGATGTACTGCACCTGCGCCCCTCCTGACACACCTTATGATGATGATCTGACCTACCATGTGCCCTTCTCATAGCACAGCAGAAATGTTCCTCCTTCCTGCACCAACAGTGGGAGACTCTTTCAGTCACAGGGGAAGACAGGCTTGGTCCATCAATGACACTAGCTTGTGAAGGGAATGCTGACTGAACAGGACCTACAGCACGCACTGTGCCTCTCTCTAACGACCAGTTTCATGGACAAACGTCAGGACACCACAGTTGTAAATGCTGCTTACTTTCCCTCAGAGCTGTAGCTGTTCATGCTCCCGTCTGTCGACTCCCGGCTAGCCTGACGAGTCATCCAGTTCCTCATCTCCACGGCCAGCCCTGTCTCAGTGCTCCTCTGGACAGTGCTCCGCAGCTTCTTGCCCCCTGCTTCTGTGGAGACAAAAGAGAAGCCCCCATGGCACTGTGTTGTCATAGCTGGGCAACCGCGCACACCCCTGCTCCCTGTGGCACAAACACTCAGACCCACAAATTAATGACCTGTAACAAAACTTCCCTTTAAAAATTATCAATTTTTTTAGTTACAGGCAAACAGCATCATAAATCTCTTTTACAGGATCTTAGTTCTGTCACTGCCTGCTTTCCAAGGTCAGACAACCCAAGTCTGCCCACGGAGGCAACCAGATTTGAACAATCCATAGTCTAGCATGTTTAAAATATAGTCTCCCTGGATGAATAAATCCCTCTTCAGAATTCAATTAAAATGTTACCATGATGTCAAAACCTGCAGAGAAATGTTCTAATTCAGATGAAATACTGTTTTATAAACATTTGGCCATTATCTGCTAAATCACCTCACAGATATCCATTAGTGAAGATAGTAAACCACAAATCAAAAACCCTTCCCATGCTTTCTTCTCTATTCACTAGACGCTTTAAATTTATATTTAAAATATACAGTATTGATTTTTATGCACAATATGAAACTATTATCACCTCCAAGAATAACAATTTTTCTATCTATTCACGTAATTTAATTTTACTTGTAAAAACAGCAATGTGACAGATGTCTGGGTATCAGACAAGGGAAAAAATACTCAATATAGTAGCTTTTTAGTGTAGGAATTTTGATCAAGACCTCAGCTGGAAGAAATGAATAGGAAGGAAGCCTCAGTTTTCCTTTCATGAGTAAGACAGCCACTCCACGTCATTTCTGATTTTAAATGCTGTTCCCTGCAATGGGGCAAGGAATTCTGCATACTGCTTTCTTCTAATCTGTTCTATGCACCTCTGAGTGCAGCACAGTGATGTGTGATACACTGATATTATAAAAGAGCAAGAACTTTAAACACGCTACAGTAAATAATAACAGAATTCTTAAATACTGATACAACGAGGGTAGAGTAATATCCAATATACTAGGATATCAATGGACTCAACCTCCTTCTGCAGTTGTTCGTAGCATCTGCTACCCTTTACACCTTCTCTGCCTTGTCATGTACCAGAGGTCAGAAGAACTTCTGGACCTGTGAGGCTGGTGAAGCTTTAGAGATTTGAAAAAGGAAACGAGCAAAAGGAGGAGATTGTCCTGGGCTGCGGACTATCACACCTCAGGGGGAATGTGCGAGCACAGGGACTGGCTTAGAGTAAGAGGATCTGCACCCTTGGACAGGGAAAGGGAGAGAGACATCAATTTCAATGTGTGCACTCAGTGTCACTGTCCTAGAGGCTGCAGCGTGGGTTGAAGTCTCCCAGGCCCCTCAGTCAGGAGGAATATTAGGTCAGATAAAGAACATGGGAAATTCAGTGAAGTGGGAACTAGACACGAAAAATACCTTGAAAACCACTGTCTCCTTGTCAAGAAAGATTACTAACTCTGCAATATTTAGCAACAGTGAGACATTTCTACAGCAGTATCATGAGCGGTTCAAATCATATTGCTTATTACAAGCCTTCTACATATTCCTTAAGACCATAACTTTTAATCAGTACATATAAATAGTAATAATAATAGAAGTAATAATTTTCATCTAGAACTTCAGCTACCCAAATGAATTCAGTACACACTAGAATGAAAAAATAAATTTTACTGCATCAAAATTACTTCTAAAAATGCCCATCAATACCTGATGCAACAAATGCAAATAAAAAAGATACCAGGCTACTACAACATATGAAAAATGAAAGTCAGAAATCAACAATTTCATTTTTTTGGGGGGAGGTTGTACCATTCTAAGTGCCTTCTGGTTTATTATTTATATTCAACTAATGAAAGCTGGCAGCTGACTTCCAACAGTGGTCTGGAGCTGTTCTAAAATACAAGCACTCATTTCAAAGAAATATTCCCACAAAACTACCAGGAAAATATTGTGCTATAGTTTTGCAGAAAAGGTGCACTGCATCCTAGTTACATATGAAAGGCACACAGCTCCTGGTGCCCCACAGGATATCACTCTTCTGTTCTAAGAACTCTTTTGATGAGTAAATACTCATTTTCATTCAGCCTTGTTGAATGATGGTCATTCTTAATTCATTCTTGTAAACATGAAGTCTCTAATGCAAATTTAAAAGAACATCTACATCTTGCATGATTCTTCAATATCTTCATGTATCTTTCAAAGGTTTGGGAGTTTGGAAGAAATTTATGTTCAATTATGTAATATGCAAAGGAGTATATAGTAAGTTTTATTAATTTGTAAGGCAGATATTTTTTCTGAACTAGAATTATAAGTCTGTATGCCTTCAGTGTAGAAGAAGAGAATAAAAAAAATGAACACATCCACTGCACATCAATTTACTGAGAAATCAAGGTAGAACTCGTGCAACTGCCATTCAAGTCTTCCTAGAGGCACAAATGTAGCTGTTCATAGCATCCATCTAAACCTTATTTTTAAGCAGTTTTACTTTCCCACATTCATTTTAACTGAATTAAGTGGTCTGGTTCATGTGACAAGAGGCACACAAAGATACAACTTTGATACAGCATGGAAGTTAGGCATGTGTAGTGCATCCAACTTTTGTATAAGTGTGAGTGGTAAACAGCAATTATTTTGCCCTTAACACTGAATTTAAGGAGGGCTGAAAGGAGGCTATGTGAATAACTATTTCCCAGTTTTCAATAGAGACAGGCAGTGCTCTCTGATGGTCTCCAAAGAGAAAGATCTGACCTTTCATCAGAAAGCTCCTAATCATGATATTGATGCTTCTTGAAGTAAGAATTGAAGATTTTAACAGAAAAATGGCAACTTGGAATAGAATTAACAGAAGACTCAGATCTGGGTGGTGTGACTCCTGGGCCACTGCTTTCGATGTGAATATTCTTTCAGATGAAACTTGGCTAAACTAATATACAATAATATACGAGAAATACCTCCACTTGCTTGCCCACAATACTAGCAATATATTTGTCCCTGGAAAAATGTTAATAAATCAAAAATAATCCTACAATTCCTCAAACAATTTAAAAACAAAGACAGTATTTATGTCACCCATAATTCATGTTTCATAGACGCAGCATTAAAATTTTTAAAAGGTTTCAAGTAGCAATGAAAACACAAAATAGCTACTCAAGTCAAAGAAATAGCCTTTGCTGCCATACCCAAGCTGTAGCTGGTAGAATTCCTACCTGGAAATTGACACCTCCTCTCTCGTGTTAATTCAACTACTCATGTGGCTGCAGTCCATACTGGACCCAGATCAAAAGGAACAAACTAACAATATGATTTAAAGTTGTTCTTTCTTTCAAGACAGATAATTTCTGAAAAAAACATTTGTGAAGACAAGCATACAGCTGAATGAACCCAACCAAGGCGATACTAGCCTCTAGCTAGATTAGTAACTTGGGAATGCAGCACTAACTCAGAAATAAACATCTAACTGGTGTCACTGTAAAAGCGGGGGTTGGGTTTATAATCCTAAAGTATATATACTTATACAGTCATGTTATGCATGCTGTTTTAGTCTTACCAAATGAAAGCATACAGAAATGAGAGCTTAGAAGTGTACTTTGTTGTTATGTTGCTGAGTATCCACAATCAAAATCATTGTACTCACAATGTCCTAAACTCTAATAAAGAACATTGAAAATGTTCTCCAAATTAGTATAAGCTAATTGCCCTAGCAAAAAGAAATTTCTCTCAAGTCCCTACCACAAAATATGGAATACATTATCTGAAAAACACTAGTTCAGATTCTTGCAGCCATATTGTAAGGAGTGGAATAAATTATCAGAAATAATTGCTTTGGTATTTATGAAAGCACATTCATTCTTACAGTTAATCACACTGGTAATTTAACTAATATGGTTACTGCAAATAGACTCCGCAGGCCACATTTTCTAAGTTACACACGGAATTATTTGTTCCCACAACTTGGAGTGCAAATCACAAATTAGGGATGCAAAAATACTGATATGCTCTTCAATAGCAGATGAGGACAAGTCAAAAACTGCAGTGAATGCAACAGATTACCTTCCATCATCTGGGATCTAGCCAGATGAAATCTGCCGCTGGCAGTGAGAATGAGAGCTCTCAGCTTGCTCTCAGCAGGAGCTTCCTACAACTGCTCCCCAGCAGGCACAGAGCCAAGAGAGGACATGGCACAGGCACAGGCAGGCTGGCTATGCCAGTCCCCAGCTGGTATGTGATCTCTTGGTAGGATCTGTACGGAGTACAGAGCAGCTGTGGCTTCAGAAACACACTTAAACGCTTGAGGTGGCTCTTCTCTGCTCTCCCCACCTCACCAGAAATGCTGCATAAAAACTCCTTCAGCATTTTCATTTGAACTCAGGATTTAGATCCACAAAGAAAATAAGCTGCCTTAAAGTGCCCATTTTTTAAGACTAAAATTCTTTACATACCTAGTTACCTCCTCCGGGTATGTTAACAACTGGCTAGATAAAAGACAGTCTAAGAAAATTCGAACCTATGGGAGAAAAGGGAGACAGGGTAGGTCTCAAATTCCCTTGCAGCCACACAGCTGTTTTCGGAGCAGCCCAGGTTTTGTCTGCATTAAACAAGGCATTTAGCTCTTGCTGAAGCAGTAGGGAGCACAGCCAAGTTGTTTCTTTCTTTGTGTTACCCACAGACCCCAAGCAGAAGACATGGTTTAGGATCTACTAATTTAAGCAGGATTTGGGAAAAGCAGATTTCATTGTCACTTGAGTCTGAGCTCACTTCACTGATTCTCATAGGCCAGTGCTAACAATCAGCTTACGAAGTTTTGTGTTACCATCCTTCCAATGGACATTTTCACAGTGCAGGCTGTCACCATTTCTGAAACCAAAAGAGCATTGCAGACCCAGGGAGAAACTATAACCAGGGGCTCTCCCTTACATGTAAGGAAGAAGGGAAGATCTGCATTCTAGTTCCTGCTTCCATGAGTATCTGAATGTAAAATACTGATAAATTTTGACTGGGACCAGAATGGCCTGCCCTGATAGGCCCAAAGCAGAGCTGCCTTCAGTAATAAAGCTCTTCAGCATGGGAGCAGCCGGGTTTGGAAAGTGTGAGAGAGTCTGGGCTGACAACCTCAGTCTGTCCCATGCATTTTTAAATTTCTTGGGAGGCCTCATTCGTCTTTCATTTTCGGTCAAGAAACACTTCTTCACTCTTGTCCTGTTCTTTGTGTTTCCTCCTCTCTCCTTCCTCTGGTCATAATGGAAACATGGTTAACTAAGATTAAGGTTAATTAAGACAGCACCTAAGAAAAAGAAAAAAAGGGAGAGCTGAATTAAATAATCAGCTGCAAAACTGTTGCTTGAGCTTCTGGTCAAAGGCTGCTATAGAAGTTTTGGCATCCCATTCTTGATGAATTTCCTACAGGACCCAAGAGGCAGCCATCATGAATCTCATTTTTACCTGGGCAGATTGCAGCATCCTTCGTCTGCATTCCACTTCCCTGTCATGGCAGGGCTGGTCATTTGTTCAGTCAACCCTGCGCCTTGCTATAGTCATGTAATGTGAAGTCACTTTACTACACACGGTTTCCACGCAATGCTGTGGTTTAAGGCAAGCACCTGCTCCTTATTCTCTCCCACATCTTAATGTGTTTAAAGCTGTATTCTGCCACTTCAATTTCACTGCCGTTATGATGTCCATTCTCCAGTCTTAACTGATCCTTCAGCAAATTGTTAAGAGCATCAGAAAAGAGAAACTGTTTTCATCTGCATGTGGCATCCATCACTTTAAGATCTTCAACTTATGGACTTATGTTCCCAAAAGGGTTTTTGAAATATTTTTACAGGACTGAAGTGTTCACAAAGAGCTGTTTTCCTACATACACAGTAAGTACTTAATGTTCCTAAAATTTTAGTATCCCCATCATTATTATTCAGAATCACACGCTACATATAAAAAGGACACATAACCATCTTGAACACCCTAGGGCTTGTTTTCAATATCTGTGCTAAGTAACACTCCTGGTAACCCCAAATAAGTATACACAAAACCACAGCACAGAGGTTTGATGCTTGGCCATTCCCTTGACAAAGAATTTACCCTGATAAGAGACAGCTGTCCCAGGGAATCAAAACTAATTAACCACAGCTGTAAGGAAGAGAAGGGTTAGTACTGAGGTAATTTCCACTTCTCTTTCAGTTACCAGGCTCTGACTATATAACAACAAACATGCAGGCTATGCAGGTCTGGTTGGATCCTTTGTTTTACAGATGCTGATTACAGATCTTGACAGTGAGATGCAGATCAGGAATAGAAGTACACACAGCCACTCAAGCCTTTCCAGCACCACTGCAGAAGTCTCTGTTTCTGTTACTGATACGGACATCAGCTTTCTAGGTGTGGTCAGAGGATTTACCCACCAAAAGCCATCACCTGCTGTAAACTTGAACACAGAGATATGACAACAAACAAGCACATGGCTCTGCAGCCCACAGCTGTATGTCCCATGAGACAAGTGACCTGAATGAACAGCTCTTCAGGAGCCTCATTTAGACCAGTTACGATCTCCACACAGATAAATGTTCTTATCATTCAAATGTAATAGGTGTATAATAATTTGTGCATATTTTGTGCATGTGTCAAAACAGAACGGTAGCATTTTATATCCACTTTGTACATCCTGTACAGCAATCTATATAACTACAAAAAGTGCAAAGCAGTGGGAAATCAGTCTCATCCCCAAGCTATTAAAATCCTGAAAAATAGAGCAAGCAATTTTGTGGAATTACATTCTAATTTTGTATATCATTTATATAAAGAATAACGAGAGGTGCACATCTTCATCACAGGAACTCTTCACATCCAGTCTCTGATTTTGCCAATGACAAAGGATGATCATCTTAAGTAAACCATTTCTGCAGTTCTAAGAGATAATGTTTTCATGTTTACACATACATTCAATTTTCTGGATGTATACCATTATAATGGATTTATTAATAACCATTATTTCATGCAGTGCCAAGAGCAGAATAAAAATGCTTAAATAGCAAAGAGTACATATACTGAGAAGCTTAGAATTGCCTTTTTTTTTTTTGCCTTTTATGGAGTGAGAGATACTTTCTAAATATGGAATAATGGCAGTAACACTAGTCTTTACCCTAACCTTGATTATTTTTATTATAGCAAGGATCACCGCATACACTATCAGACAGATCTGTGCAGCATTTTTGAATGATGTAGCAAGTGTGTTGAAACAATTCAACACCCTCTATTAAGGCTTAATGAGGTAGATCGTGCCAAGAAGTTGGATGGCTACTGAGATTACACAAATTAGAAACAGCTCTTCCTCCTTTGCTTTGTCTAAGATGAGTAATGATCCTATGCAAATATCATTATTTAAATAACCACAGTTCAGAAAAAACGAGCAAATTTCACATTGTAATGACCCATTTTCAAACTACTGCTGTTAAACATTTACCTCTTCAAATTGAAACAATGACAACACAGTGTGTTGCTGCTCTGATTACACTCATGACCTTGACATTGAAAAATGACAATTACAGCACGTAGACATGAGACAGGTTTTTACACATTTATGTAGGTACCACCATAGATGCAACCTATCATACACTGCAGCTTCACTGCTGCTGCTACAGCCATACCCGAATTATGTGCCAGCTATTCAGGTACATGCTGCAGTGTAACCAGCAGCTCAGAAGAGAAACACAACTATAAGAGAAACACAGCTTTAAAGATCTACTGGGCATTTCTAACTCAAGTTGAAGTATGTTGTACTTTGAATGTCAATCCTTCTGCAGTTTCTTCTACTTTTCCCTTAGTTTTCCATAATACAAGTGGTTTTTTTGGTCACGCTCTTTACTTTGCCAGCAACAGTATAGTTTTTCCTATGCTTATTTTTTTAAAGGTCTTATAAATCTTGGCATCTACAGCGACTCCATTAGTATAGTACCTGAGTATAACTGGTAAAAACACTTGTGACTTGCTGGAAATGCCTGCTGTATTGCCTTCATCCTGAAACTTAGCCCATGGAACTGCAGAAATGGGACATGCCCACCACCATGATGGAAAGGCTGACTCAAGTCAGCCCCCGAGCTGTGCCCTAACAGCAAAAAGGAAAAATTATCAACTATAAACTTAAATGTCGTGCAGATTCTTACAGAACAACTATTACTACATATTCAGAGTGCTTTTTATCCTCCAAGATGAGTGACCCCACTATTGCATGAAATGTGCAGCAGACCAGCTCTGGTGTGTTAGCAACAATCAAGCCAAGATCTTTAAAGCTTCATCTCTTACAGTGGATAACCTGTCACAGGGCATTATACTCTTCTTTCATATCCTTCCTTGGCTCTGCCTATGAACATTCCACATAAACAAGGTCATCTTTACCACCAAGGCCAAAATGTAGGCCAATTCCCCCAAGATGATGTAGTTATTCTCATTTTCTTCATTGCCTGATACTCCTGTATTCCTTAATCTTTTTAGGATGGTAATTTTAAAGCATAACTACTTCATGTGCAGAATTCTCTTCACTTTAATAATTACTACGCTAATGAATTTATTGTTACTACTTCCTCCTTTTTCTATTTCTGGCCAAATTATTGTCTGCTTGTTATTGTCTACTGGGACCTCCAGAGGCACACTGTGATCTGGCGGTCTAACCACAAGAACAGAATCCAGGAACTGCTGAGTTTTATTCCAGCTCTACCAATGTACAGTGATTAACTGGTGAGAAATGCCACTGAAGCCATTACCAGTGCTCAACCGAGCAGCTCAGTGTACCTTTAAATAAGTCCTGAGCCTTCACTCAGAGGCAGCACTCCCACTGACACCTATTCGGGATCCAACAACCCCTCCAGCAAGTTTCCCAGATAGTTAGCAGCCAGGTGACAGGAAAGTATAATGTGCTTCTATTCCTGCTGAACTCCTGCAGCAACACTTAGATACTTCTTTCAGTAGACATCAATATGCAAAACTGTAATGTAACTTCTCCCCAGCTAACGCAACTAATTTTTGCTATTTTTGGCATGATTGTCTTGGGCTGAAGAACATTCTGTGGCTTTTTTTTTTAATTGCCTTTTGTTTTTCTAACATACTGGGAGACCAAATTGCTTTCCAGTTCCTTCTGAATTAATTTATGTCTTAAATTATCATAAACTATCTCTTGAATTGTCTTCAGCACCTGCAAAGCATTTGGCTTTCCCCTTCAATCTCATAGCTTCACCACCACCCAAAAACTTTGGCAAAAGAAGATATTAAATTGAAATATACTTCCTTTTGGCGGGCATGGTTCTGCACGCAGATCTTGCCCTGACCAGAAGCTCCACAGCTGGATTTCTGGCAACGTGCTATTTAACTGTTTATAACAACACCTCAGTGTAAATGCAAATCAGAAGTGAATGTAAATAGAGTATAAAAAGGAAACCATAGTGAAAATTTATAACAGTAAACAATACACACAGTGTAATTTGAGGAAGTACCAAGTTACCCGTCCCACTCATAAAAGCAGACGTAGGCTTTCTAGCAATCACATAATGTGATCTGACCCTCTCTTCTTTTCTCTGCATGTTGGATAACTCTACTTCTGCAGTAAGCTTCCTGTACATAAGAATTCATTTGCTCACGGGAAAGTTTAGTACACTCATGCACAACTTGTAAATATATCATGTGCATGAAATTTTGCACTATGACTACACAGATATCTAAAAGGATGTCACATGCATTTACACTGGAAATTCTCTCATCTTTTGACAATCACAAGATTTCTTTTATTTCAACAAAGCCAAGATTTCAGAAAAAATACGAGGCTTGGAATGCTTCAAGAGCATTCATACAGATACTGATTTGTAGTCTGTCCCCACACCTCTTCAACAATTTCCAAATAATTTAAGCCTGTTCCAAGTGTTATTTGACACCAATTCTCACTTCAGTAACCAGGCTATACATTTTATCATCAATTAATCTGGCAAAAAAAAAATGCAAAAGACACCTCTTTAAAATCCTTGATACTTTGACAACATAAATAATTTGCTCTGGCACCATGTTAGTCCTGTGCATACACATGCAGGCATGCCAGAAAGAAATTGATGATACAAAGAATTATTTTCTAACACCTTTTACTAGATGTCGCTAAGAATAATAAACTCTTAAATAATGAATGTGCATAAACTTGAAGGATCCTTCTCAACTGATCAGCAGGTAAGAAATGCTACTTTGAACAGCAGTTCCCTGTGCTCCAAACCTGGCCAACCATGGCAAGTTTAGGCCTAGCCATGGCGAATTCCCCTGTACTCCGCATTGGTGAGGCCACACTTTGAGTACTGTGTTCAGTTCTGGGTCCTCCACTTCAAGAAGGACATTGAGGTGCTGGAGGGTGTCCAGAGAAAGGCAACAAGGCTCCAAAAAACACAGCTTATGAGAAATGGCTGAGAGAGATGGGCTTGTTTAGCCTGGAGGAGACTCAGGGGGGACCTCATCACCCTCTACATGCACCTGACAGGAGGTTGTAGTGAGGTAGGAGTCAGTCTCTTCCGCCATGCCTGCAGTGAGAGGATGAGAGAAAATGGCCTTAAAATGAGACAGGGGAGATTCAGATTAGATACTAGAAACAAAAATTCAGGTGGTCAGGCATTGGAATAGGTTGACCAGAGAAATGGTGAAGTCACCATCCCTGGAGGTGTTCAAGAGGTGGCTGTATCTGGCACTGGGTGATGTGGTTTAGTGATTTAGGTAGTTACAGTGGTAGTGCTGGGTGGGCAGCTGGACTGGATGTTCTTGAAGGTTCCTTCCAACCTTGATTCTATGATTCAAGTTCATGGCTACCAACTGAAAACAGCAGCCCTTCCACAGCCCACTTCAGTACATCACAGCTTGGATGCCAAGGCTTAAGAGGCCTCCTTATTTAATCAGTTGACATGTAAAGGGATCTTCTTCATCATCATGTTCAAAAATAGCTTCAAAAATTATTAGTATGTTGTATTGAGTTACTTACTACTAAATTACTTCTGAACTTGACAGTACTCATATTCTTTCCTATTGGAAGATACACCTCTGCACCAGTGTATTCATTTCAGCAGTTAGAAAATAAAAGTCTTCAAGAGAGTATCTCAAATAAATGCCTCAACGGGTCAGATTTTCTATTTGTATTAAAAATGTGATTGAGTGTGAAATGTAACAAAAAAAAAAAAGGAAAGCACTCCTGTAGCAGATTACCTTTTTTTTAAGTTATCTATCACATGCCGAAATAACTACATCTTGAGGACAGTTAACTTATGAAGTGGATTTGACATCAATCTTTTTTCAGATTAAACTGTAAAAGAACATTATGTATGCGGACATAGGAGTGCATGTACCACATCCACTTTAATTATATTACATTAATATAATTGCATAAACACTCATAAGACAACAAATTCCAATTTGAGTGCAGAAGAGACTTGCCATCCAAAAAACACATCACAATTTTTTCTTTCTAATCCCAGTGAGAACACTTAGGAAATGATCTTAGCTGTCATGCCTGCCATTCCCTCTGTAACCTGGTATGTCTAAATTGAGGTAGCAGAAACTCAAATCTATAAAAACTGCATAGCAATTACATTTCTATTTTTTCATGGGAATTAATAAAATGCATTTTCAAGTGTAGCCTACATCTAAATAGGATCAGATAACATAAATCAACACAATCTGTGACAACATGTGAATCAGCATACAATCTTTTAACACTTCTGTTTAAATAGTTTGCCAGCACAAAATAAAACATTACAATTACCCTTAAATTTACAGGTATTTCTCTTTTGACTTCCATGTACTTTATATTTCTTTGAACCAGTGAAGAGTTTTAAACAAACACAGATTCCACCAAGGAATAAGTTAAATGCTTTCTAGAGAAGTAAAGAAAACCAAGTAGAACAAAACAAATCAATACTCTAATTTCACAAAGGATTAATGCAATTATTGTAGCTAAAAATCAGGACTGAAAAGAAAACACTTCTGGAATGATAAAGAAAAATAATCTTTAAAGAATACCTAAACATGTTTAGGATAATGTAAGATATTTTTAGATTGTGCTTTCAGCCATAGTGTTTATTAGCACATCAAGAAATTAAAAATGCCATCTGAAGCCTATCCAGCAGTCTACTGGCAATATTTTGCACTTCATTGTTCAAGGCAGGGAGTAGATGAGAGTATTGAAGGAGAGCACAGTTTGCCCCAGGGGGGCAGCCACTTCTTTTCCACTGAAAGGGGCAACCCGGCCAGCCCCAGAGGAAAAGCAGGGAAAATGTGAGAGACCACACCTTGGCATTCACATTAGAAATGAGAGATGTTTTGGATAAAAAAATTCATGGACTGTTGCAAATGAAAAGATAAATCAAAACACACAAAGATTGGGGACACACATTAGCCACTGTACTCTCAGCCTGAAATGTGAAAGGTGATAAATAAATATGCAGATATTTTAAATAGATCATGAATGGTGTACACACACAGCTGACACATGTTTGTGTAGGAGCATTGGACACTGGTATCTCTGTTTTATAGTGTTCAAATCTACTGAAGGTGCAATTTGCTCCATTAATCTCAATGAAATTAAAAATCTTGAATTAGTTCTGATAAACAAGGGAAAGCCCATCAGTTCATTCTATACATAAACATATTTAAACACACCAAATTATTTTCTTTATGAAACCAGGATACTCAAAACAAACTCAACATACAAGTTCCATCCTGGATAGAGTTTGGTGCCATGCTTAACTATACATGTATATTTGCTACACACATTCCCAATAGCAAATCTTCTTGGGGGGCATGGCTACACAGAAAATCCATTGCATTTCTCTTGTTATTTAAAGTTCTGGTCCTGCAACAAAGATATGAAAATTGCACACGTTCTTTACTGGTTGGACTTGCTTTTACAAGTATAGCTTAACAATGAGTGAAACCTGCAAGGTCTGTTTGTACGTAGCCCTCCACATACACTGCTGCCCCTAAGGAAAGGTTACTCGGGGCCAGTATTTAACTGCTCAATTCTGCTGTTCTGTGTAAATTATGTTGTAGTGACAGAGACGGGATACCTGAACAAGCCCGCAGACTGTCAGAAAACCACCTGCGAGGAAGTGTGGTTTTTCGTACTAATGAGCAGAAAATGCAACGAGTGGAAAGATCCTCTATCCTTTGTTTTTCCCCCCAACGTAACTAAAGTTCAGCTAGTAACTTCATTCCCAGTGCGACGATAAACATCATCTGTTAAATCGCACTTCACTCTCCAGCTACAAGCACGGTGCTACCAATCTCTCTCTTAGCCCAAGTCACTTGCGTTGCCCCATCCAGCTCCTCGTCCAGCACCGAACCCCGGCCCTTCCCTGGAGTGGCCCGGAGCGTCGGCGGTACCCGCGCACACCTGCCGCGACCCTGCCCCGGCTCCTCACCTGCGTCCTCCTCCTCCAGGGAGTTCATGCAGGGAAAGTAGACCGCCAGCGCCTCGAAGGAGGCGGAGAGGCTGCTCCGGCTCTGCGACCGCTGCATGGCGCGCCCGCCGGCCGCCGTCTGCCGGCCCATCTTGGC